>WWET01000116.1:151260-186169 GCA_011038615.1 Limnodynastes dumerilii | reverse complement strand
GCTGAAGGCTCCCCTAACTTCAGCCGGCGTAACAGTGTATAATTACGCGGGTCACATGAACGTAAAGCCCTAATCCAGCCCTCCCCTCCTAATTTCCATCCCTCCTACCTTCCGTAACTACAGCGCAGTTACAGAGCAGCCCGCCCCTTCCTCCGTAACTATGCTGTATTACGGAGGTACGATCCGGAGCCCAGAGAAAAAATGATTACGCCGGGCAACATCTGCCCAGCGCATGCGCAGATCAGCAGAAACGCCAATCTTACGCATACGGCCGCCGTAACTACAGCGGCGACCGTAGCTCTGGTTCAGGCCCAATAATACTATGTTTAATGGTCTAAAAATGCAAACAAGAATTATATATTGCTATTAAGAAGATTCTACTGATTATCACTTAATCTTCATGCCTAATAACTGGCAGAATTGGTCTTGTAGGGCCGGATTCACAGTTACGTTGTTTTAGTCTAACATATGTTGTTTTAAGAATTGAGCTATTACGCATGCATAGTAGCTTATTTACACTATCTACGTACCATTTCTATACGTAGATTGCGTGAGCGCGGTCTCTAGACCTGAAGCAGGAGATTTTGGGGCCAGCAAAAAAACTAATTCTTGCAACAAAATAAATTGGGGGTTTACCAATGGCTTGTCTATATAAAGTGATTAGAATAAGTGCTTTTATTGTGGCGGCACTACTAATTATTCAGCAGTCATGGCCTGGTATAAGGCACTACAGTAAAAATGTATAATAAGGACTGGGGGGCATATAATGAACTGGGGGCATGACTGTGGGCTGTTTAAATGCAGTGCGGGGGTATGGATTTATCAAACTGGAATTCGTTGAGACTATGAATTTGGAGTAAAGTCATGTGGCAATGATAGCAGCTAAGGCACCAACACATAGGACAAACAGCCCTTCTCTGGCCTATGGATGGGCATGGAATTCCCATTCATATTTCACACCTCGGTATACCCAGCCACAGAACATGGCTTCCTTAATTACCTTAAGGGATGTGCCTTTCGTGACCACACCTTAATCCCTTCCCTTGCACCATATTAAGTGGTGATGTACCCACCGCTTCTGCCAACCTATGCCCCATCTCAAAGCAATGCAAAAGAGGAAGGAAATAACGAGGATCCGAGAGTGGGAACCTCCAATGAGCCGCCTCGTAAATTATCCTCTAACTTACACCCTATCCTCCTCCCTCAAACCTGATAGGCTAAACCGTTTAACCTCAGATTAGCTGGAGTGAATAAGGACCACTCATTCAATGGGCCCTCATTCCTAGCGGCATTTGCTTTTTCTTGACTATTTTAAGTGGTAAAAGTGGCAGAATTTCAAATAACTCCTAAGGCAGAAACTGGTCATTTTGTTTGGGTTATATAGTAGTGTGCAGGTTAGCCGCTGAATGTACATCTGGATAAATGAAGTTCAAGGGTTCAGATTTACTAAGCTGTGGGAAAGGAAAAGTGTAGATGCTGGCCAATAGCGACCAATCAGATTCTAGCAACATCTCCACTTTTCTTTTCCTGCAATTTAGTAAATTATCTGGCCCCAAGATTACACACCTTCAGTATTCAGCTAGAGAATAAATGAGCACTGTAATCTTTTTTATAATATTTATACAGACTTGCACCCTATTAAAATGATGAGGTTTTTACATGAAGCTGGAGGTTTTATTATGAGACCAGGTCTATTAGAAGTCTCCGAGATCTCTGGTTTATAGTTTACCAGCTGGATGTGTATTTGAACATCAGAGCACATTTTGATGTCATATCTAGACTCTGCATGGTCCATAGTCCCCTCTTCTTCTTCACAAATGTAGAAAATCTCAGACGCCACCAGGATAAATGAAGTGTAATTAAAGTTCTTTATTCCAAGGCTCCCTACATTTACATTAGGTAGCCCAAACATCTTATCCTGGAAAGATGAAAGAGAGAAGTAACAAATTACTGTCTTATTTGGCTACCCAGAACACACTGTGAGCTCTTATTAGTAAGTGGAGAGTGTTGGGAAGAGGGTAGAGGTTAGGGGAGTGACGGCTAAATGTTTTCTTGAGAATTCTTAAGAGCTGTCATAGAAAAAAAAAACTGAATTTTAAACACTCGGAAAATTATTTTTCTGTACTGTGTGGCCTTATGTTTAACCTGTATTTTAGATTTAAACTAGGAAACATCTCTTCTGAACTTTAATTCTGCTGTTTATTATTTGCTTAGGTGCAGGGTTGCCATCGGGGGGGGGGGACAGCCAGGACCATTGTCTCGGGCCCGGAGCTGATTGGGTCAGTGCACAGTGAAGAATTTCCCTGCACATCGGCCCGCTGTTGAAGCAGGTCTTCAGTGACCCCTCCCCCTCCTCCATGTTTGACATCACTGATGACGTCATATAGGGGCGGCTTGTGTGTTCAGGATTGCTGGCTCAGCTAATCCCCTGCAACAGTGGTTACTAGTACTGCTTAGCTTAAGCTTTGCCTAGGATGCCCTAAGACCCAGCAATGACCCTGACTTAGGTTCTGCCTTATTGCCTGTATTGTCTGTACTGTATTATCCCAACCATTAAATCGTGGCAACACAAGTGTAGCATTAGGCCAAACTGCTCAAAGAAAATGAAACAATTACATTAAAAAAAGGACAAACTAGCAGAACATGACATGTTATGACTAATGAATTGGAACTAAGTTGTTACCTTTTCCATGTAATTTGTTCTACACCAGTACCACTAAAGTAAAGAATTCATTACTATCCTGTTTGAAGCTTTTACTGGATAAACAGTTCACTATTAATTAACCAGGTTCCGTATATACTGGCAAGAAATTATTGATGCGACTTCTTAAGAGTTCCATGTTAATAAGAAATGTGTTCTTCCAATTATATAGCTGTCATAGGTAGCAAAATTATGTAGCAGAAAATTAGCCATAAGCCATATAATTAATTGCCTGGTAACATAAAAAAAGATTAGATACTACTTCTTAGGGAAAAGCGTTTGTATTTTCTTAAAGTTTTTTAAATAGATTTTTGCATGGTATTAGGGAATATATTATATCTTAAATAACTCAATAGAGAACCAAATCTTAATCAAAGTTTTTTCTAGTGGCGAGGGATTTTCCACTATTGCATATATGACATGAATGCCTATAAATCCGTATAGCCTAGTGCAAAATCTTACAAGCAATGAATTTAAAGACAATTTGACCTGTTGGCCTTTTGAAAGCAACTGTGTTAATGACTTCAATTATGCTTCTGTTTAGCCTAATGTGAGGTTAAACTATTTGCTGGAAGCATTGATGGTTTCAGAGCAGATTGTCTTTACCTTTTAGGATACGTTTGAGTGGGGTGCGAGCAACTAGTCAGTGTATTCATGTCTGGGTAATCGTTTTTGAAGTAAGTGGATTCAGAACTACCAGACCAATAAAAATGGTTCATCTTAAAACCTTAAAAAGGCCGTGCACTATTGAAGACATTTATTTGCTCAGCTAGATATTAGCTGTTGTAAAATGGTTCTTACATCTAAGCATTTATTATTTAAGAAATTTTAGAGATTGCATATTAATTAATTATGGGGGTAGCTTTGGAAGTGAGTTAATAAACCTTAGCTCTTCTGCAGCAGGTATGAGCGGTATTCTACCATTGATACTTGCTGTTGGAGAGTGTCACAGCTGTGTCCTGGCCACAAATCTTCGGGCAGCCGTCCTGGCTATATGTAATACCATACAGATGACTTGTTAGAAGCTATAAAACATGTGACATCACAGCAGGGTTGCCGACATTTAATAGCTTCCCTCCAGGAGATAGCGGAGGGAAGCCACAGATGCATGCAGGGGCGGGGCTTAATGACATGATTTATGCAAATAATAGTGATGGGGTGGGGCTAGATTATGCAAATTGTATCATAAAGTCCCTCCCTATCCCTAACAGTGCTAGGATAGTTGCCAGGCAGGGGCGGCAGGACTTAAACCAGTGGTTTCCATGAAGCAACGGGCCTCAAGCCCCTTGCGGGAGATTTGCAGGCTTTCCTGGTATCCCAAATTTCGGGAGGCTCCCGGGCATTCCGGGAGAGCCAGCAACCCTGCATCACAGGTGACAGTTCTGAGGGTCACATGTGGCCCTTGGGCTGTCTTTACTATATAGAGTTATTATATCATATAAATTAAATATTGTTTGTATGTAATGAGCTTCACTGTTCCTTCAGTCTGTTGGGAAATATGCTTTACCAGTGCACAAGTGATGTTTCTCTCTTAGCTTATTGCTTTGATAACATAAAGCTGGTCATACACTATACAATGTCCCTGGCATCCAATAAACCGCTCCCGAGGTCCTGTGGGATAGATGGACATTTTACAGGGTGGGGACAGCATTTAAAATGAACTATATTCCCTAACGCCATGTGCTATTCTAATATCCAATTATTTTGAACCCTTATGCTGTCATTCTGGCCAATCGGGCCCTTGCTATATATTGTAAAAAAAAAATAAAAAATGATCAATTATCGTGTGTATCAACCTAAAACCAGAACAAAAAAAACTCACTTCCAGGACCATAGTATTTGGACAGTAATTTGAAATAACTTTGGATTCCTGCATCTCAATAAAACACATGATAAAGGTAATTGTATTGATAGACATATAACTATAGATTAGAATGTTGCTTATATTCCATGGGTTGAACTTTTATAGTAGAAGTCACTGTCTGCTTATAACTAAGCAATTTTTGGTAACGGCCTGGCAAAAAACAAAAAGGCTTTTGCAATCAGTTGTTCCCACTGTTTAATGTCCAGTAAGGGGAATACAGTACTCATTATATTGCCAGTGTTTAATGAATATCTCTGGCAATGATGTGAAATTGTATTGTATGATGAATACATTCACCTCCAGCAGAGAAAGTAATGAAGAGTGAGCAGCGTGTGAGATCCCCGGTGATCAGTTACAGGTGAATGTGGGGTGTTTGCATCTCGGCAGCCTGTGTGCTGTAAGCTGATTTTATGCATGAAAATAACCCAGTCATCAGCCATATTAATTTAGCATTTGGTATCACAGAGAGCATTAAAACCATAGGTGCTCCATATTAGACTCTTGGCGATGCTTTTGTGGACGTTCCATTTTCTCTAGATGGCTCGGAGTAAGCATTTAAATTTAGAAACCTGCTGAGATGACTGGGGAGGGATGGGAACATGCTTAAAGGCTGCTTAGTAAAGTAAATGAAGATAAGGTTTATCTATTCATATTATAACACTGCAGTAATATGCCCTTTGTTACAATGTTCATTTTAAATGGAAAGTCTATGGAGCTATTAGATAGGGCAGCATGTATGTGGGGCACCTAAAGTGTCAAACGGCTGATAGCTCGTCCACCCCCAACCGGTTCAGACAAAAACTCGGACACAATATACACATTGAGATTAATTGGTTCTATAATTAGAATTGGAGACTATGGGCCAGATCCAGAGCTACATCCGCTAGCGTCTTTACAATAGCTGGAGACGTAAAAACGCTATTTTGTATGTATTGCGCAGGTGTGTGGCAGGTGTTACGGCACGTAACGGTGAACGTGCGTACCAGCCTTGTATCAGGAGCGTAGATAGATAAGTGGAATATTCTCCCATCTGAGGTGGTTGAGGCCAATACAGTAGAACAATTTAAACATGCTTGGGATAAATATAAGGGTATCCTAAATTGAAACCCAAATTGAGGGTAAATAGGGTCTAGGGTCAGTTTTCAATAACGTAAAAACGCTGTTTTGTATGTACTGCGCATCCACACAGCAGATGTTATGCCACGTAACTCTGAACATACATACCAGCATCGTATCAATAGCGTAACTACGAACGAAGGGGCGTGACATCCATACGCCGCCCGTAATTACGCTTTGTAGGCGGGGTGAGGCATTTAAATCATACAGTGTGGGCGTGCTTAGGCGCGTAAGTACATGCAGCCATTACGGCCGAGAGGAGTTACGCTTTGGAAAGTTAAGGTAGGGTTCGGCAGGCGGAAATCAGCAAAAGTACGTACGAGCGAGGGGAGGGCCTAGGGGAGTGCACAGTAATTGCGATAGCGTAATGACGCTACGCGTTGAAATGTAAAGGGAACGTAGATTCAAAGCTGCGCTTCCATCTTTTTCTCATACAGAATCGCAGCCAAAAAGAGCACTGCGCATGATCGCAACGTGATCGCGCACACAGAAAAATGGTTCCTAATATTTAAATGGTGCCTGTGCTTCCACTGCGCTTACGCAATCTACGTTCAGAAATGGTACGTAGATAGCGTAAATCAGCTGCTACACATGCGGAGTAGCTCAATTCTTAGAACAACGTACGTAAGACGAAAACTAAGTAACTGTGAATCCAGACCTATATAACTAACTAAAATAAGTAAAACTACAACCCCCAGCAGCATAGGCATAGCTCCTACCTGTCAAAGCATGATGGGACTTGTAGTTCTCCAACAGCTTGAGTAATGCAGGCATCCTATCGCTGTAGTAAGTTGGTTTGATCAGGGCCCTATATATCCGCTGTTTATGTGTCATGGCACCTCCATGTACGGTGCGGCCTGATATGTTGACACTTTTAAATAAAACATTAAAATATTATGTGTGGAAATGTCTTTTTAGTGCACGTCACTTGCTGAATCTCCTACTGAGAAAAGAAAGATATTTGCTTTTTAGACCTTTATCTTTAAAGGCCTCCATCCTGTAGCCAAAGCATGTGCTATAAAGTCAGCAGGAGCCATTAACACTGTGCGATCAGCAATCTCTACAGGGTCAATTAAAGACATCAGGGGTTGAACAAGTTGCTGCCTGTGTGAACTGAGCACTGCTGGAGATGGACAAGAGCAGGTTGTTTAGATGTTGTATATTGTGCTCTAATCAGGGCTGTCCACATGTGATTGTGATTATCTGTACCCGCATGAGTTTTTTGTACTGCGCAAATCATATTGTTACTCAAATTATTTCTTAGACGGCATAACATTTATAAATGAGCCTAAAATGGCAACATCTCCATGTTTTACTTAAGAAAACCCTCTGATCTGGAGTTTTATTCATGCACACTACGAAAATCTTAGCTCTCTTGCCAGGGACTGTGCAGTGTACTAATTACTGCATATGGGAACTGATGACAGGGATATTCCTGCCCATTAATAGTGGGATCGCTGCTGAGAAAGTGCTATTTTAGAATAGAGACAACCGAAAGCTAATTTTCATCTCTTCTTAAAGACCCCATATATGCAGTCTACTTAAGGAAAAGATATGTAGATTACGTAAAAAATATATTACGCATGCGCAGTAGTAAAAATCGCTAAACACCGGATGTATATGTTATACGTCTGCTACGCTGAATACAGGCCTAGGTTAGTAATATTTGCAGCGTACATTGATCTGTGAAGGAGCGCTAGCAGCTTGTCATCTGGGAAAGTACCCAATTTATACACATCCTGCGCGACTCTAATAGCCCCGAGTCTGCTCATTATTTTAAAGTGTCCGTACACTTATACGTGCAACTGCTGGAAACATGCTTACACTTATACATTAGCTATAGACGCCGTGCCATCATAACTGTCAACGCTTGGCAACAGAGAACTGCTTAGCGGCTGTCATAGAGCTGTACAATATTCACTACTGAACATTTTACTCTAGTTATCTATTTTATTAAAGCGAGTCTTTGTTTTTATTCATATTTTACAAAATATAGAACATATTCAAAATATCATAATTAAGATAAAATAATAGGGTCTGATCCAGTTCTCCATGTATTTTGGGTAAGCACTGAGATTTTGAAGTCCTCACTTGCTTGTCACTCCCCTCTTTTGAGTGGAGTTCAGTGTCCTGAACTCTACCTCCACTTAGATCTGTGCGGAAGTGCTTACTACCGCCTCCGCACCTGTCAGACGGGGATTAGAGAGGCGGAATTGAAGTACCGCTCCCCATATGGATCTCCTAGTGTATGGCAGATCCTCCAACATGACCCATTCCATTTGGTACAGAATACTCCGCTCCTGAGATTCCAACTGTCACTCGCCTGGATTTCATTTAATTAACTAATGTCTAAAAATCATTTTTCTATTCAGCAAAGCTGGTTACCATAGTAACTGAAAGTTGGAAGTCCAGGAGCAGAGCATTTTGTACCTAATGGAATGGGTCATGTTGGAGGGTCTGACTACGGTAGTCAGTTCCGTATGCTAGGATTTATGTAACGTAACATTGCAAATGTAACGTTAATGGGGACATTCTCTAGTAGGTAATAGGAAAGTGAGAGCTAGAATCTGTTTGGTTGCTATGGGCAACATCTCCAATATTGTTTGCCCCAACAGACTTTGTTGCAAATCTAGGCTATGCAGTACATTGATGTTTTTATTAACCCAAATATTACTGCAATGCGTCAGTGATCCTTACCAGCTCCTGATTAACAAATAGGCTGAACACTGGAACAATAAACTTTCTAGCAGGATTGGGCTGTGACTTTTCAGTGAACAGAACTTCAGATCCTCCAGCATGACCCATTCCACCAGGTAAAAAATACTCTCTTCCTGATCTTCCAACTGTCACTTACCTGATTTTAATGAATTAACTGATGTTAGAAAAACATTTTTCTCTCCAACACAGGTGGTTACCATAGTAACGAACAGTTGGACGTTCAGGAACAGGTTTTATTTTATCTTAGCGGAATGGGTCATGTTGAATGGTCTGACATGATGACAATCATTTTTTGCAGTATTATGTGAGCAGGGTTACAGACAGTACATCACTTGTGTCATGTGTACCCTTGCCATGGTAGCAGCTGATCCTATCTTATGACACAGCCATTTTGTGCCAGGAGAGCCTGACTGCAGTTACCATGACAACAACATGACAAGGCTGCCAAATGGATTGTTTGCACAACATTAAAGAGGCGTGTTACACACAACATGCTCACACCCTCTGCTTGCTGCCGTCCTTGCAATTCTGGCAAGCCAGATGGGACAGGATGCCATTAAGGCAACAGACACTCCTACTGTTCATTCTGGGACTAGAGCACCAAACTTAAATATAACAAAACAAGAAACAAAACAACAACAAAAAAAAATATCAGTGACTGCAAAATGATATGTGCAAAATTTATTCCTAATTACAATGCTTCCTCATTATGGATTAGCCTATCCTGGAAATCAAATCAGTATGCAAATGTATTCCATTTTGGAAGCACTTAAACGAAAAAAATTTTCTTTGTATTTTTCATTTTTTGGCTTTTACAAGATATTACAGTAATGAAGCTGTTACCTCTCGGAATGCATGTTAATGAGTTTTAACTATCGTTTTAATGATCTGTGTATTAGCATAAACCCAAGATCAGACAGAAGGAGAAAAAAAAGTTCATTAAGAGTTAATTATGCTGTTAGGCAGGAGTATAATTCAATTTGATATAAAGTCAGTCAACATCTCATCATTATATTTACTAGTCAATACAATTTTAAAGATTTCAATTTCAAATTTTTAAATTGCTGATAAAAGTTTGTCATTATCAATGTAAAAGACATTATTGGTATTATGCAGAGTCTGAGTGTAACGATACAAATCAAATTGAAATATACAACTTGAGAAATCCATGGGGAGCTGTAAACAGAGTAAGGACCCGATCCAGACTTACAAAATGGGTACATTTTCCGGTCTTTGTGAGTGGAAACCGTTCGTATTTGGTGACTGTGTGCCCCAGACTTCCAGCATGGATCTTTATCCTCAGGAACCAGACTATCCTTCTGACAGTGGGGTGAAAACAGTACAGCAGGTATTTTACATGGAAACAGCAGAGAAATCTTAAGGTATTGTCCTTCTATCGTAAGCTCGGACGTGCAAGGGAAATGGCTCCTTCTCGCCAAACATGGGACTTTGGATGTAGAAGGGATCTAGCTATAGGTCTCTGTTGCTAAAGTGCTTGGATCTCCAAGGCAGTGTCATAATAATCTTGGGTGCATGGGATGCAACTGATGCTGGACCCAGAGGAGGGAGGGGCTTGTGGCAGCCGGTTGCAGTCCCTGCTCCGATGAGCTACCTTTAGAAATGGAGACAGCCGAAAGTTCCTGTCTCTATTTCAAATGGCAGCCATTTGCGATTTTTTTAAATTTCATGAATGGTTGAGTAGGACCCGCTGCACCTGCCGCAGACAGCTCCAGAGAGGTGAGTAACCTCTTCAAGGACTTTAGTGTTAGAGATGGTTAGGGTTAGGCTCTTAGGAAGGGAGAGATAGGGTCAAGGCCATAAAAGGGGAGGGTTATGGTCAGGCTGCGGTAAGAGGGGTCTTAGAGTTAGGCTATAGAGAAGGGAGGGTTAGGGTCAGGCTAGAGAGAAGGAAGGGTTAGGGTCAGGCTGCGGGGAAGGGAGGGTTAGGCTAATGGAAGGGGAGAGTTAGGGTCAGAATTAGGGAAAGGGTTGGGGTTTGTTTTTTTGGTTACCTATCAGAGCACCATGTTCGGTGCTCTGGGGATCGATTGCTATGGCTCATCGAGGCATAAGCCATCGATATCCCAGCCAGTTCAAAACTGTCTGGGAGAGCATGGCCCTATTGAAATAGGGCCGTTCTTAGCAGGGACCCACACCCGTGGCAGCTGTCCCCTTGCCCCCTAGGGGCACTTTATATAAATACATTGTCAGCCTCTAACAGCTAAACACTACTAGTGAAACCGCTGTCACTCCCCTCTCACACATGGAGTTCTGGATATCTACAACCCTGCCTTAAGTTCTCTGCACAGCTCTGCATTCAGACGTGCCATGCAGAAGTTCCTATCACCGTCCCTTCACCCTCACCTGCCTGCATATTCCTGCCCCCCTTGCGGGGATTAGGCAAGCGGATTTTAAGGAATGCCCCATCTCCTGGATCAGGGAACTCAGGAAATCCGTTGCGTAACTTCTGCCCCGTGAGATTTGGCATTTCTTAGTTCAATTCTAAATGGCAGAATAAGGCTGATACGTATTTGTGTGCAAAGATAAGTATTTTCCTACAAACAAAGAAAAAAATGTATTTACACCCTTCACATTGCAACATAGTTTTCCCAGGTGTACATCTGCACCTAATTATGCTGTTACATTTAAACTCTGATAAGCCCCAATGGTGTTTCCTGCAATAAATTGTGACTATTCCATCTAAATTCCTATTGTGCGTCTAATGGTTCCATCTAGAGCACCTCAGTCCACCTACTGGGAGACAGTCACTTTCTTGTGTACTGAAGTGCAAAATTCCACTATTTTTTTTAACAGAAATTGTGCACATTTGCACAAAATGAACCTCTGAGCATTTAAATAACCCTAATTAGCATTTTAGTAAATATAACCCTGGGGGCTGGAAGCGCTGAATGGGACTTTTATATTATAGATATTTATACTCTAGAATTACAGAAGAGGGTTCTCTGGGATGGAAGTCGCCTTTCATTTGATTGGTTAAATTGACTAGAATAGATTGGAGGCTTCCAATGAAACACAATTACTGTGGATAATAATCAGGATAAGATAACAGCAGATGGAGTTTGTTCTTTTTTTGCATCATGTTGTTTTAGACATGCATTTTCTTTATTTTGTATTTTTATTTAAAGAAGCATCTTGTGTCCTATTGATAGAAAGGCGCTATATAAATGAAATAATAATTGTACATTACTGTCTAATCATTCAAGTATAAAGACTCACTACATAGAAATGTTGGTCCAGATTCACAGTTACCTAGTTTTTGTCTTACGTAAGTTGTTTTAAGAACCATGGGGTAGATCCAGAACTCCACTTGCAATCCGTTTCCTCGCGTAGCGTATTTACGCATGCGTACCTTATATACGCTCCCCTTGGCACACACCTTGAATGTACGTATTTTGTCCGAGTTCCGCTTTCCAAACCCTGCCTTAACTTTTGCCCACGTAACCAATGTCATTCGCTCACGTACGGATGTGCAACACGTATTTACGCAGCTAAGCACGCCCATACTGTACACTTTAAATACAAACCCCCGCCTACATAGCGTATTTCAGACGTATTTTTGACTCACGTAAAATTGGCACGCCCACACGTAAGGATTTACGCAACAAATACGTGACTGGCCCATACGTTAACATTTAAGCTACGTTACGGAGCGTATTTTCTGTAGCGCGCATGCGCGGTACCTACAAAATAGCGATTTTACGTGTCCGCCACGCGTAAATTCACTCAAAAGCGTTGTTCTGGATCTGCCCCCATTTCTGTACGTAGATTGTGTAAATAAGCTATTAAAGACTGCGCTTACGCAATCTACGTACAGAAATGGTACGTAGATAGCATAAATAAGCTATTACGCATGCGTAGTAGCTCAATTCTTAAAACAACGTACGCAAGACGAAAACTACGTAACTGCGAATCTGGACCGTTGTGTTTAAAAGATTACTGACCGTTTGGTTCGGTAATTCATGTGGAAGCTTGTTAGTGTTTGAGGACCCCAATACCTATCCTTTTACTGGGGTTTATTCAGAATAAGGAGCAAGTACAAACAAAGAAGCAAATGTGAATCGAGATAAACCCTGTTACATGCCCATGCACTGCATCCATTCCTCCGTCCAACACCCAATTTATGCACATAAAAACCACTGATCCACACAGGTGACTTAAGACTGACTTATGGCTATAGTCCACACAAGAGAGGGGAGTAACTGGAGAGTCCACTCCCAGAGTGCTAGACCTTCGTGTGTGCGGTAAATACACGAAGGTCTGGATCATGTCCCATGTTAGGGCTTAAATTGATTATTATTTTTTGCATTTAGGAGAGATACAGCTTTTGCATATACTCTACTGAATATCTTTAAATTGAAACTTAATTTTTTGAAATTCAGGGCCAGATTTACTAAGCTGCGGGTTTTGGACTAGTGAAGATGTGGCCTATAGCAACCAATCAGATTCTAGCTCTCACTTTCTTTTTACATACTAGAGAATGTCAGCTAAAATCTGATTGGTTGCTGCGGGCAACATCTCCACTTTTCCAAACCTGCCGTTTAGTAAACCTGGCCCTTAGAGTTGGACTGAGAGTCATCACCTTTCAACTCCGGATCACTTTGCTCTCCTCAGCTCAACCTGGTTTTGTAAAATAACGAGTTCTAACAGGATTGCACCATGTATCCCTCAGCAAGTCATACACGAGAATATCTGGGAAACTAGGAACCTTAACTAATTATATTTCTGATTCCTTATTTACAAACGAGACTGACAAGATTCGGTCAGTGACCGTTGTAATTTCCCATGAGGTTTTCAGACAGGGATAATTATACCCCTAAGTATCGTGGGTAAAATACTTCATAGAGGTCAAAAGTAAATGGTTATCCACTAAATAGACAGACTTTAAATCAGCATTTCTTGCAATATGTATAAACAAACAATTTTCTCCGCGCACATGAGTTGTGATTGGAAATTGAGCAGGTCTACTTCAATACCTGACACATTTTCAAATATATCTTTCATCTGCTATGAAACAGTATAGGCGAGAGTTTCAGAATCATTTACATTTAGTCCTTAGCAAATTTGCATACATAAAAACTGCTTGGATATGCTTATTGCTTCCTCTTCTTGTGGTTAGCTGTCAAAACACAGGGATGCTCCTGAAGATTTATCGTAAATGGGTAATGAGATTGCTGAATGTTAACTGCAGCTTTCAGATTTCATTACTGTATGGGGGATGGAGTTTACTACATTTACAGAGTTGCATGGGGAGATAGTAGAAGTTGGGATTCAGCTGAGGCATTTCAGTGTTTAAATGTGTTTGATATGCGCGGTGTGCACCAATACACCATGCTAATACAGAAAGGACAAGTGGTAGTTTAGTGCAATTAAGTTCATTAGATTATCTTTTTGTTGTAAGCAAAGTTTGTTGTTTCACATTTAGGGCTAGATTTACTAAAACGCAGAAAAGGAAAAGTGGAGATGTTGCCCATAGCAGCCAATCAGATTTTAGCTAACATTCTCTGGTATGTCACAGAAAGGTGAAAACTAGAATCTGATTGGTTGCCGTGGGTAACATCCTCACTTTTTGTTTTACGTAGTTTAGTAAATCTAGTTTTTCCACCATGAAAAAAACTTATGGCACTACATAAGTGGGGAGAGATAAACTATTTGGACAAAAATAAGACGTTTGTCCTAGATTAACACTAAACTTCCCAGTATTTGTGTGCTCTATACAAAATTATCTGCAATTTCCCTTCATGCAACACACAATGCACCCCTTGCGTTTCACCATGGTTTGTGGATGACCAAATTTACTCGTTTTTCCTTTACTTCTAAAGCTAGTCACACTCTGGATCTTTTCCTAAAGCTATAACATCTTTTTTATGACTATACTAATGATATTGGGGTAGATCCAGAACTACGTTTGCCATACGTTTACTTTGCGTGCGTACCTTCTATACACTCCCCTAGGCACACCCCTTGAATGTACGTATTTTGTCAAGATATGCTTTTCAAACCCTACCTTAACTTTTACCAACGTAACCGCAGTGATCCGCACACATACGTATGGCCAACACGTATTTACGCAGCTAATCATGCCCATACTGTACACTTTAAATACAAACCCCCGCCTACTTAACGTATTTTCAGACGTATTTTGGACTCACGTAAATTTGGCACGCCCACATGTAAGTATTTACGTGACACATATGTGAATGGCCCATACGTTCACAATTACGCTACGTTACTGAGCGTATTTTCTATGGGGCGCTTGGGCAGTACTTACCAAAAGGCAATTTTACGTCTCCGCCACGCGTAAGTTCGCTCACAAACGTTCTGGATCTGGCCCATTATCCTTGACCAATTGCATTACGATGCACCTGTGCACACTACATTCTATTGATCAGTGGTTCTGTTTGAAACTGTTGCAACAATATGCATGCCCACAATAGCGGCCATAGACAGGGAGGGGAATGGTCATCGGTACACTGAAGATCAGGTATCAGTGCACACTGAAGAATTCTCCAAACATTGGAGAATCTGGATCCAGATTTAAGAAGGAGTTTGAAATTAAGGACCTGATTCACACTTAAGAATCTTCTTAAAATAAGAACTTAAAGTCACTCCTGGGCTAAACCATGTTGATTGCAGGGGAGTCATATTTCATCTGTTGCAAACAGTACTAGTGTTGAGAGGTGATATTTCCCAGCCCAAGTCTAAATAACAGTGTAATAGTAAAGCTGGTCAGTATCTGTTTTCAGTAAGCTATTCAAAGATGTATTCCTGCATGCAAAGAATACAATTAAATTGACTCCCCCTGAAAACAACATGGTTTTGTTCAGGAGTAACTTTAGGTTCTTATTTTTAGAACTTTCTTAAGTGTGAATCAGGTCCTAAGAGAGGAAGGTTACACCTGGGCAAAACCATGTTGATTTCAGGGAGAGTCAAGTTAATTGTATTCTTTGCATGCAGGGATATATCTTTGAATGCTACCTCCATACTATTACACTGTTATTTAGACTTGGGATAGGAAACATCACCTCTCAACTCTAATACTGTTTGCAACAGATGAAATACTACTCCCCTGCAATCAACATGGTGTAGCCCAGGAGTAACTTTCCTCTCTTAGGGCCCTATTCAGAGATCCGTGTCCCGATCGGTCCGCAAATATACGCAAGGAACACCCACCAAAACCCCAGTCACTCCCCTTGCTAATCCGTGCTCTCGCAGATTTACACCTCCATAGACCAGCTCTAACTTTCCGTTTTCATTCGTGTGCGTATATGTTCTCCATACATGCTTATCATGATAATTGTGCCCACTTTCCTTCATTTAAATGCCCCCCCCATCCATTTTTATTTAAATTCATTTGTGCGTATTTTTGCGTCACATATCCGGACGTATATGTATCCACGTGCCATTCACAAGTCCGTCCGTAAGGCACTGCCACGCAAATCATCAACGTCAATTGCGTAAATAAAGTTACTATGCATGCGCAGTAGAAACATATCTAAAAATACACACAGGACTAACCGTGAAAACGGATCTCTGCATACGGCCCTTCATTTCAAGCTTCTTCTTAAGTCTGGATCTAGCCCATTGTGACATTGTTGATCCAAAAAGTTAGTTTACCCCTAACAAAAAAACAAAAGGACGCCACAAAACATTGGAAGTTCCTGGAGCACCACTATTTGTGACATGGGGCCGGATCCAGAACTACGTCCGTCTTCCATAGACGGACATAATTCACTGAACAACATGCGCAGTAGCTATTGTTCAGTGAATTACGTCCGTCTGTGGAAGATGGACGTAGTTCTGGATCTACCCCAATAGGCTTTGGCACTTTTTGCCATGTGACTTTTAAGGCACAGAAAATCAGGGAATCATGGCTACAGTGCTTCATTTCTGGATGACCACTTCTTATAGCCTATGAGCACATGTTTCATAGTGACCAGGTGCAGAACATATAAACTGGGTGAAATGACCGGCATCAGTATGATTCAATGTTAGCAATTACTTTTTGTTTATGATTATGTAAACAACATTTAATTGGAAGGGTAAACATTGTCTTCCATGACAAATCCTTTGTTTGCTGTTTATGCCACGGAAAGACTAGATCTTTTGAAGTTATTCCAATTCTGTATATATTTACAATTTTTTTAATGAAATACAAGCACTGAAAAGTAAACATTTGCTTTGAGCCATCTGTGCAAACTGCAAGCTCCATGGCCCAGAAACATGACTGTGAATCTGAGCTCAATGGGCCGGATCCAGACCTACGGGCGTCTTGCAGGGCCCCCGACGTCATTACGGCCGCCATCATAGCACTTACGTGTCCAGTTTCCTATTTAACTTTTTCGATCATGTATGCGGCCGCGTACCTGATCGTAACAGGTCATCCCCTGCCCCGTTCCCTCCTTTAAATTTGTATTTCCACCTTGACGGTGGAGATACGACGGTTGTAAAGGAGGAGCCCCTCTTCGTAACATACGCTACATAAGCCCATGCACAACCTTCTAAACAGTGAAATGACACATGTGCTGTATGTCATCTCACTGACGCACGTACCTGAGGATCTGGGACAATGGGTCTGATCCAGACCTACGCTCATGAAACGTTCATGTGCGTAGCGTATCTACGCCAGCGCACCTACAATGCACTCCCCACGCCCAGCAAACCCTACCCTAACTTTACTGATCGTAACCATGGGCGGCCGCAAGCTCCTTGCGTTACAACGCTTAGCGCACCCATACTGTACGATTTGAATGCCTCACCCCGCCCTCGGTGCGTATTTACGAAAATCGTATGGCAGGCACGCCCCCTCCACCGTAGTTACGAAGGTAGTAGGCTCAAGGCCCATACGCTCAGAATTACGGTGCCTAAGATGAGCGTAACATCTACCACGCCCATGTACAGTAAGTACAAATGGCCATTTTTCCGCTTACGACCAATGTAAAAAAAACGCACACGAGCGTAGGTCTGGATCAGGCCCAATGTGTGCTCAGTGTGATCCTACAGATCTACACCTACGTAATGGAACGCTTTCCAGCATTGGGGCAGGATGTGTATGACAATTGGCCTAAATAAGCCCTTACACACAAATTTCTGCACTGTCCTTATTTTTCGCTGTGACGGTTGGGAAAGTAAGACCCTGGTGTCGGTTTTGGAAGTTCCTTACTCACATGCACACGAGTTAGTGACCTGCGGCAATCTGGCATCTGATCCGGTACTTTCCTAAAAAAAAAAAAAGGATTTAGAATTGGGGGAAAAAATATCAAAGGGGCTGATCCACAGTTTGAAAATAAGAGCAAAACAGGTGCAAGATCTCGTTCAACTGCAAGAGAATGCGCATTTCAGCCCGTATTCAGAGTATCGGACGTATAACATATACGTCCGGTGTTTAGCGTGTGTTTTTACTACTGCGCATGGGGTCTGAAAGACGCAATCTATGTAAGAAAAAGATATGTAGATTATGTTAAAAAATTGCTACGCATGCGCAGTAGTAAAAATCGCATGTTATATGTTATACGTCCGGTACTCTGAATAAGGACCTTAAACTGTGAAAACTGAATTAGAGTTGAGAGAAGTTTTCCAGCTTTACTCTAATTTACTTATTAAACATAAAGTTATACAGTATGTGGGTTTTCTGTGCAAAAGCAAAAGAATTTGAAAAGGAATTAAAATAAATTTCCACCCCCCACATTGGAACAAGGTTTAGCCGAGGTCTACACTTGCCTTTACTCTTAGGGCCAGATTTACTAAGCTGCAAGTTTGGAAAAGTGGAGATGTTGCCCATAGCAACCAATCAGATTTTAGATCTCATTTAACTATTACATACTAGAGATTGTCAGCTAGAATCTGATTGATATCTATGGGCAACACCTCCACTTTTCCAAACCCGCAGCTTAATAAATCTGGCCCTTAGACTCTGGATCAGCCTTGAGAAGAGCTGTTTTCCTGGCTTGGTCAGAGCCCTCGTTATACAGTGAATGATCCCCTGTGTGTGACAATACCAGCCCTGATACAATGCAGGGACCCTGAGCTCCACATATCCACAGAAATACTCTATAATGTTCATTTCCCAGCACACAGGCTGCTGCTTTAAAATTAATAAATGCCCTTTGTGTGAAAAATGTTATGTGTCCTAAATCTGTCAAAAAAAAAAAAGCCCCTGCATAAGGTTTCTTCTTCTCCCTCTATAATAATGATAAATTTCACACCATATAATGAGACCAAATTTGCAATGCAAGCGTTTCCAAATCATGCATGCAGATATCACCAGGCTTAAACCTCTATTTATATCATTGAACGAGACACCATTTTTTTTTTTTTTGCTTTGTGTTATGGAAATGAGATTACAGCATTAGACCAAGTAATCTTTCAAACTCAAGTCATGTAATCTACCTGTGATAGCAATTTGCGTATAATGGGTGCAATAAGAGCACCGAGGGTACCTTCCGTATGACCTGAGTTGATCTGAAGCATGTCAGCGTAATGACTGAAGATATTCCATATATAGACTACATTTGTGTACAATTTACATTCTTTATGTGAACCCTTTTGTTCCTTGGTTGAATATGTACCATGTGCAATTCCATCTATTTTCATCACCACTTATTTACATCTCCACACATGGAAACGGAAGCGCGTACATGTAATCCTTATATAATTAGCCTCAGAGGTTGTTTTTTTGTGTACTATTTTCTACAATAAGGATAAAATTAAAACGAGCAATTTTAAACTGATGTTATGATTACCACAGCACTCTCTAATGACTTCCACAGCACAATTATTGTGTGGTGCTGTTTTGACAAGGTCTTGAAATAGTATCTTAATAAAATATTGCCTGGAATACATTAAACGGGCAGAAGTACACAACACTTTTGACAGAAAGAAGGAAAATGTTATAGTTGTTTTTTTGTACTTCTATATGACTATAAAATTTATGTTTCTGAGTAACTTGATGGATGGTAAATACACTGATTTCAGTAGCCTTCATTGTGCCAAACATTTAGGGGTGTATCCAGAAGGGGTGTGGGTCCCTGGTTTGAACGGCTCTATTTCGATAGGGCCGTTTCCATCCAGCCAGTTTCGAACTGGCTGGAATTTCGATTGCATATTCCTCGAGGAGGCATAGCAATCGATCCACGGAGCACCGAGCTTTCGATGCTCCGAAAAGTAAGGAAAAATAGTCCCCCCACTCCTTTCCCTAATTCTAACCCTAACCCTCCCCTTTCCTGGCAACCTGACCCTAACCCTCCCTTCCCTGCAGCCTGACCCTAACCCTCCATCTACCGCAGCCCGCCCCTAACCCTCCCTCCTTTGCAGCCTGACCCTAACCCTCCCTACCCCGCACAAAGAGGTTACTCACTTTTCCCTCCGTCCGGCAATAGCGGCGGCGGAAGGATATCATCGGGCAACAGTATTTCCAAAGAAGAATGGGTGAAGTTTGCCGAACGGTATAATGTGAGTTCTGAAAAAAAAGTAGAAACTGGTAAGTATTCGAAATAGGGACATCCGAAAAGGAACTTTCGGATGTCCCTATTTCGCAAATTAGAAATTCTTGCCGGAGAATGCCGATCCAGAACTATGTATCTGATATGTAGGTTCGGAGGGCTGGAACTACTCATGGAAGAGGGTAATGGAATAGTGTGTAGATATGGGGCTCCCTCCGGGTTTCCTACTTTTTATTTCTTCCCTGGCAGATTTAAGAGGGAATAAATCAATGCCTGTGTGGGAAGGGGATGCTCAATGACAATTTATGCAATTTATGATGAATTTATGGGCTTAATGATGAAAATCACGTCATCAGGTCCAGCCTAATTCCTGGTAACACTAGGGATTGCTGTAATATGAGGCAGGGGTTGGGACTTGCGGGAGATTTGACTGCTCTCTTGGGATACCAGGAGAACTGCTCGAACTTTGGGGGTCCCCAGAGTCTGTAACCCCGAGCTACCTTAAGTTATCCGTGCGGATCTGTAACCGTTTGCCCACAGATCCACACTGATCTCCTAAATGCCGCCCTGTGACGCTATTCTGCATACCTAATCCCACTCCCATTGCGAGTTAAGGCATGTGGAATGCAAGCAAGGCCCTGACATACAAATCACATTCCGTGCGCAATGATATCCAATGCATAATATCTGGCAACGAGCATGCACAGATGTTACTTGCAAGGGAATTTACGCAGGCCCGAAATATATGGATTATGAACCATAGGTGAAGAGGGACAGTACATATGAATTCATGAGTCTAGAGGCCGTGTGACATTGGGTTTCAGGCTGTAAGGGCCCAGTCACAAGCAGATCCATATTTACAGTCTTGCTTTTTGAGCTCTGTTGAGCACATTGAAAGAGAACCCATTTAGTGGGCCCTGGCTGAGATGCCCAGGGGCAGATTGGCAATAGGACTTACAGGGAATTTTCTCAGTAGGCTGATGACATTTGAGGCCAGAAGGAAAACCAGATTGTTGACAGTAATTGGTGGTGGTCACTAAGATGCTGTCGTTATAGAATGGAGGTCAATAGGATGCTCTCTGTATTGTATTTGGAGGTCACAATGATGTTCCCTGTACTGGGAAATGGTCACTAGGATTTGGATTCAAGTATATAATTATACAGTAGTTTACAAAATCTTCCTTTATTGAGCATGTTAATGTATATGAATTGTATTTATAGTATATTAAGTATAAGTATTTAATGAACAAATTAATTCTGCCACCATTTGCCTAATCCCCAATAACACCCAGAAATGTCAACTTTCAATGGAACTTTTTCCCACATTTAATATTAAGCTTCAGTAATTGGACTATTCTGCCAAATTATGGTCAATTTATGGTATGTTCACAACTAAAATAAATAAATTAGTTTGTAACATGGCCATTGAGTTCCTTTACATTACTAGTAGACCATTACATTCATCAAAACAAACCCTGGAATTAGTATAAGATACTTAAAGCAAGATTTACAAGTGTCACAGGCACAAGAATTGACCTAACAAAATGGCTGCCATATTTTGAATCTAGGCCTCAGAAGCACTTAATTCATTAAAGGCATTTTTTGGCCATCTGGAAAACTCACGCAGTCAGTATGGCAGGTGTTTACCTTCCGATTTCTAAAAATATTTCAGGTTTTCTCAAATCTCAGCCATTCTTTGTATTGTGAGAAAAGACTCGTTCTATTGGGATGCGGATGAAATTATTCTCTGCCTCTTGACAGGCCAACATTTTCTCTTCCCTTCCAGCTTTGCTGCTTTGACCATAAACAAGTGGCTCGTGGGAGATGGACCAGATTGAAAAACTAGAAGCAGACAGATGGTTATTTGTAATCATCATGTAAATGTAAATCCTATAGAGATATATTTCTGTGATAGCTGTTGTTGTTGGAGAGCATAAAGCAAAATAGTTGATGACTGATTGTTGTAGAAAATATTCTTTGGTAATCAGAACTTACTTAGAACCGTTTATGATGATGAAAAAGAATCAGTGTGTTAAGTGCTGTGTGAGATATCCTGCAAATTGACATGGTGTGGCAAGGCCTGGATTTGGGCCTAGTTTAGCAGGTGTTGGAAAACAGTTGCTTTGCTGGAAGCAGCTATTTATTCTCTGTGACAGGTGCCCAGGACTGTTTATTTAAACATTTTACACATTAAAGAATTGATTCCGAGTTAGGAACAACAACAAAAAGGACCAAACGGACAACCCGTGTTGCATTGGGAGAGTTGCAACTATATTTCAATTGATTGCATGCTGAGATAATACTTTACTTTTGCACATAGCGCACAAATGCTGAACGGTTTTATTATCACGATGTAATTTAGAGTTCAGCTAGAAAACTTGCCTTGTGTGCAGGGTTGCTGACTTTCCTTTGCTCCCCTCCTGGAGATCCTGGGGGGAAGAGATAGATGCTGGTATGGGGGCAGGGCTTAATTATGTTATTTATGCAAATTGCACCCGAAGTCCCGCCCATTGACCATCAATAGCATTCCTAGGGATGGGGGCAGGGCTTGTTATATCATCAAGCCCCGCCCATTCTCTATTAACACTAGGGGCCAGATTTAGAAAGCAGCTGGTTTGGTAAAGTGTAGATGTTGTCCATAGCAGCCAATCAGATTCTAGCTCTCACTTATCTTTCCTTTACTAGAGAATGAATCTGATTGGTTGCTATGGGCAACATCTTCACTTTCCCACACCCGCAACTTAATAAATCTGGCCCTAGGAATAATAACAGGGGACTTGAGACTGTGCCTTATGTCTATTGCGGGAGATTTGTCGGCTCTGAATTTTGGGTGTCTCCAGAATATATTGGGAAATTCGGCAACCCTGATTGTGAGCCATAGCATTACTAATGATGGACGGGGATCAATGACATAATTTATGTCATCAAGCCCCGCCCTAGCCTTAGTCATGCTCTATTTTATAGCAGTGATAGGAATGGAAGGGGTGGAACTTCAGACCGTGATTTGCATAATATCACATCATTAAGCCTTACCCGCATACTGCCTCCTCTTTCTTTCCTCTGAGATCTCCTGGAGAGAATAAATGAGAAGTCGTCATCTATGTGTTATTGTGCAAAATATGATAATTGATTGTGGTCAGGAAGATGTTTAATAGCTCATTCTCAGCTCTGACTCTATCACTATTATATATTCTATTGTTTTTCTTGTGCATTGCTGAAGTGGACTATGTTTTAGTCTTTGTCTGTAGGCATTATTAATGATCTAATTGCACTGATTCTGTAGTACCTGTTGATGTGTTACTTTGATACATGTAGAGAAATGACACCAGCACTTCCACATGATTACAAGGGAAAGGAAGCGTCTGTGTTTATCCTCAGACTAAGGTGAACGGCTTCAGCTGTCCGTTTTGGCATCACACTAGAGACCAGATGTATGACGAGGTTATGACTCGGGCTCATGGAGGGTACTGGCAAAAGAGACCTTTAACATATCAGGGATTTCTCTTTGACAATCGTAGTTGAGTGTCAGAAGCTTTAATAAACATGAAAGACGCACAGAAGGCTCCAAATGAGATCTTTGGTTCGGAAATGGTGGCAGATGAAACTCGTAAATCAAAGCTGCTACACACCAAATCATCGCAGGGTGTATCAGCCAAACACCGATCTCAGGAGTGCCTCCCGTACAGTGTAATAACTTGCTTCTCTATCTTATAAACCCATTTGCGCATTGCTTTAATGGACTTGCATTCTATGTATTTTTGCTAGGTTTACTAGGTATAGTAACAAAGAAAAGGGTTATCATTTGCTACTTATCCCTCTTAAAATACATGTCATTTACATAAGATGCTAGAATGTTACCTTGTTTCATTACAAATAAAGTGCCTGTTTATGTCTTGCTTATAGAAAGCAATGCTATTATATCTAGTCCAAGATAGGAGCATATACTGAGATATCCAATGCTGTATACTATTTCTTTAGTGTATCTAAAGAGTGTTCTGTAACCACACACAATTTATATTCAATACTGTATGCCAGTTCTATAGTATTACAGTACATACACAACATATATTCAATACTGTATGCCAGTTCTATAGTATTACAGTACATATACAACATATATTCAATACTGTATGCCAGTTCTATAGTATTACAGTACATACACAACATATATTCAATACTGTATGCCAGTTCTATGGTATTACCGTACATACACAACATATATTCAATACTTTATGCCAGGTCTATAGTATTACTGTACATACCAAACATATATTCAATACTGTATGCCAGTTCTATAGTATTACCGTACATACACAACATATATTCAATACTGTATGCCAGGTCTATAGTATTAGAGTACATACACAACATATATTCAATACTGTATATCAGTTTTATAGTATTACCGTACATACACAACATATATTCAATACTGTATGCCAGTTTTATAGTATTACCGTACATACACAACATATATTCAATACTGTATGCCAGGTCTATAGTATTACTGTACACACACAACATATATTCAATACTGTATGCCAGTTCTATAGTGTTACCGAACATACAAAACATATATTCAATACTGTATGCCAGTTCTATAGTATTACCGTACATACACAACATATATTCAATACTGTATGCCAGTTCTATATTATTACCGTACATACACAACATATATTCAATACTGTATGCCAGTTCTATAGTGTTACTGTACATACACAACATATATTCAATACTGTATGCCAGTTCTATAGTGTTACTGTACATATAGAACATATATTCAATACTGTGTGCCAGTTCTATAGTATTACCGTACATACACAATATATATTCAGTACTGTATGCCAGTTCTATAGTGTTACTGTACATATACAACATATATTCAATCCTGTGTTCCAGTTCTATAGTATTACAGTACACACACAACATATATTCAATACTGTATGCCAGTTCTATAGTGTTACTATACACACACACAACATATATTCAATACTGTATGCCAGTTATATATTGTAACTGAGTGTTCTATATACCCAATATACACACAACAGATATCTAATGCTGTATGTCAGTTGTATAGTGGAACTTACGTGTTATGTATTACAACTATATTCACACAACATATATGCAATGCTGTATATCACTTTTACTGTGTAACCTAGGAATTATCTGTTTACTTAGCATATACACAAATGAGCTTTGTAATTCACTTACACATTCAAATACTGTAATAATGGAATAAAACGCCTTTTATTTTCCCAACAGTGCTTCGTGATGACTTCCGACTCAACCCAACAGACGTGGTGGTGGCAGCCGGAGAACCAGCCATATTGGAATGCCAGCCGCCTAGAGGACACCCTGAGCCCACCATCTACTGGAAGAAGGACAAAGTCAGAATAGATGACAGAGATGATAGAATTAGTGTGAGTAGCCTGGTGTTCTATAATACAGCATAGAGAAATGCTAGGGGCCTGGTGAAGAATCCATTGTGGGTCAGCAAGATTTGTAGCATGTAACCAGTATTTGTATTGGTACAATCCATCCAGGCTGGAGAAATAATAAAGAGTTTGGACTTTAACCTTTTATTGTTGCACCTATTGCCAGATGTGACAATGACCACATTGTCTAGCGATATCTATTAGCACCTAATACTGGTTACTGGTCTGGGGCTAATCCAGAGTTAGGAGCACTCTTTGGAACATGGAATGTCCAGGCGCAGATATGCTCCTATTTTTTATTTTTTTAGTTTGGTTAACCCCTTCCTGAACTTATTGTGTGTGACTGGGCAGATAGCAAAGTATAGATCACTAGATGGGCATCAGTTTTGGATTTGTAGCTCAATACAAGTTCATCTATTTTTTTCCTTCAGATGACCATTTAATTTATGATTTGTGGAGCGTGTTTGTATGGTCATTCTCTGACATGGCTTGTCTTCTTATGTTACAGATCCGCAGTGGAAAGCTAATGATTTCCAACACGAGAAAGAGCGATGCAGGCATGTACACTTGTGTCGGAACCAATATGGTTGGAGAGAGGGACAGTGACCCAGCCGAGCTGACAGTGTTTGGTAAACTGATTACTTTACATTCATGTAATAAAGCATTTACTGTATCTATAATAAAGAGCACATACCTGGGATCGGATCTAGACTTATGCAACTCTGGCATTTCCCATTGATGCCTTTCCAGTACAGATCGGGATCCAGACTTCCATATTGTCTGTTTACGCAATTTTTACAACAACGGGGGGACTGTGTGTGCGTGCGCAAGTGAGAGGGGCATCCAAGCACCCTCCATCCTTTCCAGGCTTCTGTTACGACCCCATTTTAAGTCTGGTCCTTGGTTTTTGAACTCTCAGCATACATACCTCTCAAACTGCAGGCCACAAAAGGGCCAGTGTTTTGGAGAAAGCGGCTGGAGTTTTGACCAATAATTGCCATTTATGGGTGAAACTGGGTGGAGTTTGGGCAGAGCTGGGCGTGGCTTACTGTTATCAAGACAGCTTTGTCCTGACTGGGGCAGAGGCTGGTATGTATGTTCATAGGGGTAGATCCAGACTCCCCGCATGCTTTACTTGCGTGCGGGGGTCCGTAGTTACGCCCCCCTGAACTCCCCACTGTCTGTAGGAAATATGGACACTTTACATATACAGATTCTTACCTTAACTATTACGCCTAGGTGTGCGGACATACCACTGCAGATCTAGTCGTAACAGGGCTTCCCCCGCCCCGGACCCTTCATGTAAATGGCTATCTCCACCTATATGGCGGGGATAGAGCCATCGCAAGTGAAGGGTCTTATTCGTATGTACTAACGTACGCTTCGTTACGTATGTTAGTACTTAAGTATAGGGTACATCTGGCGCGTGAATTCGCAGATGTTCCCAGACAGGCAACTTACGCAAACGACTTGAATAAGTCCCGTCAGCCGGAATTGAGGATCCGGCCCATAGAGAGCAGCAAGTAAAAAGTGGAAGCAGCGTGTGTGTGTATGTGTATAGCTGTTTCAGACAGTAGATGGGATTAAGAGGCTGCTACGCACTATGAAAGTATTACACATGCCCCATGGGAGCGGCCATGCCCTCTTCACATCCATGTTAATGCCCGTTTTCTGTTGCCATCATACCCCCCTATCTCCCACTGTTGGGATACATTGCTTAATAATCAGTCTATTCAAAAATCTTTGCATAATATCCTCATCTAGGGCCGTATTCAGAGATCCGTGTCCCGATCGGCCCGCAAATATACGCACGGACGGAGCAAGGAACACCCACCAAAACCCCAGTCACTCCCCTTGCTAATCCGAGCTCTCAGAGACATCTGCCTCCATAGACCAGCTGTAACTTTCCGTGTGCAGTCCCGTGCGTATATGTCCTCCGTCCGTGCGTATCTTGATAATCACGCCCACTTTTCATCATTTAAATGCCCCCCGCCCATTTTTATTTAAATTCTCCCATGCGTATTTTTCCGCCGCATATCCAGACGTATGTATCCACGTGCGATTCACAGGTCCGTCCGTAAGGCACTTCCGTGCTTATCATCAACGTCAATTGCGTAAATAAAGCTACGACGCATGCGCAGTTCAAACATACCTAAAAATACGCACGGGACTCGCCATGAACTCTGAATATTGCCCCTAATGTTTTTTAGTCTTGAATGATTTTTGTGTGTGAGGATATAGTTTTATCTGCTTTCTTATGTCGAAAAAAGTCTACATTTCTAGCATTAAATTCTTGCTATATGTCTGGAATAAAAAACATTTTTTCCAGTAGACGTTTTCTCTTGGTGGGGTTAAGTATAGAGGTTTGGTTTTAAAGGGATCTTTTGCTAAAGTTATTGTTAAAGTACCTGGATAATCATCAACACATTTAACCCCTCAGCAAGTAATGGTGGGGTGGTGTCAGTGGTAGACACCATTAGTAGTTTTACTTCAAACAACAGTCAAAAGGTCCTCAACAGACAAAGAAAAATCAATAGGGATAAAAGAGATATAGAAAAATAAAGTCATCTGCCATTGGACAGGGAGATGTTATACACTTTTATGTGAGGCTCTACGCTTTTCTCCGTCTCCTACAAGAAACATGAATTAATGAGTTTTGGTCATTAAAATTCAATAGCCATCAGACATAGAAAACAAACCACTGAACCTATGAAAAATAAACGTTTCTAGAATGAGTATACAGTATTTGATTTTATTCAATTAACTCACCTCAGTTTTCCAAGGTACATTGAGCTGCAGGATATAATATTCAGGCCTAGACCTAGTTATGTTGGAAACTGAAAGTACATGTTCATTACTAGAGTACCATCAACATTTTATAAATGTATTCACAAGGTAACAACATTATAACCTTATTTCTTATTGGAAGGCAATAGAAGTCATCCACATGTGTAAGGAGTTTCATATTGATTTACTGAAGCGAATAATTGTTATTATAGTTAAAAATCTATAACATAGAGAAACTAGCTAGCACAATTTAAGCCAAGCTTTGCGTTGTTTAAGTAGAAATGGGTGGGTTTGCCAGTAGGATGGTCTGTTTTGCGGCAGACAATTGTGTGGCAGCCATTTTGGACAGCAACAGTATTGCAACTCCCACAGTCATGAAGAGTCATCCAGCAACAGGTAAGCACTTGCCTATTTACCCTAACCTTGACCCTTTCCTAACTCTCCATTTCCTGCAGCCTTACCTAAGCTTTCCCCTTCTTGAGCCAAACCCTCCCTTCTAAAAGCCTAACCCTAACCTGAACCCGCTGCACCCTTCCACTGTTGGGAATGGAAATACTCGTTCCCATTAGCAATCTGTATTTGGCGAGGTTTTCTTCTATGATACAGCTGCCATTCAGCTGGCTGCCACATCACTGTCACACCGGCAACCGCAAATAAGCACGTGTCAGACATTGTCAGAAGTGTGTCAGCTGGAATAAGGCCAGTGCTTAGCTTTTCTGCAGTCACTACTGCTTTAGATAGAATGTGGTTGTTGTCTAGCCTAGTGTAGTCACCCTAATAAAAAGTCATATGCAACAGTGATAGCGTCACCCATTATTTCATCCTGTGTATTCGTTTAATAGCCCATAGGCGTATCTATAATGGGTACAGGGTTTTCACTGCACACAGGCCCCTCAGAACAGGGGGCCCTGTGGCATTCATCCTGCACCCAAGTCCGCATATTAGGGTTGGCAGGGGAAGTGGGTCCCATTTGGCATCCCTTTCTTCCCTCCAAGATCTCCTGGAAGCAAGAAATAGATGCCGAATGAGCCCCCCTTTCCCTGCGGTGGGACTATCCCGATTTGTGGGCCGAAAAAGGGGTGGGGTTTAAATTGGCCCGTTAGGCCCCGTTTGTTTTGAGGTCCACGAATTGGGACACTCCTGTTTCAGGGTAAGGGAAGGGGGGCCCATGTTCAAATCCTGTACAAGGGCCCCCTCACTTCTTAAAACGTCCCTGTAATAGCCCTAATTTTCAGCAATAAGACACAACAGATTGCGGAAATCTTCGTGATTACGGGAGTTACAGCACCGCCACTTTCTAAAATGAAGGCTGCCCACCATTACTAGCAATGATATGCGATGGCCTGGTCCATCGTACCAGCAAACCACTCTCATGGAATAAAGACGACTTGCTCCAAAAATACAATTTTTTACAATATATTTTTGGAAAAAAACCCAATACCATTTCAACATTTATTTTGATAAACCCCATTGTAAACGAAAAAAAAAAGTTCGAAATTTAATAATATAAAATTAAAAATGAGATAACCAGCTGAGCGGGTTTATTGAGCTGATATTTCTTAGGAAACGCGTGGTTATTAACGCACTTTGTCAGATCATATCCAGGGAGATTAGCAGTGAAAGCAAGTTATGCAGCAAAGTCTAATCGAGTTTACCTCACACATAGAATGTTAATTGTATTGGCAGTAGCGTGGATCTCTGCTCACTCTATAGTTTTGCAATTAGCTGTTTGATTGATTAAAATGGTTCTTCTTAGACCGAAGTTGTTGAAAAATAATCCAGTCTGTGTTCATTTTTTAAAGCTATTAGTGCTTTGTGATTCCTCCATATTTGGAATATAATTGGCAACTGTGGTTTCCACAACATGCTCTGTGATGCATAAGGTAACCTTAAAGGGAAGGAACTATCCTAAGGAAGAGACCAAATTAACCTTTGCTTGTTACATGAACAGCTCTTGCTTGCTCTGATGTACTCTAAGAGGCGCTCCCTCTCTATAGCTTGTTAACAACAAGAATATCAGTCATTATTTCAAGTTTGTAGAGAGATTCCCCTAAAGAGCTTCACACACAGTAAAGTAATATACATAATAATACCTGATATTTTTCATGTTTATTCAAAAACATTTTGGAAGCTTTTTAATACAAATACTAAAAATGAAAATTACTCACATTTAATTGTATTATAATAATTATGTTATATTATATTATATTATATTATTATATATTATATATATCATTTATATCATATGCTATAATATTATATTCATTGAAAGTATAATTTATTTACTATAGACCTAATCTAAATCAGGGTTGCAGACTCTCCCGGAATGTCCAGGAGACTCACGAAATTCGGGAAACTGCAAATCTCCCGCAAGTGACTTCAAGCCTGTGGTTTCATGGAAACCACGGCCTCAAGTCCTGCCCCCCTGCCTAGCAAGACTAGTATGCTAGTGTTGGTAAAGCCAGGGAGCAACTTGATGACGCAATTTGCGCCATGAAGCTCCGCCACGATCCCTATTACAGCCAAAATCTGGTAAGTATTAGTCAGGGGGCAGGGCTTAATGACACAATTTGCATAAATCACACTAGTAAGCCCCACCTCCTGCATGAATCTATAGCTTCCCTCTGGGATCTCCCAGAGGGAAACTGTTAAAAGTCGGCAAATCTGATCTAAATTTACAATCCTGCTGTGCGGGGCGGATTCAATGCCATATTCCCTACCATGTGGATGAATGGAAGTCATTCCTCTCACGTGCACGAACTTACAATCCATAAAGCCTGCCTTAAAATTTCGGAGCCACCCTCTCTTAAAACGGGGACAGTTCGGAAGTCGGGATATGATGTAAAAAGCTTAACACGCTCTTACTGTTTGATTAGCATTTATCCCCCCTGCCATTAGTGCATACCCTCCAACATGATCCTCTCTATTCGGTACTAAATACTCTGCTCTTGCTCTTCCCTCCTAATCTCTAATTGCAGTCACCTGTGTTACACACCTTTCTATTCAAATAACTAGTATAACACAGGTGACTGCAATCATTTTAGGAAGGAAGAACAGGAGCAAAATATTTTGTACCGAATGGAGGGGGTCATGTTGGAGGGTCTGTTAGTGTACACAGGCGCCGTATCCCGCCTTCAGAATCGCTGCATAAACACTTCCAGTACGGAAGTCTGGATCCAGAGGATCTAGATCCGAACAGGAAGTGCGAAGGTGCACTCGCAAAATAGGTGTATATTCAGATCGCTGCGATCTGAAAACGCCCATTCTGCAGTAGTCTGGATCCGATCCTATAAACTTAAGTAACCCAGGACGCAGGACCGGATAGAGGTGCTCAGACAGCCCCTGTGACACACAAGCTACAAGCCAATGCCACTCAGCTAATCCCTGCAGCAGCTTGTGTTTTCAGGAGTTGAGATTCAGCTGACCCTGCAGCAGCGCCTTCTTCTACTGCCCAGCCAATCAGCTATCAAGGACATGACAACTGAGTAACTGAGCAGGTAAAATAAGCGCTGTCACAGGGGATCAGCTGACACGCAGCTCCTGCTTAGTAGTGCATTATGCAGGAGCCACAGCTCAGTTGAACCCCTGTGTCCTTGAAGCAGTATGAGAAAGCAATGCTAAGGGTTACCGGGGGAAGGGAGGTGATGGGCTGAAACTTTTCCTAGGGTGTCCAGAGACCTAGCACTACAGACCTGTAGAGATTCATAAAAATTCAACATTTGTACAAACTGTTCACAATACTTTATTACAATTTAATGTAATCATATTGTGCAATAACAACTAGAAGAAAACCTGGTAAAACCATATATAGGAGCAGTAATATAATTTCATGTTGACAATTTTCTGTTTTTTGTTTTTCAAGAACGACCAACTTTTCTCAGAAGACCAATTAACCAGGTGGTTCTAGAGGACGAGGTCGTAGAATTCCGTTGCCAGGTCCAGGGGGATCCACAGCCTACAGTCCGATGGAAAAAAGATGATGCCGACTTGCCGAGAGGAAGGTGAGGGCCCAGAACGCTCTTCTATGCGTGATGTTGGTTTAGAATGTACATTGTATAAGCATTGCAGTCTCTTCATATTTATTTGATAGGTGACAGGTCATTCTGTTAGGGTACTCTGTTATTTAATAGGGCTGCAAGAGGGGGAAAAAAATGATATATTGTCAATCCTAGCCGCTCTCGCTTGCCCTCGACAGGGTTTAGTAATTGCATGTAATCTGTGCAGCTGTCCACAGTGTATTTATCTCACTAATGAATAAAACTCGCAGTACGCTCTTTGGTGTAAAGAGTGCAGCTGTTATGGGTTCCAAATTTAGGGGTCCACATTTAGTGATGAACGCAGTGAGTATTGTAACATAGGATGGTACTTGGGGACCCTTATAACATTTTGCTGGGAGGATACCTCCCAACTGTCCTGTCTGTGACCGGATCTGGAAGTAGCCAATGGCAATGCATTTTCAGTAGATGTGGCAATGGCGGATGGTGCGGGTTTAGTGTTTTTTCACCAAGCCGCCCTCATATCACAAAATGTGCCCTTGCTCAGCCATGTGCTCTGTCCTGTAAGCAACACTTTTAAGTTGTTTGCCATACAAAGTACTACTAAAATCCTCTTTCTTGAAATTATTAAGGGATTGTTTATAAAGATTAAGGGTTTGCTAATGTCTTAATGTCTTCTTAGTATACTTTAAGTATGATTTTCATGTTACTCTTCATGAGCTGGATCCAGACTTAAGTAAGTGCTTGAAATTAGTTATTCCTGGGCTTATCCATGTTGATTGCAGGGGGAGTCAAGGTAACTGTATTCTTTGCATGCAGGTGTATATCTTTGAATTGCTTACTGCACACAGATACTGACCAGCTTTACTATCACACTGTTATTTAGACTTGGGATAGGAAACATCACCTCTCAATTCTAATACTGTTTGCAACAGATGAAATATGACTCCCCTGCAATCAACATGGTTTAGCCCAGAAGTAACTAAGTTCAAGCACTTACTTAAGTCTGGATCCAGCCCTATGCCTATATAAAATAGCATAAAAATTTCATAGAGAAGTGTCAATGGTATCAATTTCTAAGACAGAGACACTAACTAGAGATCTTAACTAATTTAATAATGATTTTTAAATAATAGCACAGGTCCTAATTCTCAAATAGGGTCTCCTGTTCATTTGGCATGTAAAATAGGCCATGTGCTCACCAGATGTTACTTGTCGTAAGTTCTACTGTATGGATCTTTGTTCCGTATGGAAGAACTTCCATAGAAGCAGCCAGCCCTTCACATCCGCTTGCTGAAACCCCACCACAAGTGCCGGGGGGCGCAGAGATGAAGTTTCTCCGTGCGGACACAGATCCGTGCAGTGAAGTTAAGGTAGGGTTCTCTACACTTATACACTTAAGCATCCAGAACTCTGTAGAAGGAGGGAAGTGCCAGGGGCGTGCACTCCCCCCCCCCTGCACACCCCCCCCCCTCCGTGCTTAATTACAGAGCTCTGTACGGACGTAGCACGGATAAGGGGAGTGCACTTTATACTAAGGTTAGCGCTCAGTGCGCTAATCTTAGTAAATGGAGCCCTTAGTGAGAATAGGGAGTTGTGCTAAGTCCCCATTTTACTTGAGGACAGCGCTGAAGTCTTAAAGCATGAGTTTGGAATCCTTTATGAGCGATGCCCTCCCCTTACCCGCAAGGAAGTCCAATTCGCTCCAAGCACAGCGGCATCGGAACTCTGTGTCCGGACTACAGTTACTAAGCGGCATAGAGTGTAAGGTGTCTGGGAAAACGATGGCTTAGACAGCTGTAGCTTTTAATTACAACAAAGCATGTGTTCCCTTTACAAGGTGAATAGCTTTTCAACTACAAGAGGGACACAAAATGCTCCTTGGTCACCTCCTCACCAGAGCAGTAGATGATTTGTGCTTTCCATAAAACTATTTGCTTTGAGTAGTTGGATATTTATATCTGGTTGTGGAGTTAGGCAGGTGTTTTTGCTCCCTTTCTTTCTTCTATAGTGTGCCTTATTAGAGCACTTACAGTCATTTTTTGTTATTAAACCAGAATAACATTGCGGAGCAGGAAGTTCCATATTGACAAGTTGCATCTGCAGGTTGGCTGTTGCCCCACATGGTAGCACCAGAAAATGGAGAAGTCTAAATTACATTTCTGAAAATACATTTACAGAAGAGACCTTCTGCTGCTTTTTACAGAATGAGGTTAAGAAAACCAAGTAAAAAGAATTGTGCTTTAATACTGTTGTATAATTTGATTTCACAGTTCTCTTTCTGATATACTGCAGCAGTTTGACATTTTTATAAAGTAAAAAATATTCCTTCAGTTATCTCCAGATACAAGAAGGCTCCATAGAATCACATATCCAATGTATTAAGAGCATCACCTGCAATACGCCGTAAATAAATATAAATGGTAGTTGATAAACCTATGTGGAGGTATAATAAATGAGAGGAGGACAAATAATGTGGTTGCTTTGGGTTAAATAATGAGATACGGAAGGTTGGACAAGGCTGGAGTGGTGAACAGACTCCGTGAATGTAGGTGGACAAAGCGTTTTTTTTCCACCTGGATGGAGGCCATAGAAAAGGTTAAGGAACTCAAACTTCATGAAGGAAGGTTCAGGATGTCTTCAGTATATAGGCGATGTTTTCCATCCAGTAAACTTTACAAATTTGTATTAGAGTTATGGACATAGGACCTGATCCAGTCCTCTGCCCTGCCGATCTGCGCATGTGCCGGGCAGTTGTTGCCTGGCGTAACTATGGAAACCCGTTCCTTAGGATTGGGCATCCCTAACAGTTAGGAAAGGTAGGTGGG
>WWET01000116.1:129684-142478 GCA_011038615.1 Limnodynastes dumerilii | reverse complement strand
TATTTACGGTACACAGACGAATGGCCCATACGTGCACAATTACGCTAAGTGAATGTGCGTATTTTCTATGGTGCGCATGCGCAGTGCGTTCTAAACAGCAATTTTACGTCTCCGCCACGCGTAAATTTGCTTTGAAGCGTTATTCTGGATCAGGCCCATTTTCCTTATTCTGATAAATTATATTAAACACTGATTCACACCAGTGCAGGAGGACCAATGAGAAGCTATTATCTGGGACATTGTGATATCTCATTGGCTGCTCTCACACCCATATGTGTCCTGTATCTAGAAATAGAATTATTTCATAATGTTAGACCATATTTTTACACACACACTATATAGCTATATGTGTGTGTGTGGTGTATCCCTGGGTGCGTGCTGGTATTTGTAGTGCATGGAGCACGACAAGGTGAGAAATCCTGCTTTAGAACATATGAACTATTTTGATTTCCTTACAAGTGCCATTAAGCGAAGCAAAACAAATGTGATCTATTCCTCTAACAGGTTTTATCAGAGTACAGTGATGATTAAATAGATTGGAAAGCCACAAAAGCATAACATTCTAACGCTCGCGGTGTCAGGCCTGGCTTACTATGTGTCAGATATTGAAAACTGATCACATCCATTTGTCATGTTGCCATAGTGCATGGAACAAAGTGATATTATTAATAATAGGCTAATACTGAAAGCAAATGCAGGACTAATTTTATTGCCTCAAAGTTTTTTAACTAATGCATGAAGTAATAAAAATGTCATAAAGATTTATGTTTGCGTGAAATTACCAAAGCTTATAATAAATAGATATTCCAGGTGAAGGCAGGCTAGCCTTTGTATGTTTCCTGCAGCCTCATTTCCATTTGTATGCTCTGTCATTTAGATATGACATCAAGGATGATTACACCTTGAGGATTAAGAAGGCTGCCAGCAGTGACGAAGGAACGTATTCTTGCATTTCTGAAAACCGCGTTGGGAAAGTGGAAGCCTCGGCATCACTCACCGTCAGAGGTAGATACGAAAATTGCTGTTAATAAATCAACTGTTATTTTTAAGTATTTATTGGATAAAATATACGTTTTTAAGGATTCATTTATTTCCAATCCAAATAACTTTTAGGATAATCACAGGATAACTGGGCAATGGATGAAGTGATGTAATGATGACATTAGAAACCCAAAGATGGTGTTTTTTAGACAGCAAGAATAGGGGGGAAATAAAAATGGCGTCCTCAACCTTGAATTTGTGCCCCGCTTCCGCTTTGCACCCTGGGTGACTATCCTTCTTACACACCACTGGTCACAACACTGATGTGTGGCTTAAATGAATTCATTGCAGTGAGACAACATTGAGTTTGCCTTCATGTGGCACGGTTAAGTGTCTAAAGAGTTATTTATATAATGAAAATGCAATTATCAGGGCGGAGGAATCTTGTGATGCTTTTAAGATGAAGGCTTGACCATGACCAGGAAAGGTGTTGTCATTCCAGGTAAACATTTAGAATATTTTAATATATTTCGGTGTAAGATATGAATGGACATTTGCAGAGCACCCCCGGGCCAAGGTATTGCAAAACTGAACAAGGATTGCCCCTAAACGTGTGGATGGGTCGGGGTGGGGTACGGGACAATTTTGCATATGAAATGTTAACATGTATGACTTTGTATCGACATCTCCTTCTACATGTAAAACAGTTGTATTTTTGATCCGAATTTTTTTGACTAAAAATAATATTTAATAAAACAACTTTAAGGTTTAGCAAGTTTAAGGTAAACTTGTAGTTATTTATTTTTAATCCCTTTTCAGATGTCTTTGCAGAAATAAATTCTCTCAATAGAAATGTTATTTGACATTTTAGTTGCAGTGTTACAAAGGACTGGCTTCTACTAGGAGCGTATTGTGGACATACAGAAGGGTTCTGTATGTCCGCCTGCTGCTAAGTTCCATGTGAGTGGAAAGGGCCCTCCCCCACTCTTGTACGGAATTCTGGACACTTACATGTCCTGATCCCTACCTTATCTTGTCCACATGTAAGTGTAAATGTGCAGAGTACCTTACAGGCATTTCTTGCCTCACATCCTTTATTGTGTTAAAGTACATGGATGCAGTTTTTTTTGCACAGCACTAAATAAGACTCATTATCCATTTCTTCTACATGCAGTGTATAGAGGTTTGATTTGACTTTCATTTTGTTTCTTTCACTGTAAGCCATACAATTTCCCTGGCAGTGTATATAAGCCTGAGTGATAGTCTAGTTTGATGCATTCATGCATGCCTTAGTTATACTTAGTGCAGGGAGCCACGGTAGGAGTAGTACTGCATGTCACACATTCTGACAGACTTTTTTTTTTATATTTTCTTTTTATGTTGTCTCACCACCATTATAATGTCTCCAGTTCGCCCTGTTGGTAAGTAACCATCCTTATATTATGTTGGCATGGCTTTTGCTAGTGCTTCATCTTTCATTTACAAACTTTACCTGAGATATTCCGAATAATTCCTGTGGGCGTTGAAGCCAGCGTGAACGGGGCGTATAATAAATAAATTGCATGGTTTTTTATTGTTTACCAGACTTACTGTACATATGGAGAAATACAAAACTCCCAAATTTGGCAAATCAGGACAAAATAATCTGCATTACCCATATCTCTCCCCCCCACCCCAAATGAGCATATGGGAACATAACTCATGGTTGCCGACTTTTGGCAGCTTCTCTCTGGGAGATCCCGGAGAGAAGCTAGCGACGCATGCAAGGGGCGGGGCTTAATGACGCGATTTATACCCCTGCCTCATACTTACCCAGTTTTAGCTTAAATAGGCATCGAAATGGGGCTTGAACGGGGCTTGATGGCGCAAATTGAGACATCAAGTCGCTCCCTGGCCATAGCAACACTAGTATACTAGTGTTTCTAGGTAGGGGGGCAGGACTTGAGGCCGTGGTTGCCATGAAACCATGGGCCTCGAGTCACTTGCAGGAGATTTGCAGGTTCTCCCGGGATACCGTGAGAAGTGCCCGAATTTTGGGAGTCTCCCAGACATTCCGGGAGATACTGGGAGTACTGCCCGAATTTCGGGAGTCTCCCGGACATTCCGGGAGAGTCGGCAACCCTGACATAACTCCATGACTTTCCCGCAAAGTCCACCTTTTTTGCTGATTGTACATTAGAATGGCCGGTTAAATCAGGAGCTTTGCATATGTGCAGATATAGGACTGTATTCAAAGATCCGTTTTCACGTGGAGCTGCGTGCGTATTTTTAGGTACGTTTTAACTGCGTATGCGTAGTAACTTATTTTACGTACTTTACGTAGACTATAAGTGCCTCATGGATGGACTTGTTAATCATACTTGGGTACATACATCCGGATATGCGATGCAAAAATACGCACGTGAAAATTTTAATAAAAATGGGCGGGGAAAGGCATTTTAATGAAGGTATGTGGGCGCGACTAATATGAATCGTGCGTACGGAGGACACATACGCACGCAACTGCACACGGAAGTTACAAGTGGTCTATGGGGGCGGAAGTCACTGACAGCACGGCCGAGAGAGGGGAGTGTTATGGGTGTGAGGGGGTGTGGCCTGGGACGGCCATCCGTATAATTGCGTACCTTCATGGAAACGGATCTCTGAATACGGACCATAATGCCCTAGAGCAGGCCTGGCCAACCTGTGTCCAGCATGCGTCACTGCTCATGCAGAGCTGACACCTGACAATGCATGCTGGCATAGGATGAAATCCACAGGTTGACCAGTGTTGCCCTAGAGTTTCCTACCCTGGAGGTACTTTACAGAGTGCTCCTAACAACTTCATCACAGGTTCTTAAGGTTTCAGTGGAACAATAAAGGGATTCACTGTGTAGAAGCATATGCTTAACATAAAGGTCCATCCTCTTTAATGCCACCCCTTAACTTTGAGTTTACTACATGTTTCCCCTAAAATGCTTGGTCTAGCAGGTAATCCAAACAACTATTATTGCACTTGTGGCTTATCTGAAAGTAGATTTGAGGGAAAATTTATGAACAGCATAGTATTTCAAATAATATAAAAAGGACACTTCCCCCATCAATTATTATTACACCCTTTGTCATTGATCATTGAATATCGTGGAAACAATTGGGGGGCGGCTCACTGATGATTGTATTGACTGGCAGACGTAAGCACCCTCTATCCTCTCTATGCAGCACAGACCACCATGATGCATGCTTGAGCTAACCATCCCATGCAGGCTGACACTGGAAGCCTGGGTTATGGGCTTGATTCAAATGTTAAAACACACAAAGCACACAACACAAACACAAAAGTGCCCCTATTCACAACTATATACATCTTTATCGAAAGCCCATCCATAATTGCAGCAGAACTAGTGTTAAAATGATTTACATTCTGATTTTTACTATTGGGAATGGGTACTTATATAGCAAATGGCCTTATATCACCAAAGTACCCATTACCAATAGCGTAATGTTTTATCGTTCTGACATCGGGGAGAGAACGGGGATGGGCTGCAGCAAGGTTAGGGATATAGAAGGTTAGGATGTGGAATAGGGAGGGTTAAGCTTAGAATTAGGCTAATAGAAGTGGAAGGTTACGGTTAACCTTACCAGCAAACCACACCCAGCCTAATCCTTAACCCTGCCCCTAACCCTAACCCCAGCCTAACCCTATATCAAACTGCAGCGAGTATAGTATTTACCCATTAAGGCTCCCTTATAAATTTGCAAGGGGCCCTGCTCTGCTCAGTCCCTATATAAAGAAAGTGAGGCATTTTAAAAGCATCCATCAAAGTTCCATAGCAGAGTATAGTAGATTAAGCCTTGGGGACAGGAGGACTTGAACTGTTAATAAAATTAAATTCTATTTCAGAACCTTTTTTATCCACTTAATGAATGCTCAGTTTTTCCCTTCAAAACACAATCAGTTTCTTCTTCATGAAAGGCCACATATTACTTCACAGCTTGTATTGAGCAATGTAAGATCAGGCAGCAGCTGATACTATATAAAGCACGCATGTGCTCTGACAATGCTTTAGTTACTTGTTGATGACAGAGCTTAGTGAGATACACTTCACCTGGAAGACAGCGTGTGGGAGCTTAGAAAAGGGTTTCACTGTATAATGACCCATACCAAAGGGGAAAATGATTCCCATATGGATTTAGACAAAGAAAACATTGTCAGAAGTGTCTAAACTGAAATCATTTTGTAATTAACCAACCCGCCCAGATGCTGACAGCAAAATCTTTTTTGCCCTGAATAAAATATGAATGGAAAAGGGCTTTGGAAAAAGTTTTAAACTTTTTCCACCTCTCGACACAAATCATCCGTCATGAATTATATATTTCATCAGGTAAAACATGGCCAGCTTTGCTGTAGTCAAATCAAACTAGTTTTTGGATTTGAAAGACTAAAACTTCCTTATTTTTTTCCAATGGAAAAACTAATGTGCAGTAACAACTTTCTAAATGATATTGGACCAGATCATGAAATGAGAGTACTTTCTGGGTGTTTGCCCCCAGTAAGAACGGCCTTATTTCGATAGGGACATTTTAGAACTGGCTGGGATATCGATTGCTTATGCTTCGATGAGGCATAGCAATCGGTCCCCATAGCACCGAAAAACAGTGCTCTGAAAGGTAAGTGTTAAAAGTAACTCCACCCCTTCCTGTACTTCTGAACCTAACCCTCTCTTTCTATTACCCTTACCCTCCCTTCCCCGCAGCCTGACCCTAAGCATCCCTTCCCTGCAGCCTTACCCTAACCCTCTCTTCCTCGCAGTCTAACTCTAACCCTCCCTTCCCCACAGCCTGACCCTAACCCACCATTACCTGCAGCCTAACCCTAACAGTGTAACCCTTGTTTTGTAAAGTAATGGGTCCTGCGGCAGCCTTTTCCGAAATTGGATAATTGGCATACTCACCCATTCTGAAAAAAATGAATGGGTATTCGAAGATAGTTATTTCTCGATACCATCCTTCTATGCGGAGACTGCCACCGGTAAATTCTGTACATTAACCTCCGAACCGGAATCCAGAATGCACTGTTCCAAGAAGCAGAGGAGGGCGGAGAGAGTTGTGACTAATGCTAAAGGCCTGTGGTCCATGGGAGGGATAATGTGCAGATATTACTAAATAGGCCCCAAAAGACTAAAGTAATGTATTAAACTTAAGCAAATGAAACACACTTTTATGACCTGCAATAGCGATTTATGTTATAGGATCATATTTTTATGGGATTGTAGCTTTTAAGCAACTTACATTTGAAAAATTTTAATCATTTCATGTCAAGTGAATATTAACTGCCCTAAATGTTACTTGTTGTCCTAAATGCTATGTTATTGATATTTTCATGATGATCAGGGGGCTGAACGTTTCAGTGCAGCAGCAGCCATGTTTTCCTGCAATATCTCAGGGGCAGAGCCACCATCAGGTAGCTACAGCCGTCACTATTGTCCCAGGCCTGGGGCTGACAGGGCCTGCGATACTCACCTTTTCTTTGTGGGTCAATATGCAGAGAACTTTCCTGTGCAGTGGGTCAGTGGAGCCCCGCCCCCATATGACATCACTGATAACATCACTATTTCTGACGGTGGCTCTGCTCAGCGGGTGTTAGTGTAAGACGGAGGAGATTTTCTTTTAATCAAAGCCCCTATTCTTAGTTATAACACAGCCCTACACAACTAACATACATTAAAAGGGTTTAATTTAAGAATAAAACATTTTTTAAAACATGCATACACTCCTCTATACTTTACTAATCACTAGCAGAATATTGCCACTCATTTTGCTTATAATTCTTTTTAAATATAAACCAGGATCCAGACTTAAGAGTTGTGACCATTTTCCACACGCTGAGTGGGTAACATGTCCACATACTGGGCCTAATTCACACTTAAGAATGAAATAAGTGCGCACGGATTCGCAGAACTACGCACCTAAGTGGCATGACACTCCCATGTTCTTACAGATCTTTGTTGGCTTCAACCTCCATAGGGCCACTTTAACTCTCTGGGCCTGATCCAGACCTACGCCGATGCGCTATGCTTACTAAAGCACAGCGTATCGGCGTTCACTTTCCCCAACACTCCCCCTGTGCGGGCGTATGGCCCCTTCCTTACNNNNTCAACTAGCTCAACCCGCCCACCTACACTAACCTTAACGTAGGGACGCTGGGGGACGTCCCCTCCATACAGCTCCTCTTACATCGATTCTTAAGTTTGCATCCGGTCCATAGATATACTTTATATATTTTTTGAGGGTTATTTATTTTTTGCTTAAAAAATTATTTTATTGTATTTATTATTAAAAAAATGTATTATAATTAAACAACACTAAAATGTTACCAATAAAAATTAATTCCATAGTAAAACACATTCGCATTTTTACTGGCTGCTGCATTACACCTTCAGCCTATTTGCCTGCACTTATCCGCTTGCATGTTTGAATAGTGTGTTAATAGTGTGCGTCATTTTTAAGTTCATATTTACGTGATCACATTTTGGTTTAAATGTTAATCCTCTGAAAGATAAATGGATTAACAGATTTTTACCAAGGCTTTTTAAAGGCTACTAATAACTCTACTATGTTTTGTTATTGATTATTATGTCCATTTTAGATGTTGACAGACAGTATTTTAATTTGTTTTGTATAAGGTCACGTTGCCAATCCATCACGTTACTGAGCTGACAATGATGGATTCTCACCAAAGGAAAAAAAAAACCTTGTGTACTTCACCATGTCGCGCTCTGTTTAATACATTAATAATGATGATATATTATTTACATCTCCTAAAATATTTATCAGACATGACAACACATATCGAAGCATCAAATACCTACCTACATTATTAGATGCTACCCTGCTGCGCTAAAAGCTTTATTTGGTTAAAAAATATTATTATTATTGCAGATTATTCCTAAGTGAAAAACTTTTTAGCAAATATACTTACTGGAGTTATGTCGCTTTATTTTATCTCAGACTGATAGAAGTGCATTTCATTTCTGCTCTGTCTCTAGAAAGAAAGGAAACATTTTAAACAAACAAAAAATAAAAAGCAATCATAACATCTGTATATAGCCATTAATATATACAAAACCAGTGCATACAAGAACAATGAAAATAAAATATGTTAGAGGTTATTTACTAACGTGTTACGCAATATCGCAAAGTAACTGGAATAAGCTCATTTTTAATAGTGTAGGCTTGACTAATAATACATAATGTCTGTTTCATTTGTGCTTAACTGGTTTCTGTTAATATAAAATATTAATTAAAACGAATAAGTTATCAGTGCAGTGAATTGAAATAAAGACTAAGGACCTGATCTAGATTTAATAGCAAATTCCGTAGATAACCTCCGCAACGGGGTTAACGCACGGATTTTGTGATCTAAAATAAAAAAGAACTGGGCAACTCCCTTTGCTTTTCTACGGATGGTGATTCCATGTCCAGGACACTACCTTAAGTATTCTGCATGCAGCTCTGTGCGTGTGCAATACCGGCTCGTCTGTAAGGGCTAAACCCAGCCCTTCCTGTACAAAGTTAGTCAACTCATGAATGCCGTAAGTTAGCGAACTGCACATGCACGCGGTAGCTGTTACACATCGGATCTCAATGTGTACGGAGTTGATTCCTGCATGTGCACAACTCCGGACGACAGGGCATGACAATACACTGTATTTGCAAGAACGCGCAATGTGGGTAGGGGCAGGCATGTAAATTGTCCAGTATGGGCTGGGTTAGGCACTTCCGAATGTCCAAGCGCTATGTCCGCACAACGATGCACAAGAGGAGGTTAAGCTAGGGCTATGGACGTGGAAGTCTAAAATATGTTAGAGGTTATTTACTATTACGTTACGCAATATCGCAAAGTAACTGGAATAAGCTCATTTTTAATAGTGTAGGCTTGACTAATAATAAATCATGTCCGTTTCATTTGTGCTTAACTGGTTTCTGTTAATATAAAATATTAATTAAAACGAATCAGTGCAGTGGATTGAAATAAAGACTAAGGACCTGATCTAGATTTAATAGCAAATTCCGTAGATAGCCTCCGCAACGGGGTTAACGCACGGATTTTGTGATGTGCACAACTCCGGACGACAGGGCATGACAATACACTGTACATGCAAGAACACGCAATGTGGGTAGGGGCAGGCATGTCAATTGTCCAGTATGGGCTGGGTTAGGCACTTCCGAATGTCCTAGCGCTATGTCCGCACAACGATGCACAAGGGGAGGTTAAGCTAGGGCTATGGACGTGGAAGTCAGCAAAATTCCGAGAGGGGAGTGTCATAGGAGTGCACTAGCCAGGGGCGTTTTAAGAAGTGAGGGGGCCCATGTGCAGGATGTGCACATGGGCCCCCCATTCCCCTTACCCGAGACGACTGTCCAGATTCGCGGGCCAAAAAGGGGACGGGGTTTAACGGTTCTTTCGCCCCGTGAATCGGGACAGTCCAACCGCAGGGGAAGGGGGACTCATTTGGCATCTATTTCTTTCCTGTGGAAGATCTTAGAGGGAAGACATAGATGCTGAATGGCCCCCCTTCCCCTGGGTGCAGGATGCATGCCACAGGCCCCCTGTTCTGAAGGGCCCGTGTGCACTGCACACCCTGCACCCATTATAGTTACGCCTATGGCACTAGCCGTCTATGCTGGAATTATTCCTAGACTATAGTCCTAATTCAATATAGAAGAAACAAAAGAGAGGTCCGGCGCTCCATACAAAAATTATAAAGCACTATGTGTCAGCACATACATAAAGGAGGTGTAGGTCACAATATAGCTATACTGGGTTATGCTCACCTGCCCAGCGCCAAGGCACTTCCTGTAGGTGAGTCCCTACAGTATGTGTACTCAGGAGGTCTGTGGGAAGACATTCCTCCTCTAATTCACTATAGGTTTATCATCTCACAGAATTTTGCTACAAAAATGATTAAACAAGACATATTTTAGTCATCAGAAAAGTCGAATAAAAACAAATATTTAGACCATTTTAGAAATATTTCTTTTTTTATTGAATAAAACACCTTATTTTATAAGGGGGGTGAGGATCTATTTGTATTCTACTAGTCTAATACATCTAAATGCTTCTTGATTAGCTCCTGCTGTATAGTAGCAGCTCTATAGATGAGGTGATTAACCCTAAGGTCCCTTGTGATCGCACTGTAAACCCATCTCACACACGGCCTGTGCTTCTTTATTCATGTTCAACATGCTGATTTCCATATTGTCCCACTCGCCCTTGGATGTTTATATTAGCATAACACTGCTTATCCTTGACAGTGATTGAAGTCTGTGGTAACTGAATGTAGCAAGAAAGCAATCATATGAAAAGATAAAGAGGTCCATATAAAATGGAGGCATTGCAAAAATATGAAGATAATAGTTATTTTCTTAGTATATTAGATTTCTCTCTCTCCATCCTGGCATTTAGTATAGCCGTAGTACCAATAATGGCCCAGATCCAGACCTACGTTCCCTTTGTGTTTCAACGCGTAGCCTATTTACTAGGCCAGTGATGGCTAACCTTTTGAGCTCGGTGTGTCAAAATTCGGAAAGCTTACCTCGGGTGGCGTGTCACTTCTAGAAATATCCATAATTTTGTGATATTTGCAGCCCTAGTAAAGAAAGAGTTACATTTTTAAGAGGCTTTGGCCCCCCCCCCCCCTTGTGATCGCACTGTAAACCCATCTCACACACGGCCTGTGCTTCTTTATTCATGTTCAACATGCTGATTTCCATATTGTCCCACTCGCCCTTGGATGTTTATATTAGCATAACACTGCTTATCCTTGACAGTGATTGAAGTCTGTGGTAACTGAATGTAGCAAGAAAGCAATCATATGAAAAGATAAAGAGGTCCATATAAAATGGAGGCATTGCAAAAATATGAAGATACTAGTTATTTTCTTAGTATATTAGATCTCTCTCTCTAAATCCTGGCATTTAGTATAGCCGCAGTACCAATAATGACCCAGATCCAGACCTACGTTCCCTTTGTGTTTCAACGCGTAGCCTATTTACTAGGCGCTCCCCTCGACCGTACGTACTTTTGCTGTTTTACGCTGCCCAAACCCTACCTTAACTTTTCAAAGCGTAATTCCTGTTGGCCGTAATGGCTGCACGTACTTATGCGCCTTAGCACGCCCATACTGTACGATTGAAATGCCTCCCCTCGCCTCAAAAGCGTAATTACGGGTGTCGCATAGCTGGCAAGCCCCTTCATTCGTAGTTACGCTCTTAATACTGGGATGGTACGTACATTCAGATTTACGTGCCATTACATCTGCCGCGCACATGAGCAGTACATTTTTACTACACTTTTACATCTCTGGCTAGCATAAATACGCTACACTAGCGGATGTAGCTCTGGATCTGGTCCAATATCACAAATTTATCAACCTCTGCGCTCAGCTTATCCTGACCTTGCTATCCCCGTCGTTCTGTTTGGGACAATGGAGTTGAGAGCTTCAACAAGTGCAGGAAAATTCTGAAGGTTTAGTCATTATTGGAGAAGAAGGTTCCAGGGATCACAAGTATGATAAAATAGAGAAGCTACATGGGACAGGAGCATCGTGATCAGATTCTACACCAAACATTTGTCTCCTGTGCCACCAACGAGGCCTGTGCTGAGAATAGCTCCACCTACGGGTGTGTCTAGCGCTGCAGGAAAATCTATAGCTCCATTAAAATGGCGGCATCAGTATTTACTGATTGTTTAATTGTTAGTGAATAAATACTTTCAGTATTAGTTGTGAAGACTGTGATTAGGAGAATTAGGAACTGAATCAGTATCAGGAAGATTGTCAAACACTTCAGGGAGTCAGGGATACCACTCACTTTTCAGTGAGTCTTCCTTATATTCAGGGAGAGTTGGTAACTTTGATTAAAGTCTACCAATCATTTGCACACAATGAAGAAGGCCATTTTGTGGGTCAAACCAATGTACTACTAATACACAAGGTACTGTATGCATTCCTGAGACATAAGAAACAATTCCAAATAAAATGTATATGTGTGTATTGTTTGTGTTACTTACCTACATTATTATAACTAGCCTGTTTCATTTATAATCAGTGTATTCAGATATTATTGACTAGTAGGAGACTGTTTCCTAATAAAATGTTTTGTTTTACTTTAGCGCCTCCTCAGTTTGTTGTCAGACCACGTGACCAGATTGTAGCACAGGGTCGGACTGTGACATTCCCTTGTGAAACAAAAGGCAATCCTCAGCCAGCCGTCTTCTGGCAGAAGGAAGGGAGCCAGGTAAGAATCTACTCAGATGCAAAACATATTAAACCTTGGATTGATCTTGGCACTGCCAAATGTTTATGTTCTCATGTTCTCAGTATATTTTGCAGGTCGTTTATAACAGATGGATGGTTCTAGGGTATGCATCAAATTGGGGGTTAAAAATAATTACAGCTGGCAACAAACTAAGAAGCCATATAATATGTACTGTACCATATGTCTAAAACATGTGATTAATAAAGTTATAGTTCAAAACACTCAGTGCATCATCAGAAGACGATCCATCCTATAAACATAATGGGCTGGATCCAGACTTAAGAAGGACATTGAAATTAAGAGGGCAAAGTTATTCCTGGGCTAAACCATGTTGATTGCAGGGGAGTCATATTTCATCTGTTATAAACAGTATTAGAGTTGAGAGGTGATGTTTCCTGTCCCAAGTCTAAATAACAGTTTGAAAGTAAAGCTGGTCAGTATCTGTGTGCAGTAAGCAATTCAAACATATATCCCTGCATGCAAAGAATACAATTACCTTGACTCCCCCTGAAATC
>WWET01000116.1:112409-127169 GCA_011038615.1 Limnodynastes dumerilii | reverse complement strand
ATATAGATTATATATAGATTACATATATATTATTACATTTCTGAATCTTTTTCCAAGCCACCTGCATTACATTAAGTTTACAGACGTTACAAACAAATACTAAGAAAATACTCAACTGCCGATTGTTGACATTCATTCATTCTAGACCCATTCCGTAAGGGAGAAATTCACTCTCCTTGGGGTGGGTGAACTAAGCCAGTGTTTCCCAACCTCGGTCCTCCTCAGGCAGCACTAACAGCCAATATTTTCCAAGTCTCCTCACAGAATCACAGGTGATATAAAGAGCATTTCCTGTGGAGCTTCTAGAATGTGACGATCAGTAATGAACATGCCTGTGCTCCAACAAGAATACCTGGAAAACATGCTCTGTTAAATGGTCCATGATGATGGAGGTTAGGAAAGACTACATTTAGCGTCTAGCAATGAAAAGCTAGTTATCAGTTGTCTTATTCATTCCAGAAAATATTACCTAAATCTGATTGGTTTCTATGGGGAACTTGCTTTATACCTTCTTCTTTAATCTCCTCTTTCCTTCATTCAGTGGGAACCTCAACATATTCACATTCTGTTTGAGTATGCTGTCAAATAAGTACAAAACAGTAAAAGAGTACAAACTACCATGACAACTATCTATGCAGAGTCAGCCTCAATCTAGTAACACGCTAATGTTTATGTTAAGTGGTTTTGAAGAGCTGCGCGTGATTCTTTTAAAGTGGACATCCATTGCCTCATAATAAAGAAAAGGGCCTACAATTAACGTGACACATTATTTAGAAGATTAAAGTTGTTTAGTCTAATTGAATGGTGTTAATACCCTATTTATACTCTTCCCCTGGTCGTTTTTTTTTAAAGTAGGGCAATTTAAGGTGGAAATTTGTTGTTCTTAATTAAATGGAATTACCTTCTTGTTGAAATTTTTTTCTTTAATTAATTATAAGCTTATTGTTTAATTAAACATATCCCACAGGAGAAAATTTATTTTCTGCAATCTAAACACTGAACAATTTATGTGGTGTGCATTTCTGTTGCATTGCCTTTATTTTTACACAGCCTTATGTGCCATATGTATTATCACATGGTGATTCATTAATCACTCATATGGTGCTGGAGGGATCGCCAGTTATGTGAATTACCATTATTACTGTGGGATTATAGAATTTTTCATTTGAACAAAATAATATTTACATCATTGTCTATTTAGTGCAAATGTGCAAAGTCCAATGTCTGCCTATTTCAATGCCTATTTACTAAGGACACAATCCATACGTACCCTTTCTTTCAAAGCATAGCTCTTATTAGCTTTCCCTAAGTAAATCACCTTAAAGAGGTCATACCTGTAAGAAAACTTACATTGATAAATAAAATAGATAGATAGATAGATAGACAGACAGACAGACAGACAGACAGACAGATAGATAGATATGAGATGGATAGATAGATAGATAGATAGATAGATAGATAGATAGATAGATATTAGATAGATATTAGATAGCTATTAGATAGATATTAGATAGATAGATATTAGATAGATAGTTATTAGATAGACAGACAGACAGACAGATAGAATTATTTTTAGTTAACTGCAATACATAAATAAATAAATGGTTTGAAGACAAATGATGTCATTTGTGGTTTTGATACAAAGCATTTTATTTTCAAAATCAAACACATAAAACAAGAACTATAAAAACTTTCATCCAAATAAACATATGTTTCATTTTAGGAAAACAATTACAGTGCAGCAGCTTCCTGTAAATGTTTGACAAAGGATTACATTCATGCAAATATTTATTTATCTATGTATGCATTATGTCCATTTATACAGCTTCATCAATTATATATTTATATTTGTCTTTCTTTCAATTATTCTCTGCAGAATCTGCTTTTTCCCAATCAACCACAGCAACCCAACAGCAGATATTCAGTGTCTCCAACTGGAGACTTAACCATTGCCAACATTCAGCGTTCAGATGCCGGCTACTACATTTGCCAGGCTTTGACGGTAGCTGGAAGCATATTGGCAAAGGCCCAGCTGGAAGTCACTGATGGTGAGTGTGCATGCTTGCTGTCAATCTGTGAGCGTCCATGACCTGAAAGGAAAAGTCCAAACTGCCTATCGCGTGCAACTTGTCCTGTCTTGCCATCGCTGCTGGAAATGATATGGTGACTGCACATTATATACAGAACAGATTAAACTCTGTCTGCACAGCGTCCCTTAACATTTGGGGTCTTGTTTCTATGATTAATGCCAATTTGCAGGCTCAGTGTTGCCATTCTAGTTCTTGAAATAGATGCTTATTATTTATTTGTGCCATTACATAACATTATCATTACACTTTCACTGTGCTTCTAGGAAAACTATTGTAATATAAAGATAACTGGTGAATAACTTTTTATAATGCTACTAAAATATATGCACATGTTACCGAATGTCCCACAATGACAAAGTATTAACTGATACATAAGTCAGGCATGTCAAACTCAAAGCCCGAATTGGGCCAAAACAAAATTCTAAGTCTAAGATTGTGTGGATCACAAGAATATAAAAAGTCTCATATGCTATTTTTCTCCAGCTCCCAGTATTTCCCCATTCATATGTATCCAGTATCCACATTATTTTTCTTCATGTGTCTCTAGCTCCCAATATTCATATGTGTCCAGCTCCCAATAATTCCCTATTCATATGTGTCCAGCTCCCAATAATTCCCCATTCATATGGCTCAAGTTCCCAGTGTTTCCCCATTCATATGTGTCCAGCTCCCAATAATTCCCCATTCATATGGCTCCAGTTCCCAGTGTTTCCCCATTCATATGTGTGCAGCTCCCAGTATTCCCCATTCATATGTGGCCAGCTCTCAGTATTTCCCCATTCATATGTGTCCAGCCTCCCCAGTATTCCCCATAATGTTTCTCCAGCTCCCAGTATACCCCCAGCTCCCAATAATTCCCCATTCATATCTGTCCAGCTCCCAATAATTCCCCATTCATATCTGTCCAGCTCCCAATAATTCCCCATTCATATGTGTCCAGCTCCCAATAATTTCCCATTCATATGTGTCTAGCTCCCAATAATTCCCCAGTCATATGTGTCCAGCTCCCAATAATTCCCCATTCATATGTGTCCAGCTCCCAATAATTTCCCATTCATATGTGTCTAGCTCCCAATAATTCCCCATTCATATGTGTCCAGCTCCCAATAATTCCCCGTTCATATGACTCCAGTTCCCAGTGTTTCCCCATTCGTATGTGTCCAGCTCCCAGTATTCCCCATTCATATGTGGCCAGCTCCCAGTATTTCCCCATTCATATGTGTCCAGCCTCCCCAGTATTCCCCATCATGTGTCTCCAGCTCCCAGTATCCCCATCATGTCTCTCAAGCTCCCAATATTCCCCCCATTATTTGTCTCCAGCTCCCCAGTATTCCCCATTCATGTGGCTCCAGTTCCCAGTAATTCCCCATTCATTAGTCTTCAGCCTCCCCTGTTTATACCTTACTTACCTTTGGTGCCTTATGTCCGTATCTCTCTTCCGCGGTGCGCGTCGTCTGCCAGCTCTTATGTGTGTCGCTGGCTGTAAAGCAATCTGTTTCCAGCTGTCAGCTGATGCAGCAGTTATACAGGACAGCTAAAAAAGGGCTTTGCTATCAGCTGTCCTGTTTAACTACTGCGGTGGCTGATAACCGGCTCTTTTCAGCAATGATTGCCAGACCTCGCTGTGTGAGATTAAAGCTTTAGGGCCACGAGTTTGACATGCCTGCTTTAAGATTCTGAACAAATGTAGACCTGCTAATAGCCTCTAGGGGCACTATATACAGTATTACTACATGTCAAATCCACCACTCTCATCAGTAGTCTATATAAGATTATTATTACTATTATTATGCCAGATTCAGAGGTCCGACCATCACACGACTTTAGCAAGCAGCTTACGGAAATGGGTTGATTTTCTGGCAGCACAGATGCACGCACCAAGTTTAACGATATGGATCACCAGACGTATGGAACTTAGTTCCAAAGAAAGGCCTATCCCCTCCGCCCACCTAAGGTGGGCAGGGGACAGCATTTACATTTTTCAGTAGTGGGTTTAAGTACTTCCATGCTGATCAGAAGTCGTACAGACCGCTGAACCACATGGGGGACTTAGGGTAGGGTTATGGCAGCGCAGGAGAGAGGGGAGTGACAGGGAAGTCCCTCCCCCTTTTTCGCGTGGACTGCCAGATCTCCGTGTATGGAAATCATGGAGCACCGAGCACTGTTTTGAGCTGCCAGCCTCTGACAGCTTGCTTACAGTGCAAGGGGAGTGGTTGCTACAGGCCCCTCTCTCCTCCTGACCCAGTAGTAGCCGCACCCCTTGTACCCCTTGCCGTTACGCCCCTGTGCAAGAACGTTATGCTGGCTTCTTCACACACATAATTAACTGAATATACAATGCTATGTCATTTCAATTCCTTTTTTTGGAATTAATATAACAAGTTTTGTTTTGTTTATAATTCAATTATTTCACAATTAGAGAACAATTTGAAGCGGCTCCAACCAGGTCAGAAGAGAGCTGTATCATGCAACACAGAGAGAGAATTACATTGTTTGTTGCATTTGTTTTTGTCAGTAGAGCCACTAATTGCTTCTGTGTTTAGCTCCAATCTTAATTTTTCCCTCTGACAAAATGATGCATTCTGTGTATTAGAAAGTACTGTGCAGATTAAAAGGTTTTCTCCATTAATGGCAGGGCAATATTTTTCAATATCTGTCCGTGACACGGAGGTGACGCAGGGAAGAATCTGTGATTGGAACAAACACAAGAGATAAACAGAAGCTCCTAGACCATTGAGCTGTTAATAGTAACACCTGCTGGCACGCTACAGATTTACTGCAAAGACCAAGCTGGGTTCAAGGGTACCGGCCATGAGAAATCCTTTTTGTTGAAAGTATAAGACTGTGGTCTATTTGTAACAGTGCACAAAATGAGTCACATTCAGCAGAGGTTATATCTGTTTAAAGAGCTGTGTGATTTTCATATTACATTGGAAATGTCAGCGAAAAAATAATTATATGTCTTTTTTCATGCTTCCTTTACCATTTAAGCTACTCAAAAAAGCAGAAAGATTACATTTATTGTAATTACCTGCAGTGATATTTGCATAAATATCCACAGGCCAAAGATAATGCATGTTTTTCCCTTTTTGTTTTTACTGTTTGTATTTTTGTAGCTGTTTCTACTTTAAGTTGCAAAGAAAAGTCTAAATAACTGAACTCTTTTTTTTTTTTTTTTTTTTTTTGCTTTTATTGTGTTGCTATGTTGATAACACTGTGCAAATGGGTTCAGAGAGTTCACTTGCAATGTGGATGGGTGAGTACTATACATTATCTTAGGGTTAGGCTGAATTTAGGGGCAGGGTTAGGCTGTGATAGGCTTAGGTTGTGGTAGGGTTAGGCTGCGGTTTGGGTAAGGCTGTGGTTAAGGTTAGGTTGCAGTAATGATTAGTGTTAATGCAGGACTTTTAAGTGTTGGCAACACTAAGGTTGATGTAATAATGCTATTGACCTTAGTGTCAGGAAAACAACCCTGTTGAGATTATTTGTATCAACATTTATACGCTGCTGGACTAATGTTGTTGAGTGTATGAATGTTGAGCAAATACCTCACCCCTCTATTAATCCCAATCTGCTCCTAAAAGTACTGCAGTTATAGCAGCAGAGATGCATTTTCAGCCCTCTTTGAAATTTGGTATTGGGACCAACTATGCATAATTCTGACTTTGGACAATAAGGGCATAATAATTTTCAGCTTATGGTTTCCGATAGAGCGAAGACGTGAAAGGGTATGTAGTCTAAAATGAAATATGACCTATATGGATGTGTACATATTTTACAGCCTCCAATAGCTGCAATATATGAGAGGTAGTGCCAGGCCACACAGCCAATTGAACAAGCCGCTTATTTTAAACCATTTCAGTCATAATTACTGAGAAGTGGAGAAGTTACCTAAAGGTGTGGATTGGCCGCACTGCTCAGTGATGTCATTAACTGCTGTTCACCACTGAACAATGACATAATCCTATCCCCATGCAGTGGAGGGGAAATGCATAATCACATGATTAATGCCCCTACCTACTTTACAATAAAGAATACATGGGACCCATGAGGGGTCTACCCTCCTGGGTGTCTGAGAGAACTTACTTTTACCAACATTCCAAGGGCCAGATTTACTAAACTGCAGGTTTGGAAAAGTGGAGATGTTGCCCATAGCAACCAATCACATTGTAACTTTCACTTTCTTTTTACATAATAGAGAATGTCAGCTAGAATCTGATTAGTTGCTATGGGCAACATCTCCACTTTTTCAAACCCACAGCTTAGTAAATATGGCCCTAAGAGATAATACACTTGGTGCTAGGGACATCACTGAGAATATCACTTTTCAATTCATTGGGAAATGGTGACATCACTAACAGTGTAGACCAACAGCTCGCTAGTAACCTCTGGCATCAATAAAAGGCAGACAATTTGTTCACTAGTGACCAATGACATCACTAACAATGCAGAATAACCTTTCACTAGTGACCAATGACATCACTAACAATTCAGAATAATATATCACTTGTGACCAATGACATCACTAACAATGCAGAATAACCTTTCACTAGTGACCAATGACATCACTAACAATACAGAATAACCTTTCACTAGTGACCAATGACATCACTAACAATGCAGAATAACCTTTCACTAGTGACCAATGACATCACTAACAATACAGAATAACCTTTCACTAGTGACCAATGACATCACTAACAATGCAGAATAACCTTTCACTAGTGACCAATGACATCACTAACAATACAGAATAACCTTTCACTAGTGACCAATGACATCACTAACAATGCAGAATAACCTTTCACTAGTGACCAATGACATCACTAACAATACAGAATAACCTTTCACTAGTGACCAATGACATCACTAACAATGCAGAATAACCTTTCACTAGTGACCAATGACATCACTAACAATACAGAATAACCTTTCACTAGTGACCAATGACATCACTAACAATGCAGAATAACCTTTCACTAGTGACCAATGACATCACTAACAATACAGAATAACCTTTCACTAGTGTTATTATTATTATTAACAGGTTTTTATATAGTGCCCACAGATTACGTAGCGCTTTACAATTTAGCAATCAGTATAAACAACACTGGACAGTAACAACCCCGAGTAACCCATGGCATCACAGACATGCAGACTAACTGATCATTAGTAACCAGTGACATCAATGACAGATGCAGCCCCAGGCTGGGTACACACTGGGGCTTTTTCGAAAGAGAATCTTTCCAGTCACACAATCGAAAGACCATTTCAGCAGATATCTTACCAGTGTGCACTGTCCAAAGATGCTCAAACATCTTTTGACCGGTCTGTGATTTTTCGATTTGATCTTTTGGAGCATCTAATATGCCAGATCAACCATGGAAAGATATCTTTTCCTTCTTTGCAAGTGTGTCTTGTAGATTTGGAGGAACACATTACCACCCCATTGATCCACCGTTAATAGCATTTATCAGAGACAGTGAACCCTAATGTGATACTTACTGCACTGTGTTATACTGTAAATGTAGAAAATAGATTTTAAGTCAGTAGTTCATTTTAGGTGTCAGTGCAGAAAAACAATTGAATGTTGTTGAAATGAGGGCTGACTGGTCCCAGGGTAACAGCCAATATGGAGGTTTACACCTCACTGCAGCCTCTAAGTGTTCATTTAACCTTTGCCATTGATGTCATGGAGACCTATAACAGCCTTACATTCCTGAAGCCAAGAAACCTTTCTGGTGAAAAGGACTTTTAATCCCGTATTGATCCATCTCATTTAATATATTATGGAATAACCATTTAGCAGTTGAAATAAATTATACATGTTACCCTGAAATATGTTAATGAATCTTACCATAAACCTAATGGGCACTTCAGATGACTAATTTATGTATGTTTCATAAAACACACATAAAAGAAATTACATTAACACGACGGTAATCCATTTTCTTTATCATATCATTAATTATTGTTGAGAATGACAAACCACAGCCATATTTGTTGTCTCACAGTTCAACATAAGCACCAAATAATCTCTAGTATTCTGCAAACGCTTTTGGAAATCTTACGTTTGACCGTTGTTTAATTTCCAAGGAAGGATTCATATAGAGCTGTGTGTATTTTACATTTTTTTTTACATTTTTCTTATAACTTGGTTTTACTAAAGCAAGAGTAAAAATAAACCACGGGAACAAGGTGTCATGCATATAAATATAGAGAATAAATGTAATGTACCAATCATATTTTTTCAAAACGCAATGAGAAATAAACACTTTTTAACATTTCACTAAAGCGCGTTTCACCTTGCTAGGGGGTAGGGTTTGTGGTGGCAAAAGTGATGGGGGACTGTGGTTCGCAGGTACAATGGTCTTAATTTCGAAACACCATCAAACTACAGCTGAATGCAGATTGGTGGCAATTGGCGGCAGTCTGTATTTTCCAAAGTGGCAATGATGCCAATCCTGAAGTCATAAAGAGTTATCCGCCGAAAGGTGTTTAAGCTAACCCCACCCTTAACCCTTTCCTAACCCTTTGTTTCCCACAGCCTAACCCCAACCTTCCCCTTTTTTAGCCTTAACCCTAAACCTCCACTTCCCACAGTCTAACCCTAACCTTAACCCTCCATGCCTCGCAGACTAACTTTACTAACTTAAGCCTAACCCTAACCTTTTACTCACCGTAGCCGTCGCAGCCTAACCGCTGCAGCCCGTAATTATTGAGTTACTGTAATTCCCTGTTTCCAATAGCAAATTTCTGTTTCCAAAACCTTTCCAGCAATGATAAAGTCGGCGGCTGTCTCATGTTTGAAATACGGACGCTCGGTCCAGCAACCGCATCCCGTGGGTGGGGCGGCGATGCCACAATCTGAGCAGTCTTTGGTTCTTGTAAGAGTTATGGTTACCAAATTTTTGTAACTTTCCCCTTTGTCACGCAGATAATTTGTGTATTGTATGCACCTGGTGGTTTTTGCCCTATATTGGATGCCAGTCCTGCCAGTGGGTACCTCTTGGTTCTTAGGTTATAGTTAAATTAGTTTAGGGAAAGCCTCTGACCTCCCATTAACTACTGTGTCCACCTTTTAGCCCCAAAACTTCTAAATGGAACAAATCCAATTAATAAACTTTGTCTTCTTTTTTAAAATGCAGCAACTTTTCTGTGTCTTTATGGTGTCCATGTGATTTGTGTGACCTGATTTCAGGACGGTCAAACACTAATTTGACACTCTTTAATGGCATATATTTTGCTTTACTATAGGAGTTATTTTTGATGGTTGGCTTTTTTTCATTTTTAGTGTTAACAGACCGGCCACCGCCAATAATCCTGCAAGGACCGGCCAACCAGACTTTGGCCGTCGATGGTACCGCTTTGCTCAAATGCAAGGCCACGGGAGATCCGATGCCAGTGATCAGCTGGTTAAAAGAAGGATTTAATTTCATGGGGAGAGATACCAGATTATCTATTTTGGATAAAGGGTCGCTACAGATAAAATCTCTAAAGGTAAGCAAAAAAAATAATGCATAAATTGTGGTTGGTACATTATGTTACATCTTGAGATATTATTGGTTTGTGAATGCTAATAGTTTATTGGAACATCGTATGGGCTGTGACTGTGAATGAGTGTTCTGTGCAAGCAGTAATACACTTTATAAAATTCCTTACAAGTTCATGTCTTTTGCTGTCTGCCACCATAAGTTAATTATTAACTTCCTCTGCTGAAAATGGAATTTATTAAAAAAATGAATGTCAGCAGTCCTTGAGTAAACAATTTAGCCTCCCACGCAATGGTGAAAGCAGGCGCTGACCACTAAGGTTAATGCATTTTTATTGTACTGCTGGATTAAATTGTGCGCTTGAATAGGTAAGATCTTGAGCAGTTTAAGGAGAAACAACCATTCAAGGTGGGAGCTCAATGATCCAGAGCCATCTCTAAGAACATACACAGCTCCAGTACTAATCATTCTATTGAATGGGCTGAAGTGCTGTACAAGATCGCTGTCATGTCTAGGTATTCATAAAGGATCTGCTGTCTGCTAATCACTCTATAAAACATTGCCTATAGGTAGCTGTAAACCAAGGGCTATAACCTACACTTGTTGCAAGGAGAATATTATTTATATCATTGTGGCGTTATTCAAATGCAAACGTGAGTCTCGTAGCCACAAAGAGGAGGATAGCCTCAAGGTAAAGACAATTAGTCCTTTCTCTCTCATTGGTTACTGTAAGAGATGGTAATTAGCATTTTGCACAAATTACAGTTACATATTAATGCACCCTATTGTTTTTATAGTGTGAAGCAAAGTAACACACAAGCAATGCAAAATCTATGTCATGTAAATCTTAAAAACTGGGTCAAGACAGAGTGCTGATAGGAGGCCTGGTCAAGTCACTAGGAGGTGTGGTTGGCCATACCTTCAGGGTTCAATATAGCAGTAACACAATGTGGGTGTGGTCATAAATTCAGGGGTTTGTATAGCAGTAACACAATGTGGGTTTGGCCATCCTTCTAGGGGTGTGTTTAGCAGTAACACAATGTGGGTGTGGCCATACTTTCAGGTGTGTGTATAGCAGTAACCCTTCACCCTCCACATGACACACTATTTTATATAGAGGAGATCAGCCGTTGATGATACATAACTTCCTAATTTTGACCAAATAGTACTTTGCCCCACTTAAATTGGATAAGGTTGAGAGATATGGCATTGTGAAAATATATACATTTTTATTGTTTACAAGGTGTATTAGTCTAATACGATAGAAAGAGAGACCTTGGTAAATAATCAAGTTTCTAGTATTTTGTTCAAAACATGATAATGTGGTACTTTTATATTTAAAAAACAAAACAATAATTATGGAAACACTATACCTATGGTAACATCTCACTACTCTTATTTTACTTAGACTACTGATTCTGGTACATACAGTTGTGTGGCAACAAGTTCAAGTGGTGAAACAACCTGGAGCGCTGTTTTGGAAGTAACAGGTGAGCAGCACACACTCGTGGTTACAGTGGCGTAGCATTGTCTTGGTGATGAGTAACTGATATGGGTATGCTTATCACCAGAATCAGGAGGAGCACCTGTCAGCAAGACCTACGATCAGAACGATTTACCTGGCTCACCCATGAAGCCCCAGGTTACAGATGTCAGCAAGAATAGCGTCACTTTATCATGGCAGCCGGGCACACCTGGAGTCCTACCTGTGACTTCATATATCATTGAGGCCTTCAGGTAAGTCATCTCTTACAAATGGATATGTTAATTGTTGCCCTAGTTGCCGTGTAAAGAATTGGCAAGAGTCTGTTTGCCATCACACAGGTAACACCTTTCTGCTATAGAATCTTGATGCCCAAGAATTCAGTTATATCCTGCAATTGCTGATCCTATGACATAGATAAATGAGGTGCTGACCTTCTACTTAGTCAATGACCAATCAGATGTGTCTGATGCTGAGTCCAGGGAGGTAGGCCACTAAAATGTGGTAGAAGGCCACAGTGGTTTATGGCCAAAGGACCTTGAAGAGTTCCCAGGAGAGCCTAAATCCAGCATTAACCATTCTTCCAACCCTCTCCTCCATTCACTCTCTATGCCTGACATGTCTCCAACATTTGCTTTAAAAACTACAAGAATTTGACTAAGAAAATATGGTTAATATCAAGTCAAATCCTTAGTCCTGGCATTTATTCAGGTATATCCCAAGTAATCAATATCCCTAGTAATCAATCTTGTTCCTGTTATGCTAATGGTTATTTAATACTTCCATAGTCACCGAGCTTCCCGGTGACATTCTGACAGATATTTATCCCTAGATACATATACTGTTACCATAAGAGTAGAGCACATGCATGGCTGCTTACTAGACATTACATAAATCAACACTACATCGAGACTTCTTAATGATCTTCGGTGTATGCTCTTGAAACTAAAATGTTTTTCCTTCGCATCTCCATGGTTAATCCTTTCTATGCAGTATCTATATATTTTATATATTCTTTATATCTTGCCTTTTTATGATATCTTATACCTTATTGGCGAGTTTTGGAAACCAATGGCATAGGACTAAGGATTACTACTGTAAATGGCTCATCGCAGTGTTGGTGGAACAAGCACCTCCATTCACCTCTCCCCCATCTATTTTATCAATGGTATTGCACAATAAGCTCTTGCAAGACTTGACAGGTTTCCATATGGATGGCGGTTTCTCCAGTTGTTGAGCAGAGCAACGACTCCGCCATGATTAGCTCCACCCCTGGTAGGAAAATTCTGTTTGCAGCAATTCCACTAAATCTTGTTTTAAAAATGTTTAGCTGCAGCAAACATCGCCACGATTTCAGTGCAAGCTTATTGCGTGTATGGGGTTAAGATAAAAATAAATAAAATTAAAACACACTTTGAGTATGGAGCTCACACAGCTCAGTTGTCTATGCTTTGAGCCCCTTCCAGATGTGATGGAGTATGCAGAGGTTCTGTGCCTGTACGGCTCGTTGCCCTTAAGTCCACACTGTAGATTTGCAGGTGCCCTTGACACATCCCTTATACACAACAAACTGTGCAACTTAATCAGTTCTTTAATTTAGTGAATTTTAAAGAGTTCTAATCCAGGAATCCGGGACAAACACTGACATCTATGTTCCTCGTATATTAAATTAAGATTGGTCCATGAATCAATCTCCTCCCCCCCATATCTTATTGCCAGCTCTCCCCTGATAACTAATCTCCTCAGACGGCTTTAATATACATCATGCACTTCCATTTCTCCAGTGTGTGGAATCTTCTCTGAATAATGAAAAAGTTTGAACACAATATTTTTATTTTCCGCAGCCAATCTGTCAGCAATAGTTGGCAGACGGTAGCAAATCATGTGAAGACCACGCTGTTCACTGTAAAAGGGCTGCGACCAAACACAATATATCTCTTCATGGTGAGAGCTATCAATGCTGAAGGTCTGAGTGATCCAAGCCCGGTGTCAGATCCAGTGCGAACACAAGGTAATGTCCTTTCATAAAGCGAAGCACAGTATATTACATTACATGTACCACTATATACACACAGGTAATGTCCTTTCATAAGGCGGACCACAGTGTATTACATTGTATGTACCACTAAATACATAGAGGTAATGTACTTTCATAAGGTGAACCACAGTATATTACATTACATGTACCACTAAATACACAGAGGTAATGTCCCTTCATAAGGAGGAACACAGTATATTACATTACATGTACCATTAAATAAACAGAGGTAATGCCCTTTCATAAGGCGGACCACAGTGTATTACATTGCATGTACCACTAAATACACAGAGGTAATGTCCTTTCATAAGGCAGAACACAGTATATTACATTACATGTACCACTAAATACATAGAGGTAATATCCTTTCATAAGGCGAAGCACAGTATATTACATTACATGTACCACTAAATACACAGAGGTAATGTCCTTTCACAAGGCGGAACACAGTATATTACATTGCATGTACCACTAAATACACAGAGGTAATGTCCTTTCATAAGGAGAAACACAGTATATTACATTACATGTACAACTAAATACACAGAGGTAATGTCCTTTCATAAGGCGAAGCACAGTATATTACATTGCATGTACCACTAAATACATAGAGGTAATGTCATTTTATAAGGCGAAGCACAGTATATTACATTACATGTACCACTATATACACACAGGTAATGTCCTTTCATAAGGCGAAGCTCAGTATATTACATTACATGTACCACTAAATACACAGAGGTAATGTCCTTTCATAAGGAGGAACACAGTATATTACATTACATGTACAACTAAATACACAGAGGTAATGCCCTTTCATAAGGCGAAGCACAGTATATTACATTGCATGTACCACTAAATACACAGAGGTAATGTCCTTTCATAAGGCGAAGCACAGTATATTACATTACATGTACACTAAATACACAGAGGTACTGTCCTTTCATAAGGCGAAGCACAGTATATTACATTACATGTACAACTAAATACACAGAGGTAATGTCCTTTCATAAGGCGAAGCACAGTATATTACATTACATGTACCACTAAATACACAGAGGTAATGTCCTTTCATAAGGCAGAACACAGTATATTACATTACATGTACCACTAAATACACAGAGGTAATGTCCTTTCATAAGGCGGAACACTGCAGAATCACATTATCTTACACTGTATGTACAACTAAATACATAGGCGTAATGCTATAAAAAGGAGGTTGGTAAAGTACGCAATACAATACACACACACACACATACACACACACATAAAAAAATACATACACACACGTGTGTTTGTGTATGTGTGTGTGTGTGTGTATTGTATTACACACACAAATGTATTACACACGCACATGTATATATGCATACATACAAATGTACCCACATATACATAGTAGTACAAGAAAATATCAAACTCTGCGCACTAGGGAATGTCGCCAGGGACCACAGAATTGACTAGACCACCTCCGATACTAAGGTCATATACATTAACACACACACACACAGACACACACAAATAAATACATACACACATAAGCACAAACATATAAATACATACACACACATGTACACATACCGGCACACACACACATGTACATAAATTAACACTTATACCTGCACACACATACATACACATATAAAAACATATATATAT
>WWET01000116.1:98618-112329 GCA_011038615.1 Limnodynastes dumerilii | reverse complement strand
ATACATACAAAAATGTGTACAATCATATGCACAGATATGCATATATACACATGCATGCATACACACACACATATATTTACATATATACACATAGATATATACATATACACCTATACAAACACATATTTATATATATGCACACACACATCTTGCCTCTTGCCCTGTGAATCTATGAGGCACATCCATGGGGACAATTGACTGAACGCTCCTTTCTGAGCTAATAAGTAAAATGAACTTCATTTGTTTGAATGACAAACTCAGTAGCTGATGATACTAAAGGGAATTTACAGAAACTAGGATAGCGCTGGTAATGAGTGCACAAAGGACGCGCCTATTAAATCAATTGATACGACCATTGATTGGATGTATATCATGTTGGTGTGAGGTATGGATTAGACTGTGTCCAGGTATCCCATATTCTTTCTTCTCCCATGTCGTAAATATACTCCTTGTAATCAGCAGGATTACTGCTGCTTTACTGTCAGATCTTCATCATGAGATTTGCCTACCAATCAGAAAGTTGCTTGTTAATTAATACGTAGGGTGCGTGAGACTGACCAATCTACATTGTCCAAAGGACAACATGCTTGTAGCCTAACTGCATTAGTGTTTTACTGTGGTGTCAGGAGCTAATAATTGCTCCCTCAGTCCCTGGCATCCATTGTCTCTTTACATGCTGCGGTGCTTGCAGACTCTTACAGTCACATATTGCTATTGTGTTTGTGTTAGCTGTGACTTAGATGAACAGGCTGCAACTCCCTATTATCCGCTATTTCAGAGGAACAGGAAAGTCTGCTGCCTGCGCCCTTGATATGAAAATATTTTCAACTTGAGTTGATGTATCTTCATTTCTAAATGATTCCAAAACCTTCAGCATAGAGGAGGAAATATATACATATAGAAGGTATCTTAGAAAACGGTTCCTGGACCGGATCTGGCAGTACACACGAGAGCAGGGAGTGAACGTCCTCTGTTATTCCCTTCTCTCATACGGGCTTTATGGCAGTTATGCTCCCACTTTGCGTGTGTAAGTGGGCTAATGTTCTTAGGTGTGGATCTGGTCCCTTGTCTTAACAGCGACACCAGGTAATTTGGCTAAAATTGTTACAAAAAAATATTGAATAAGTATATTAGCTTGTCCCGTTCATGCTCCTGACAGTTCTATCCACCATTCTGTCCACGCTCTCTCTTCCACTCTGTCCCAGCTCTCTCCTCCACTCTGTCCACGCTATCTCCTCCACACTGCCTCAGCTCTCGCCTCCACCCCCTTCCCCACTCTGTCTACACGCCCCCCCCCCCACTCTGCCTATGCTCTCTTTTCCACTCTGTCCCAACTCTCTCCTCCACTCTGTCCATGCTATCTCCTCCACACTGCCTCAGCTCTCGCCTCCACTCTCTTCCCCACTCTGTCTATGCTCTCTTTTCCACTCTGTCCATGCTCTCTCCTCCGCTCTGTGCATGCTTTCTGCTCCACTCTATCCCAGCTCTCTTCTCCACTCTGTCCATGCTATCTAAGTCTACGCTATCTAAGTCCACGCTCTGTCCACACTATGCTCTCTCCTCCACTGTTCCAGCTCTCTGCTCCACTCTGTTCATGCTCTCTCCTCCACTCTCTCCACACTCTCTCCTCCACTCTGTCTATGCTCTCTTCTCCACTCTGCCATGCTATCTATGTCCAAGTTATCTAAGTCCACGATTTGTCCACGCTATGCTCCCCTCCACAGTCCCAGCTCTCTCCTCCACTCTGTCCATGCTCTCTCCTCCACTCTCTCCACGCTCTCTCCTCTGCTCTGTGCATGCTTTCCGCTTCACTGTATCCCAGCTCTCTTCTCCACTCTGTCCACGCTGTCTAGGTCCACGCTATCTAAGTCCACGCTCTTTCCATGCTATGCTCTCTCCTCCACAGTCCCAGCTCTCTCCTCCACTCTGTCCATGCTCTCTCCACGCTCTCTCCTCCACTCTGTCTATGCTCTCTTTTCCACTCAGTCCATGCTCTACAAGTGTTTAATAAAATCAGTGGGAGAAGTGATGGTATGGCATACCCCCGTTTACCCCCTCACTTCAGGCCTGGTTGAAACAATACATTTGTCACAGAGAGTTACACCTACAACTAATTCCATGTTACACAAGTGATATAATTGAAATCACAAATCTCACATCAGCGCAGAAATGAGCGACTCTCTTGTCTGCCTTTACAACATGAGATGCATAAATAATCGCAGCAGACAAGTGTCTTAAGGAAATCTGAGCATACCGCACAGCCATTTATTAATGCTGTAATCAAGTCACTGCGTTGCCTAATAAGAGTAGAATCAGGTAAGGATTCAGTCACTTTGGTAATTAAAAAAAACTTGAACTTAGAAGAGACTCTTCACTTGCAGAAGCGTCTGTTTCACTGAGTGCAGGTGTATTGACTATTAGTAAAAAAGCCTGAAGATTTACAACACCAAGCAATCCTAGCACATGTATGGTATCTTCCTAGCCGTTATAGACTGCTGATTGGAGTAAACATTAATGGTGTATGTAAATGTGTCAGTTATGCAGGCTAAATAGACTGTGTGGTTATCTGCCATCAGTATTCTATGTAGCGCTCAAAAGGTTGACTTCACCCACACATCACATGATCACATGATAAATATATACACATATATATATTTATGCCTACTAGACCTTGACAGCCAGTGGTTGTTCAGGTCAACATTATTATTTGCAATGTCCCATTTTTAATGAATTTATATGACACTTATTTTGTAACGAGAATGAAGCTCATAGAAGAAATATTCTGCATTAACTTCAGAAAACTGACTTCTTAAAAAGGGACATTATCCAGAACAAATAACGTCAGCTAACTTACTCAAGCGGCGTGCATAAGTCATAGTTGCCGACTCTCCCAGAATGTCCGGGAGACTCCCGAAATTCGGGCAGTTCTCCCGGTATCCCGGGAGAGCCGGCACATCTCCCGCAAGGGACTTGAGGCTCGTGGTTTCCATTAAACCACGGCCTCAAGTCCTGCCCCCCTGCCTGGCAGCACTAGTTTACTAGTTTTGCTAGGGATAGGGAGGGACTTGATGACACAAATTGCATCAACAAGCCCCGCCCCCATCCCTATGAAACCCCAAAGGGGTAGTTGATAATCTAGGAGCGGGGCTTAATGAAACAATTTGCATAAATCTTACTGTTAAGCCCCACCCCCTGCATACATCTATGGCTTCCCTCAATGATCTCCCAGAGGGAAGCTTTTAAAAGTCGTCAACTCTGACATAAGTTGGCTCTTGCGTGTGCACTAAACATGCGTGCAGATGTTATGCATTGAAACTTTGAAAGAAGAGAGTGCAATTCCTCATTCCTTTTAAGCGTTAGACGCAGGGGTTCTTAACCCCATCCTCAAGTACTACTAACATCGTCCCCCCTGACACCCTTCCCCTGCACCTAGAAAATGAAAATATAAAAAAATAGCATATGAGCCGGCTGGATCATATTCATACTTACTGTTTATACATAGCTTTTGGTGCAGAGTGTGTGCCATGGGGCCCCCTGTTCTGAGTTAGGCAGTACCCTACTACTGTGCATGCGTAAATCTCTAAGTGTGGATACAGTCCAGGGAAACACTGTTCTTTTCATCCACAGCTTGTCTAAAATATACAGTGCAAGCAGTCATTTCAAATAAACTCTTGTTGCAGCATCACACATATATTCCGAGATCCTTCACAGCTGAAAAGTTTTCTTTTTCTTTATAGATTATTGTAGACGCCTCATTTAGTTTTTCTTTCCTGGAGAGACTCAATATACCTGTAACCTGCATTGTCTTCATTGAGAGTTTGATGACTCTGATTGATCCATGCCTGGTTCCAGTGATGAATGTGCCCATTCCAGTCATTCCAATTATTCCACTGCTGAATCAGGTCGTTATGGACTATTCAATAACATAATACTCTATATTGTTGCTAACTGTTATACCTATTACATTCTTCATTAGATATAAGCCCAACTGTTCAAGGAGTAGACCATCGTCAGGTGCAGAAGGAGTTGGGAGATGTGATTATTCGGCTTCATAATCCCGTGGTCCTCTCGCCCACAACGATCCAAGTTTCCTGGACGGTAAGGCCAATAAAACTCGTCTTGCAAATTGATGACACAATCAGCCGAATAACTAAACAAACGCAATCTAGACAAAACAAACAAATTAGTTTACAGATGCAAATTAAATTGATTTAACTTTTATTAAGCATCGTCTTGATTGTACCAGTAATGATATTCTCCTGTAAGTTCTGTTACACAAAAAAAGATAATGAAATCATGGCTTTTGTGATCCATTATAACTTTTACTACTTCTGTTGGTGTTTTTTAATAATATACAAACACTGTTTATCGGTCTTTAAAAATAACAGAGGGAAAATACACACAATTAGTTGAAAACCAGCAATGGATGTCTCTGACTGGACCTTGCTTGTAGACAGTACGGAAAAGTCACATGTCGCAATGTTTGTACCACAGCAACATCTATTGATGAGATTTCAGCCAATCACATCACAGTCCTTAACTTATAAACCCTTATTGCAATATTCAGTTACTGGCAGAGGGCATTCTAGATAGTATATTTTGTAGGGGTACACTTCACAGGACCACAACAGTGGGGCACATTAAATACTTGAGGAACATTAGTAGGGCATAAAAAGAATTGGGACTAATACAGTGTAGCTTATAAAGAACTGTGGTTACTATATCAGAGATGAGTAAAGGACTGGGGAAAATATTTTGGAGTATATAAAGGATGAGGGAACTGCAGTAGGGTATATAAAGGACTTGAGTTTCTATAGCAGGGAAGAATTGATGTGTAATACATTGTGACAGTAGAACTGGGGTCACTACAGTAGAGAATGTAAAGGACTAAGGTGACTATTGAAGTGCACAGGACCACTGGCCTTTAAATGACTGGGGAAAGAACATTGGACCAGATCCAGACTTAAGTTCCCTTTAAGCACGCTCGCATAGTGTATTTACGTAATCGTATGTATAAAGCATCCCCCCGGGCACTCCCATCGGACGCTCGTAATTTTGGACAAGACATTGGTTTAATGTTAAGTGAGGGGTCATAAAAATCTGTATTGTCAGGAAAATGCACATTGTGAAGCAAAGAGTTAATGTTTACCAAAATACTTTCTCCTTATATCGCAGCAATGAAAATGTGTTAGCATGCATTCTTCATGGTGTCACTGCCATTTTAGTATTGATTTTAACACATTGTAAACAGTAGCGATGCAGCGAAGAAAGGTAACACTTTCAATTGGGTAAAGAACTAAAAATAACATGCAAGATATTGGCAGTGTACAATATGCCGGATTTACATTAAAGCTATGCACACACACATACTGCACACACATTATAGCTCTCAATAGGTCAAGCATAGGCTATCTGTGACTCTCCATGATTTTTGAGACTACAATTCCCAGCATGCTACAGCAGCATAGATATAGCTGATAGCTGTCAGAGAACGATGGGATTTGTAGTTATGTAACACCTGGAGCACCTTTGCTCATCCAAAGATGATATCGCTAGAACTTTGTATGTAATTCTTACCATAAGGGCTTGTTAAAGCTCTTATGTAGCATCCTCCATTACATACCAGCCCTATTTTAGGTTAGATGTGTATAAAAGTCAAGGTACGGTCCAGGGTATGGAAGTGTACTTAAATCTAGAGCAAGTCCAGAGGCTGAAGCTCCCTTTGTACCCTATGAAGACAAAGAAGGGAGATAGTAGAAGAGGATTTTAGAAATGGCAAATTACCAAATTCTTCTCATAGAAGGGAATTATTTTCTAAAACACCCAATCAACAGTCACAGGATTGTTGCATCAATTAAGTAAATTAATTGAAATGAAATGGATTTTTATTCATTATTAGCAAGTTAATAAACACAGTCAATGATGAGACCCATCCTTGAACTATTTCACCGAGTGTCTGTATCAAGAAACCCTTTTATCCACGATCCAGGGTATGGAAGTGTACTTAAATCTAGAGCAAGTCCAGAGGCTGAAGCTCCCTTTGTACCCTATGAAGCCAAAGAAGGGAGATAGTAGAAGAGGATTTTAGAAATGGTAAATTACCAAATTCTTCTCATAGAAGGGAATTATTTTCAAAAACACCCAATCAACAGTCATCAATTGTTGCATCAATTAAGTAAATTAATTGAAATGAAATGGATTTTTATTAATTATTAGCAAGTGAATAAACACAGTCAATGACGAGACCCATCCTTGAACTATTTCTGTATCAAGCAATCCTTTTATCCATTAGCCACCACCAACAAATTCTGTCAGACATTGTAACTCTCAGAAATTTCCAGAGTACATAAACAATTAATTCATGAGAGACAAAGATGGATATAAACATTTTGATAAACACTTTATTCTGATTTATGGCCTTCCTTGCTCTGGAAAACAGCTGTTAGATGTTCTTCTTAAAAACACAGCTTGTTTTGCTCAGTATTAAGAGGATATAACCATGACTTACACCCATGTCTCTGCATGCCTTTATTTATAGTAAAGACGGGGAAGTTTAGAAAATTGCCTGTTAATTTTGCTGCGACATATGTTGCAGGAATGTAAACAGGAACACATTTTTCGGAATTATACGCACACAGCTTGTAGAATTGTACGTGTGTCTGGAAGGAATATTGATACTGATAATAGGGTAGATCCAGAACAATGTATGACAGTGAAGTTACGCAAGCTGCTTGAGTAACTTCGTCTGTTTGTACGTTCTGCGTATGCGCACGGCAGATGTTACGCATCGTAACTCTGGTCGGTCGTAATAAGTTCGTAACTACGTAAGAAGGGGAATGTCAACCATATGCTAGCCGTGAATACGCACTGGAGACGGAGGGAGGCATTTAAATTGTATAGTATGGGCTGAGTTAGGCAAATACGACCGCCAGGACGCTACGTGCGAGGACAGTTACGCATGGAAAAGTTAAGGTAGGGTTTGGTAGTCGTAAATCAGCAAAAGTATGTGCGTCCGAGGGGAGTGCCCGGGGGGATGCATTACAATTACGATAGCGTACTTAAAGGGAACTTAAGTCTGGATCTGGCCCAAAGATATTTTGCATTCACAACATGTGGTGCCGAGCAACAGATTATTTTGCAGCAATGAGTTGCCGACTGCCCGGCAGTCTTCCCTCAGGATGGCTCCCATAACTGCCCGGCAGTCTTCCCTAAGGATGGCTCCCATGACTGCCCGGCAGTCTTCCCTCAGGATGGCTCCCATGACTGCCCGGCAGTCTTCCCTCAGAAAGGATGGCTCCCATGACTGCCCGGCAGTCTGCCCTCAGAAAGGATGGCTCCCATGACTGCCCGGCAGTCTGCCCTCAGAAAGGATGGCTCCCATAACTGCCCGGCAGTCTGCCCTCAGAAAGGATGGCTCCCATGACTGCCCGGCAGTCTTCCCTCAGGATGGCTCCCATGACTGCACGGTTATTGAAAAAGCGGAGCAGCAACAGGTAAACTTTCTTCGCTGTGGAGTGGTTACAATCTCAGCAGAATTTGGATCCGGTCCAGTGTACTCCATGGGTTACCAGCCTTCATCTGGCCTTACAATTTACAAAATTTACTTACAAAAATTTATTGGAGATGCCACCAACAGCAACCAATCAGATTTTATCATTCTACCATTATAGAGAATATACTTTGTTGTGTAAGACTACGTGGTGGAGTTTCCTGTCAGAGGATTTGATATACCTACCCCTCTGTCATATGACCTTTGGTGCAATCTACCACTGCAAGCGATGCTGTTAAATAAGGTCTATAATAACCAGGTGATAGGCACTGCCGAGTCTCAAGTAGGCTAATGTATTAATGTCTTCTACGTACAGTATACATTGTTCCCCAAGCTACTGATGTTCGCTGCAATGATTTTAAAGCACTAATGAGTCCCCAGTGACTTGTTATCTCCCGATATAAATTCCAGGCAATCCTTATGACTTCATTATCCATGTGTAGCGTATTATACATGTTAAGAATTCACTAGTCTTTGTATCTTCAGATCACAAATCTGGCAAAAGACAGTTTATGTCCTCTTTGTACTTGGAGAATGTCTGTTCTCTGGAGTTTAATCCTCAGAGATGTTTTTTGCTGAAATGGGATCCTGAATGTACTGATATGTTACATTAGGGGTTTTCGACTGATTGGCTGGTTCGGTTATTATTACAGTTCTACAGAGAATAAAATGAACACTGGTTGAACTACAGTGGTTGCAGACAGGGACGAAAGGTTATAGACTCTGGTCACATAGCAAGGAAGCGGGGCTTGAGTCTGCATGGGAAGGACTAGGCGGAGCCAGGTGGGACTGGGGGCGGAGCTGAGTGCCTGATAGGAGGCTGAAAGTTTAAAACAGCGCTCGGCACTCCATGTATGAGTACTAAGAGTTGTTTGCAGTGCTCAACACTCATCATTGGAGCGCCGAGTGCTGCTTTAAGCTGCAAGCCTCTGACACTTTGCTTACAGTGCATAATGAGCGGCTGCCCAGCCCCCCTGTCCTCCGGGACCTGTAGCAGATGACAGAATAATGTAGACTGTATTCATTTGGATTTAGAAATAATATATTTTGGCTCAGGTTCACGACGGAAGTTCTCATTTTGACTGATGTGCCCTGCGCTGTGGTCTGCTCTGCTTGTGTTAGGGGCCCGTATTCAGACCTCCGTCTTCTGTGCCCGTCCATCCGTAACTAACCGATTGAAGTTACTGGGCATGTGTTGTAATTTTTGTATGCTCTTTACGTAGCGTTTCGCTACGTAGATTGTGTACATGCGGTCTTAAAGACTACATGTAAATAGTGTACAAAAATTACTACGCACTAACGCTCAGCGTTACATCATTGGACTCCCCCTGACACTCCCCATGCCCCATCGTATTTACGCAGGGTGAAGGCTACCCTAACTTCAGCCAGCGTAAGGGAGTGTAAATACGCTGGGGTGGTGGCGTTAGTACGATAACACCGCCCTCCAAGCCTCATTACCCTCCCTCCCCCTGCCTCCCTGCACTAACCTCAGCGTAGTAACACTGGGGGACGCCCTCTCCAGCCCCCTCTTACTTCACTGAAGCTACGGATCCATGATCGGGCGTTTCTGTAGCAATGCCGGGCAACATCAACCCATTAGGCCTGATCCAGACCTACGCTGTCTGGCTGAAATGCCGATCTGCGCATGCGCCGGCTATATGTTGGCCAGCGTTACTACGGAAACGCCCGAACTAGGATCGGGCGTCCATAGTATCAGCATAGTAACGGCTGAGGGGGCGTCCCTCGCCGTTACTACGTAAATGTTAGTGTAGGTAGGCGGGAGAGATAGTTTAATGAGGGAGAGAGGAGGGAGGGGTTTTAATTAATACGCTCCTATCCGAGCGTATTTTCCCTCGCTTAGGCCGGCTGAAGTTATGGTAGCCTTCAGTAAGTGAGTGAGTGTAAGTGAGGGAAAATACACTCAGACAGGGGGGAGTGCACGCCAATACACTGTGCTATATTAAGCACAGCGCATCGGCGTTGGTCTGGATCAGGCCCATTGATACAAAAATATTTGTAAAGCTGAAATACTCTGCTCCATTAACATTCTGATCTTCTAGCGTTTCCCCACTACATTTGCTGCTTTTCCACTTGACCCCTGTGTTGAAAAATTAGAGCGACAGGTGTTGTAGCTATACTATGCAATATGTCATGAACCGGAATATATTCTGTATAAATAAAGACAAAAACAAATACAAACTAAACTTTATTGGTTCATTGCTGATTTGCAGGAGAAAAATGCAGCTTCTGCAGAATTGGAACACCACAAATGCAGCCTGACATTTATTAAAATATTTCATGTTTGCTGTCAACAGAGTCAACAATCTGCTAATTATCTTGGCAGAACCTGACAGGGTGAATGGTGTGTAGGATTTTGAGCTTTAAACTGGATTTTTACAACTATTAGAAAGTTATGAGACAACTCATCTGGGAAGACTGAATACTAATTGAGGCAATTTGCATAAAGTTCATTGTCATTCTGTTTTTCCAAATTCAAAGAAAAAATAAATAAATAAATAATAATAATAATAATAATAATAAAACACACATTTAGGTTAAAATAAGAAGCAAACAGGGCAAATCCAAAATCTCAGCCACATGGTAGACTCAGATATTATTCTCTTCAAAAGCCTAAAATAAATGGCAAAAATCCATTTGGTTTCAATCTCTTTAAGTAGTCTCCACACTGAAAAGTGAAAACATAAGCTTTATGTATCATAATAAATTACTATATCAAGATCTCACTTCAATTTACCTCAATGTGTTTTTGGTTTTCTCTTTATGGCCTCCAGCCGTGAGATTGAGATATTCCTTAAAAAATATTTTTTGTGTGTGATTTGCATTATGGTATTAGTAGTTTTAGGGATAAGTGACGTCGCTCTGCTTTCTTTATATGTGCAAAAAGTGTTAAAACATTACCTTACCACAAACACATGTGTATGACAGCAAACCAGCACCAGGCCTGAGTGTTCAGGCCCCGTGGGTAAATATACAATGGACCACTTACATGGACTATCTGGGCATGGACCCAAGCTATTCCCATATTAAACAGACTTGGGTCAGTGGCTCATCTGCATTTGTTATTTTATTTTTTTTTACTCCCGGCTGAAATGTTGCCCTTTTATATATATTTTTGGTCTTTAATAAGGAAATATTTTTGTTATGAGAACAATGAGGTCATTTCCTCCACTCAAAATCCATTTAATTATTAGTTTTATCCCCTATGTGCTCATGACCCTGCAGTCAACTTACATCCCTCTATATTTTTACTGGGAAAGGCAAAATATTGAACTAGAAAGAAAATATATAAATAAAATTAGCAAATGGTGCCCTAGATCTCTGCTGCCTTTAGCATGTGGCTGTTATGCCTACTGGACCGGATTCACAGACACGTGTGTAATAAGTACAAATATACGCACAAACGTTGAAAGGCAACACCCATGCCACTCCCCTCGTACGGACGGATTTTTGGTGACGTACCACTCCAAAGGGCAACCTTAACTTTATGGGTGTATTTACGTGCCTAAATTGCGTACATTACTAACCGTGCCCTCAAAATGCCATTTACATGCCTCCCGCCACCGACATAACTTTGCACAAACGAAAGACAACCACACCCCTCCGTATGTATGTCACTAAGTACGATTTTGAAATCATGCCTAATGGACTTTCGTGCCTAAATCCTACGTAACTTGCGTAAAAAGGTTACTTCGCATGCGCAGTTAATCCAATCCTTAAAATATGCACAGAAAAAGTAGCAAAATCATATCTGTGAATCCGGTTCACTGTCTGTTGAAAGTCACTGATGGTTGCAGCCGCAAGAGATACTTGTGGTTGAATCAAGAGTTGAGAAAACCAGCTGACGTATGGAATCTACTTATGTTTGTCAGCTGGGAATTGGTACTGAGTCCTGCAGCAAAATACAGCTAGCCGCCCAGTGTTCAGCCTCTGCACAGGGGGGCTGGCCCACTCACCATACGTACAATAAATGCATGGAGGGCATACATAGGTACTTAAATTGTACAGTAAGGGCTTTGCTAGGTATTTACGGACAATTCAGTATTTTGCACACACAGTATTCTGCACAAACGGATCCATGTAGAAGTGCAGAGGGGGTAAGGGGGATGCCCTGTCCTCCTGTGTGCAGTATTTAGGATAGCATCTTCAGTACATTAGCCTCTGAAACCAAGGCTAACGTAACCCATATAATTAGATTTTTTAATTGTGGTTTAATATTTTCAGTGTTCATTTACCATAATAACAATTGGTTTATTGTTTTTCATTTAAGGTTGATCGCCAGTCCCAGTTTATACAGGGATTCAGGGTGATGTACCGCCAGATGTTAGGTCTCCAGTCTCCAACCGCATGGCAAAACTTTGAGGTCAAGATTCCATCTGAGAGGACGACTGTCATATCCAACCTAAGAAAGGGAATTACTTACGAGATTAAGGTGCGACCTTATTTCAACGAGTTTCAAGGGATGGATAGCGAGGCAAAGTCAGCTCGGACAACTGAAGAAGGTAAGAGAGCTACATGAAAGCATTTACCTTGCTTGTTATACCAGGTTTTAAGAAATTGGAAATCGACTTTTGCTGTTTTTTTTTATATTTTTTCATATAAAATGCAATCACTTCAATAAATTCAATTTCTACCTGATAAACACAGATATCCCTTAAAAGGATCATGGGGTTTAAAATGGTAGAAAAGGTCTCTCTTCAGTTTTAGGAAAACAGATGGCTACTCCGTGTGTATGTAGTTTTCCCAAAAAAAAGAAGATTAATCTCAACTGTCTTTTTTCTGTATTGCTCTTATCTAACTTTCAGACAAAACTTCAATTAAATGCTGGATACAAGGGCATGCATCTTTACTTTAAATCTGTGCTTGACTTAAGGAGTGACATTTTCATTTATTGCCTCATCGTAGAACAAGTCCGGTGGTAATTTCACACTTTAAAGGACACTTTAAGTGCCACTAGATGTTCAGTATTGAGCGTGATTTTTATGTCTTTTATTTTTGGGGGATTTTTTTGCCGAGAGATATGTGAAAGTCACATGTCTCGATCTGGTGTACAGATTAATTTACCCTTCGGCAATGCTACCTGCTGTTGCTTACTGACATCTGTGATAAATAATTTCATCACATGTCAAATGTCATCTAACATTGAAGGTAATCGGTGTCAAACTGCTTGGCTAGTAGAATGATTTCACAGTTTACAAAGTTTGATGTATTTTCACTCAAGTAGAATGCCAAAAAAACACTGTATACATTGGCGTAACTCTGTGTTATTTGTTTGGTCTTAGACATTAACTCAAGTGTTTTAACATCCAGCTTCTGAATGCTGTTCAATATTGAAAGAAAATTCTGTAATTCTGCATTGGGTTTTGAAAAATCATTTGAAAAGTAACTGTCAAGATAGGTTTTAATAGATGGTGTAAATTGAAATGATCAGTGACAGGTTGAGGTATGAAAGGCCTACGAGGGTCCGGGGCTGGCTGGCAACCTCTGTTCTTCTAGGATCATTTCCGATGTTGGGAAATGGAAAGCGATTTCTCTGTGTGGAAGGGGAACGTATAGTAATAGTACAGTCAGGGTGTGCTGCTTGGGAATCTCGATGCGGTCCTGAATGTCTGGATCTGCTTTCTTGAAACTTACCGCTCCACCCTGACAATTGTGAACTGGAATTGGATCCAGACCTCTTCTGCTCCCCGCTGCATCATAACTACCCTCACTCATCTAGATCCATGCGCCGCAGTACCAAAGCGCAATTTAGCATCCGCCCCCTAGGGATTACCTTATGTTATTTAATTGATTGGTTCAAAAAATTCTGCAGGATTAAATCAGAAATGTATTAATGCATTCTTAAAATTTGAAGAGTTCTAGCAATATATGTTGGGTCTGATCCAGAGCTTTTAGAATAAGGGCAAAACAGGTGCCAGTATGGACATGAGCAAAACAGCTTTGCAATGTGAAGGGTTAAATTCCATAATCATATTTTTGCATGCAGGAAAGTGCTTTGCTCTTGCGCATTGAGAGCCTGTTCCAGAATAGCGACTTGTGCCTTGATGTTAGACATAAGAACAATGGATCCAGACAGGGGCGTTTCTAGAAATGAAGGGGCCCATGTGCAGACCTCCACACGGGCCCCCCCTCCTCCTCAGATGC
>WWET01000116.1:76620-98405 GCA_011038615.1 Limnodynastes dumerilii | reverse complement strand
ATCCATATCTATACAAACGGAGACGGTCTCCAGCAGTCTTCCATTCCCAACAGTGCACTGCGCAGCCTCACGCTCTGCAAACAGAAGAGGAGCATGAGGCTGCGCAGTGCACGCACGCCTGACATCCCCATGTGACACCCGCGCGCAGTGCACTGTTGGGAACGGAAGGTTTCTGGAGACCGTCACTGTTTGTACAGAAATAGGTGGTACTGGGATCTTCCATTGGGTGCAGGGTGAGTGCCACGGGCAGCCCCCTTGTCTGCGGGGGCCCGTGTGCACTGCACACTCTGCACCCATGGTAGATACGCCACTGGATCCAGAACTAATAACATCAGGGGACTTACGCAAGTCATTTTTATCGGCGTATGCGCACACCAGATATTATTCAGGCGTAGCTTCAGTTTTGGAGTTTAGGGGCCAGATTTACTAAACTGTGGAATAGGAACAGTGGAAATGTTGCCCATAGCAACCATCAGATGCTAGAGGACATTCTCTAGTATGTAATAGGAAAGTGAGAGCAAGAATTTGATTGGTTGCTATGAGCAACATCTCCAAATTTTCTTTTTTCTGCAGTTTAGTACATCTAGCTCTTGGATGGTTAAATGACCGGACCTCGCAACCATCAATGCAGGTTCTTTTGCAGGTTGCTAGACAGTGATTTTGCAGCGTTGTAAAACACCGTCCGGCATTGATTGAGCAGTGATTCTTTCATGGAGACACAGATTATAGCACAACTTTGAAAATAGCTCAACTGAAATTGTCAGCTTATAAATTCCTTCACATAAAAATAGCAATCTCTTGAGGGCCAGCAGACCGGCCTGAAATAAAAGAGGCGAGAGCAAAATGAACAAATCAAAGGTAGTTGACACATTCCAAACAGGGCCAACTTTCATTGGACGACTTTTTATATAAAATAGTACTTCAAAGGCCACCGTCCAAAAATTAATTCCCCCGCAGTTAGACGTTTTATCAGGAGCCGGCATTTGTCACATAGAGTACGTATCCATCTCCCACCTCTTTGGCCTTGCGGAAGTTACAAATTGAATCCACTTTGGCCGTTCAGGAAAAAGATGAGCAGCCATTTGGGTTCCTGCACATTTGTGGAAGGCAGCTCAGTACTGAAATAATTGACCTGTCAGCTCTCAGGCCCGGTGTCTCCACACAGCCGCAGCGGGAGGAAAATGAGAAAACGCTTTAAAAAATGTTGTTTTGCTATGTGGCCTATTTAATAACCGCAGCATCCCCAGACAAGTGCTTTAATTTATAATGCTGTTTGAGCTGGGAAACAAATAAAACCACCAGAGAAAGATATTTGAAAGGAGAGGTTTTTTTTTTTTTTAAATACACTTTCATGTGTATGGATTCTATGAAAATTCTGGTAAAGAAGAAAGCTGAAGGTGCTTAAATATTCTCTGAAAGTAGCAATGTAAAATTACTCCATTATGATGATTATCATAATAGGTCTTATGTTTTGTATAGCTTATTGCAGCCAATCAGAATTCACAATATAGCCCATCTTTAAAATTCTAACCAATACAATCGGTACAGGAAGACCAGTAGCCGAGTCTGAACAGAATATTGACCTTTCCTTGTAGTGTGTATATATTACGTGTGTGTGTGTGTGTGTGTTTGTTTGTGTGTGTGACAATGGGGCTGGATCCAGACTGAAGTAAGTGCTTGAAATTAGTTACTCCTGGGCTAAACCATGTTGATTGCAGGGGAGTCATACTTCATCTGTTGCAAACAGTATTACAGATGAGAGGTGATATTTCCTATCCCAAGTCTAATTAAAAGTGTGTGATAGTAAAGCTGGTCAGTATCTGTGTGCAGTAATCAATTCAAAGATATATCCCTGCATGCAAAGAATACAATTAACTTGACTCCCCCTGCAATCAACATGGTTTAGCCCAGGAGTAACTAAGTTCCAGCACATACTTGAGTCTGGAGCCAGCCCAATGATACAGCCGCAGCTGAATTGCACCTGTATCATTGCTGAGATGCTCAGCAAATATAACATTTCTATTGGGAACGGCCTATTTCGAACTGTTCCCAACAGGGACAGGCAACCACGGATATCACGGGCCGAGATGAATTCGTCATTCAACTGCTGCATGATACTCTGTCGCAAAACAGACCATCCATCATACCAATGCACCACACCTGTGTGTGTCTGTATGGGGATGTGGGTGTAGAAATCATTTGCTGAATTATTGCTCATATGGACCCATCGCTGTCCCTGAGTGACATTACCGCTCTTTACTGTCATTACCGTCCCAACTTATAGTCCATATTTTGCGTGGTATTAGGTGCAAGTGAAATGACACTGCTCTTGCATTTATACTTTGCCAGATATGGAGAGAGAAAGTTGACATTTTCAGAACATATTTTCTTAGATGAGTTGCAGAACAGATCACATTTTAGAACTGAGAATTAGTGACAGGTATACGCTCCGCCAGATGATTTTTTTTTCTATTTTGTATAAAAGGCGCACAGGTGCGTAATTAAATGTCTGCTAATCACTTCAGTCTCCCGGCATAAGAGGGAGATGCTCAGAATAATGGTACTTGAGCTGGAATTACGAGTTTGATGAAAAGGCATGTGGAATAGGAGTGTGCAGTAAGTCTGCTATTTAAAGACATGAGCATAGTTGGAATAGGTAACAACAAGGGTTAAAACTTTAACCTGGTCAGTAGGTTGCCTGTGTGAGAACAGTCCTGGATGACCAATCACTATCAGCAGCTGATCCCACCCATATTAGAGTCATGGCATTAATGGCTGCCAAAAAAAAACATGTTTTCTATGATGAAGTACTATGGAGAACAATTTTTAGTTTTTTTTAATTGCAAGTTAAGTACATTTTAAGTCTGCACCTGATTCATCTCAGCTGCCCATCTACAAATCATTCTCTTTTTATTTTTATGTTTTTTAAAGCTCTCTTGAGAATAGACTTGAGAATATTTAGCAAGCACAAACATCAACTTGGTGCATAGATATAGGCTAGTAACTTGTTATGTGGCAGTGTAAAAGAAAGAAAAACACAAGGTAGAAGAATGTCAGCAGTCAATTAACCTACCAGTACGTTTTTGGCGTATGGGAGGAAACCCATGCAGACACAGGGAGAACATACAAACTGCACACAGATGAGGCTTAGTCCAGGAATCAAACTCATGACCTCAGCACTGTGAGAAACACGTGCTACTCACTGAGCCACAGTACTGCTCATAGTGACATTCATTATGTGAAGCAGATATAACAATGGACCTGATCTAGACCTCCATGTATGTTTCGTACACACAGAGGTCTGGAAGTCCGTATGGAAGAGGCACTCCCCTGTCACTGCCTACTCCTGTGGGGAGAACTTAAGTTCCCAGAACCCTACCTTAAGTTCTCTGCACGGATCTGCGTCTATCTCAACACAGATCCGCACATAACTACCTACCGCCACCCCTCACACTAATCTACATGTCTGTACCTGCCCCCCTTACGGATTAGGATTTAGTAGAATGCGTCGTTGGATCCGGGTTTTGCAATAGGGCCGTTTTCTCCCGCATATGCCTTGATGAGGCATAGCAATCGATCCACCGAGGACAAAGCTTTCAGTGCTCTGAAAGGTAAGGATAAAAAGTATCCCAATCCTTTCCCTAATTCTAACCCTAACCTTCCCTTCCCCGCAGCCTGACCCTAACCCTCCCTTCCTGGCAACCTGACCCTAACCCATCATCTCCCACAGCCTGACCTTAATTCTCCTTTCCCTGCAGCCTGACCCTAATCCTACCTTCCCTGCAGCCTGACTCTAGCCCTCCCTCCCCTGCAGCCTGACCTAACCCTTCCTACCCCTCCCTACCCCGCACCCTGGAGTTTACTCATGTTTCCCTGTGGTCCGGTGGTATTGGTGGCGGAGGGATATCGGCGGAGGCGGTATTTCCGAATGAGAATGGGTGAGTATGCCGATCAGCATACTCACCCATTCTGAAAAAAAAATTATAAACTGGGGAGTATTCAAAATAGGGACATCCTAAAAGGAACTTTCGGATGTCCCTATTTCGGAAATCAGAAGTTCTAACCAGGGACTGCAACCGATCAGATCCGTAATGTGATATCTGCCGCTTGCATGTACAGTAACGTTTAGGAAGACTTATGCAAGGGGCTTACGTAAGTACCGTAACGGTACTAGTTCTTAATATTAGCATTATTTGGCCTGTATTTAGATATTATTGGAAAATGCTAAAGATTAAATAAAGGTAAACTGGAAACAGTAAAAGATGAAGGATGAAATCTGTTGCCAATGAAGTTAACAGCTTACACGCTACTTGTAAAATGTCTTCTAAACAACTGCCTGGAGTATAGGAAGCTTAGAGAACAAACCCATCAATTAGAGAAGAAAGTATTGGGATTCCTTCAGCATAGCCCTTTATTAGTGTTCCTTCGTTAGCTCCTTCGTTTCGCCCCGAGTCTGGGAAACTTCAGAGGACTTGGGGGAAAAACAGAAAAATCAATAGATATTGTTGTCTACAAAGCCAGGACCGTGTGCATGAGTATTGATCAGATTTAGTGAAATTGATTAAAGGCTACCTTCGGACTCGACGCAGCCATCAGCAGACAAAGCAATTAATGGAATATGTGTCATAGGATAACCATACCCTGAATCTGAAGAACACCACAGAAATAGTAATGATTACAGTTATATTATTTATTGTTCTTCCTAGAAATGATTTCCTGTAGAGAGAAAAGTTTATAATCAAATGTGGGTATGCGCTTAGAACAGCCCTTATTGGAAAGGTCCGTTTTCTGCCGGTCAGTTCCGAACTGGCTCTCAAATCAGTTTCTTCTGCCTCGCCGAGAAGAAGCAATTGATCATCCTCAGGACGAAAATGCAGTGGCGATTAGTAAGTATTTTTGCAACCATAATCCTTAATCCTTACCTTAATCTTCCTCTTCCATTACCCTAACCCTAATCCTTTCCTCCCCACAGCCTGACCCTAAGACTCCCCTCCCCGCAGCCTGACCCTAAGACTCCCTTCCCCACAGCCTGACCCTAAGACTTCCTTCCCCACAGCCTGACCCTAAGACTCCCCTCCCCACAGCCTGACCCTAAGACTCCCCATAGACTCCCCTGTAATACTCAACTGGGCGGTCCACTCCAGTGTGACCGGTCTGCGGCGGCAGTTTTCAAGTTAATGAATGGGTAAGTATAATTGAAAAATAAATTGGCATACTTACCCATTCATTAGTAAAAGTTTCTAATATCAATCATTTGTATTTCGAAAATGGAATTTTCGTGCCGCAGAATGCATCCCATATCATTATATGTGTTTCAGCTACAATAGACTTTCTTCAGGAAATAAAAACTCTTGTTCAAATGACAAATGTTTCTCTTTTAATTCATTCTCTGACCTGGATCCAGATTTAAGAAAATCGTCTGTCTTCCATACATTACGTACATAGATAAGTCAGCTGTGAATCAGTATTGCGCATGCACAGTCCCAATAATTCTGCATAGGAATACAGCCGTCCAGTGCTTGTCCCTACCCAGTACAACCCAGGGTGCTGTAAAGAAGGGATCACTTACGGAATACTTGAGGTAGGAGGCAGTCCTCATTATTGTGTTCTGCAGGGAGGAGATCAGGGGGAGTGCACTGATCTCCGTGCGTAATATAGAATCTCATAGTTCATATATTCGTAGCCACAGGACCATTAGCTTAAAGGACTCACAGAAAATGGAGTCGGTGCGTAGATAATAATCGTATGTAAGAGCTTAACCAAGTCCTTACTGTGCAATTTTTATATGTCCCTTTATATGTCCCTCCTCCCACCAGGTGTACAGGCACGGCATGCCGTCCTGCCTCGCGATCAGAAAGGCTTCCACCACGGAAGCTTGGAACCTTTGCAACGTACAGAAAATGCCCAACTGTTTTAGTTATGGATCGGTCCAAACATCAGATGTTGTTCTAAAGTGGGACATCTGTAGACCGCCACTGAAAGTGTCTTCCCAAGCGCTCACATTGGTTTGTGGACACAGCATACACCCGCCTCAGAGATCTTTGCACCCTGTGCTTAATAACTAAATGTAATGTAAGGTCTTTCCATGCCTGGTTAAGGCCATTGCTTTCTTTCATTTCTGTTCTCTGTATCCATCTGGAAGTAGTTTTTTTTAAACATAAGCCATAAGAGGGAACTAATATAAAAGCTATACAATAACACAGGCTTATGTATTATAAATAGTGCTTGCGTTTTATTACTGGGCGACGTAGAGATGAATAAGTAAAATCACGCATGTTAATAAATGAAAGGGGTTCATATTTTTCCTGAGGAACAAATAAACAGAATGTTGTTCCTTTATTAAACAGATGTTATCGCACACAGCTAATATTTCAAACTCGGCTCTGTGCTAGGTTTGCATATTTGGGTCTGCAGGGAACATGCCTTTTCCTGCTTCGCTATACATTAAGCAGCTAAAAATGAGACTTCACCTCCCAGGATTAATGTCTGTTTCCTATTTTTCTGTTCACCTGCTGTAGCTCCAAGTGCTCCACCACAGTCTGTTACTGTGCTGACAGTCGGGAGCAACAATAGCACCAGCATAAGTGTCTCCTGGGACCCTCCTCCATTGGATCACCAGAACGGGATAATTCAGGACTACAGGGTAATAATATTTCCTTCTGTACAACCTACAAGACATTTTGCATGCACAGCTCCTACCCAAAGAAGATCAGCAAAAATGAGCATATTGAATTTATTCTGTCTGTGTCTTATTATATATTTTTTTTCACTCCATTTTGCAAAAGCAATATCATTTTCATCCAAGCCCTACAAGCATATTATTATCTCTAGTAGAGTGAATTTGACATGTTTCGGGAGATTATCCTCGGCGTAAATGTAAGATCCTAAAATACACAGTCATTATGTGTATATTTATTTGGCGAGATCAATATTGCATCAGGATTTATTAACCCCCATGCAGATATTAACCTTAACTTCACCTCTGTCAATACTTACTGATTGAATTAATTAATCTTGATAGCAGGATAACTTTACATTTTTCGTATTACATTTAAAGCAGATTAACATATGATTAAATTCTTCAGAACGCTGTAGTCAAATTCATTTCAAATATTTTCAACGACTTTAAATACAGCAAAAATTTAACTGACGCATGCTGTTTGTTTTATGGCCAGCGCACGTAATTACATCATAAAGCATTGGAGATCTGACATTGTATATTAGATAGCTAGATTGGTGACATTAAAATTATTTGTCAGGTTGAGTAGGATAGTATATTCAAAAGGTATGTTTGTGCAGTGGGTATTTCTAACCTGTGTTTTATTAAGTGTCCTTTCATATTAAGCAGAGTTTCGTTGTCTTATTTGATAAAGTTACTATAATTTGTACGTTATATTTTAGCTGGTGTCTATTAACTAAGGTCATGGAGTATTACTTTGTTATGCATATTATTAGGGTTATCAATGTGAGAATATTATTACGTTTAAAAGGAAGGGGATTTAAGTCCATTGCTGCAATTAGAATATAGTTACAGAGCCTTTATTAACACAGAAGTCATTTACTACATGTTCCTTGCAAAAGAAAATGCAAAAGAAAAGTTATAATAATAATAATTATGCCTGGCTTAGGGAATTGTGGGAGGGAACATGCTAAATTATTTTTACTTTGGCTAATAAGCATCAATAATTACTAGCTTAATACAATAGATACAGACAAAGGCAGAGTCATTAAGCTTAACATGCTGAGAGCTGTCACTATTTTATTAAATTGCAGAACAATGGCTTCTGGTTTAGGATTTGTACAGAAGAGTACCCATATTAGAGATGGGATATTGAAATGAGATAAAATTACCTTTAGCTTTGTCTTATTGAGAACGAGTAGGCCTCAGGGTACTGAAGATGAGATGTAGTCAAATTGCAATTCGTCATTTGGAAAAGAAATCTTACAGATGTCTTTCTTTGAACCCATTCACAGATTTGGTGTCTTGGTAACGAGACTCGGTTCCACATCAACAAGACTGTAGATGCAGCTATTCGCTCGGTGGTGATTGGTGGGCTGTTTTCTGGGATTCAGTACCGCGTGGAGGTTGCCGCAAGCACAAGCGCTGGAGTTGGTGTAAAAAGTGAACCGCAGCCTATCTTGATTGGTGAGAAAAGATTTGGTTTTTACTACACCTCTACTATAAATTAGTGCTTGTGAATTCATCAATATTGCAATATAACAATGTATACACATAGGGCCTGATCCAGACCTACATCCGCTCGCGTGGTTACGCCGTCCGCCAGCGCATGCGTGTGCAGATGTTTTCCTGCGTAAATTCGTAACTTCTTAAGCGTGAATCGGGCGGGCGTATTATTTGCGTATAACCATTGAAAGGGGCGTGCCAAAAATACGAATACCGGAAATACGTTGGAGTTAGAAAATGTTGGCAGGGGGAGGTATTTAAATCATACAGTATGGGTGGGTTACCTAGTGACGTTGCGGTAGTGTGAACGGACAGGCAACGTAACGCAGGGAAAAGTTAGGGTAGGGTTTAGCCGGCGTAAGTAAATAAAAGCAAGGGGAGTGTCGGGGGAGTGTAAAGTTTTTACGCTGAGCGGTAACACGCTCTGCGCTCATTCGTAGGTCTGGATCAGGCCCATAGAAACACAGCACTGGATCCAGTATTACAAAATGGGGGCGGTTTCCCACATACGGCACATACAGGCTTCCAGCATGGATCTGGGTCCTCAGGATTCAGGTCTCTGTACTAGGAGCTTTTCTGACAGCGGGGTAGGACGACCCCCCCATGTCTACAGCGTTTACTTGGTTAAGCCCTTCTCAGTCGGGCTGGTGCATAACATTTATGGTAGTGTCCTGCATTTTGAGGTCTGTACATGCAAGGGGAGCGGCCTCTGGTAATGGACCTTTTAATCGCACAGCAGTCCGGTAATCAAGCTCCAACCGCAGCACCCGTAAATCTTTGGGTCTGGTCCATAGAATTTGATAACAATGAGGTCCATATCATTTTTATTACATTTATTTATTTATTTTTGACCTGTGATTAGGCGGTAGATCCTCAGGTCCGTCCGACAGGGGAATTACGCACACTGCCTGCATAATAAACCTAGAATCTAACTTGTGCACATGAGCAAAAAGTACTTACACTTGTGTATCAGAAGGCGGACGTGCGATTGTACGGAGGGACCCGCGCACGTACTTAAGCCGTGCGTGGGTCAGGATCTGCCCCTAAGTTTTTAGTTTTAGGATACTGTGATATTTTCTCAAGCATTTTTAAATAGCTATAAAGCATTAGCCTCTCCTACCTCATATGGGAGGCCATTCCATGTATTTACTACCCTTTCAGTAAAGTATATATAGGGCAACACTAGCAAAGTATAAAAATCCCATTTTGCAATGAGCCTGTGGATATTTGGATGTTTTAATGCATGATAATTGGATGTAGGCCTGTGATCACCTTTGGGGTGTCCAGCTCTATAGCACTGTGTATGGAATGAAAGCCTCTGTGGTTTTACCTCTCTTCTATAGATAGATTATAAGCTGCTCTATTCTAATATGAGTCTATTAGTGATCCAGTACTATAGACTGAGTGGGATTTAAGACCATTCTTGCTCCTCTGGCACTGTGTCACTATAGAGGGAGCCACTAGGGAATTTTTCCAAGATATGGACGTTCAGCTGTAATCAGATCAGCAGAGCGTTGAAGCAAAGACAGGTCTACCATGGTCTCTCCACTCTATTCCCCGCTGGAGTTAAGAGAGTCCCACATGCAGCTCTGCACCAGCCCCTTCAGCTACGTTTCATAATCATTGTAACATGTCTTGATTAGTCTTCGTAACTAGAGATGAAGGGGATTTTGCAAATGGCCCTGAACATCTGCCCAGCCCCCAAACATCTGCTTCATCTACATTAGGGTACAAGATTTGGCATATTTTGCCATTCCTGCCCCAAATGTACCCCACAGCAGGTTGACCGATCTAGTCTATAAATATTTCCTTGTGAAAAATGTAATTTTACAAACATAGTCGAGTGGGTTGCATGGAATGTAGACACATGAGCGAACCTCTAAGATTGTATTGTTAGAACTACTACTGTGAAATTGCTTGTTCTACTTTTTAGATCACTGGAGTTTCTCCATACGCTGTCTATCTGTATGCTGTATGGCCAACATATACAAGTACCATTGATAATATATATTTATTGTAGATATTTCTTTCCCCTACACAGTGATTTTAGTAATGAATATGTTTCTAAAATCCAAAATGTGCTAATGCTCGTTTACTTTCAGGTTGCACAGGTCTTAAAGAGCAGTAATCCATTCTGAGGGCTAACAATTGTAAGATATACAAGATATTTTAGATGTATAAGCTATATTAAGCCTTATAATATGAATTCAGGACTTAGATAGATGATAAATAGATAGATAGATAGATAGATAGATAGATAGATAGATAGATAGATAGATAGATACATACATACATACATACATACATACATACAGGGGCGTAGGGAGGGCGGTGCAGGCGGAGCGTGAGATCCAGGCGCCGAACAGGACAAGTGGCGCTTCAGGAGTCCGGCAGCTGTTAAATCTCTACCAGTCTGCCGGCTCAGGTGCATGGATTAGCAATCAGTGCGTCTGGAGCTGGCAGAGATCCATGTGTGTGACGTCCTGACATCACAGGCATGAAAAGCAGAGCCGCGGCGGAGAGTGCAGAAGAACGGTGCAGGACAAAACAAGTAAGTATTTTGTCTGCACAATCTCTGCACACAATAATATAATAAAGGTGATGGCATAAGGCAACATTGGGGAGATGAAGGGAGTTTGCAACACAAGGGGGAGGTGATGAGGGGAGGAAAAGATGATGAAGGGGATAATTAAATAATAAAGAGAATGGTGAGGGAGGTTATGAGAATGGGCACTATGTAGTGAGTCTAGCGGTGACTGCTGCACTATGTAGTGAGTCTAGCGGTGACTGCTGCACTATGTAGTGAGTCTAGCGGTGACTGCTGCACTATGTAGTGAGTCTAGCGGTGACTGCTGCACTATGTAGTGAGTCTAGCGGTGACTGCTGCACTATGTAGTGAGTCTAGCGGTGACTGCTGCACTATGTAGTGAGTCTAGCGGTGACTGCTGCACTATGTAGTGAGTCTAGCGGTGACTGCTGCACTATGTAGTGAGTCTAGCGGTGACTGCTGCACTATGTAGTGAGTCTAGCGGTGACTGCTGCACTATGTAGTGAGTCTAGCGGTGACTGCTGCACTATGTAGTGAGTCTAGCGGTGACTGCTGCACTATGTAGTGAGTCTAGCGGTGACTGCTGCACTATGTAGTGAGTCTAGCGGTGACTGCTGCACTATGTAGTGAGTCTAGCGGTGACTGCTGCACTATGTAGTGAGTCTAGCGGTGACTGCTGCACTATGTAGTGAGTCTAGCGGTGACTGCTGCACTATGTAGTGAGTCTAGCGGTGACTGCTGCACTATGTAGTGAGTCTAGCGGTGACTGCTGCACTATGTAGTGAGTCTAGCGGTGACTGCTGCACTATGTAGTGAGTCTAGCGGTGACTGCTGCACTATGTAGTGAGTCTAGCGGTGACTGCTGCACTATGTAGTGAGTCTAGCGGTGACTGCTGCACTATGTAGTGAGTCTAGCGGTGACTGCTGCACTATGTAGTGAGTCTAGCGGTGACTGCTGCACTATGTAGTGAGTCTAGCGGTGACTGCTGCACTATGTAGTGAGTCTAGCGGTGACTGCTGCACTATGTAGTGAGTCTAGCGGTGACTGCTGCACTATGTAGTGAGTCTAGCGGTGACTGCTGCACTATGTAGTGAGTCTAGCGGTGACTGCTGCACTATGTAGTGAGTCTAGCGGTGACTGCTGCACTATGTAGTGAGTCTAGCGGTGACTGCTGCACTATGTAGTGAGTCTAGCGGTGACTGCTGCACTATGTAGTGAGTCTAGCGGTGACTGCTGCACTATGTAGTGAGTCTAGCGGTGACTGCTGCACTATGTAGTGAGTCTAGCGGTGACTGCTGCACTATGTAGTGAGTCTAGCGGTGACTGCTGCACTATGTAGTGAGTCTAGCGGTGACTGCTGCACTATGTAGTGAGTCTAGCGGTGACTGCTGCACTATGTAGTGAGTCTAGCGGTGACTGCTGCACTATGTAGTGAGTCTAGCGGTGACTGCTGCACTATGTAGTGAGTCTAGCGGTGACTGCTGCACTATGTAGTGAGTCTAGCGGTGACTGCTGCACTATGTAGTGAGTCTAGCGGTGACTGCTGCACTATGTAGTGAGTCTAGCGGTGACTGCTGCACTATGTAGTGAGTCTAGCGGTGACTGCTGCACTATGTAGTGAGTCTAGCGGTGACTGCTGCACTATGTAGTGAGTCTAGCGGTGACTGCTGCACTATGTAGTGAGTCTAGCGGTGACTGCTGCACTATGTAGTGAGTCTAGCGGTGACTGCTGCACTATGTAGTGAGTCTAGCGGTGACTGCTGCACTATGTAGTGAGTCTAGCGGTGACTGCTGCACTATGTAGTGAGTCTAGCGGTGACTGCTGCACTATGTAGTGAGTCTAGCGGTGACTGCTGCACTATGTAGTGAGTCTAGCGGTGACTGCTGCACTATGTAGTGAGTCTAGCGGTGACTGCTGCACTATGTAGTGAGTCTAGCGGTGACTGCTGCACTATGTAGTGAGTCTAGCGGTGACTGCTGCACTATGTAGTGAGTCTAGCGGTGACTGCTGCACTATGTAGTGAGTCTAGCGGTGACTGCTGCACTATGTAGTGAGTCTAGCGGTGACTGCTGCACTATGTAGTGAGTCTAGCGGTGACTGCTGCACTATGTAGTGAGTCTAGCGGTGACTGCTGCACTATGTAGTGAGTCTAGCGGTGACTGCTGCACTATGTAGTGAGTCTAGCGGTGACTGCTGCACTATGTAGTGAGTCTAGCGGTGACTGCTGCACTATGTAGTGAGTCTAGCGGTGACTGCTGCACTATGTAGTGAGTCTAGCGGTGACTGCTGCACTATGTAGTGAGTCTAGCGGTGACTGCTGCACTATGTAGTGAGTCTAGCGGTGACTGCTGCACTATGTAGTGAGTCTAGCGGTGACTGCTGCACTATGTAGTGAGTCTAGCGGTGACTGCTGCACTATGTAGTGAGTCTAGCGGTGACTGCTGCACTATGTAGTGAGTCTAGCGGTGACTGCTGCACTATGTAGTGAGTCTAGCGGTGACTGCTGCACTATGTAGTGAGTCTAGCGGTGACTGCTGCACTATGTAGTGAGTCTAGCGGTGACTGCTGCACTATGTAGTGAGTCTAGCGGTGACTGCTGCACTATGTAGTGAGTCTAGCGGTGACTGCTGCACTATGTAGTGAGTCTAGCGGTGACTGCTGCACTATGTAGTGAGTCTAGCGGTGACTGCTGCACTATGTAGTGAGTCTAGCGGTGACTGCTGCACTATGTAGTGAGTCTAGCGGTGACTGCTGCACTATGTAGTGAGTCTAGCGGTGACTGCTGCACTATGTAGTGAGTCTAGCGGTGACTGCTGCACTATGTAGTGAGTCTAGCGGTGACTGCTGCACTATGTAGTGAGTCTAGCGGTGACTGCTGCACTATGTAGTGAGTCTAGCGGTGACTGCTGCACTATGTAGTGAGTCTAGCGGTGACTGCTGCACTATGTAGTGAGTCTAGCGGTGACTGCTGCACTATGTAGTGAGTCTAGCGGTGACTGCTGCACTATGTAGTGAGTCTAGCGGTGACTGCTGCACTATGTAGTGAGTCTAGCGGTGACTGCTGCACTATGTAGTGAGTCTAGCGGTGACTGCTGCACTATGTAGTGAGTCTAGCGGTGACTGCTGCACTATGTAGTGAGTCTAGCGGTGACTGCTGCACTATGTAGTGAGTCTAGCGGTGACTGCTGCACTATGTAGTGAGTCTAGCGGTGACTGCTGCACTATGTAGTGAGTCTAGCGGTGACTGCTGCACTATGTAGTGAGTCTAGCGGTGACTGCTGCACTATGTAGTGAGTCTAGCGGTGACTGCTGGCTGAAGCTGTTCTTCACTATCACACTGTCACTAAAGCAAGCAGCCGTTCTCAGGGATATTAAGCTTTTTGGTATTAAGACAAAACGGACAAAACAGAAATCGTAGTCTTCCCTCCTTCATGTATCCCCTCTACCCCTACTGTCTCTATTACTATTGGCGACTCCACCATCTCCTCCTCCACCCAAGCCCGCTGCCTGGGCATCATCCTGGACTCCTCTCTCTGCTTCACCACCCACATCCATGCCCTCTCACTGTCCTGCCGCTTTCATCTCCGCAACATTGCTCGCATCAGACCCTTCTTGACAACTAACGCCACTAAAAAGCTCCCTTGGCGAGATACTACGAATGCGTAGTAAGTTTTTTACGCTATCTACGTATCGTTTTGTAACGTAGATTGAGTACATGCGGTCTTTAAAGATAGATAGCGTAAAAAAGTTACTACGCATGCGTAGTATCTCGCCACAGAAATCTAGGCACGTATTATATAAATGCGTTGTTGTGAATCTGGTCCATAATTAGTATAAGAACTTTCAACATTTTGTATTTGAAAAATGTATTTTACATAAGAATTGTATTTCTGAAATAATAATGAACCGGATCCACGGTTACAAAATGTAGATGTCCTTCGCTCATTAATTCATTAGGAGCAAGCTGTGCTGTTAGGGCAGCCATTTTGTGGTAGAGTTACTATGCCAATGAATAGACCGCGCTAACTCGCTAGACACTAAGCACATTGTTTAGGAACTTCCTGTCTCAGTGAAAGGTAAAACGTGAATTCATAGTATGGTTCAACACACAAAATGGCCTTCTCAGTTATGTATAGATGACATTAAATATTAGACTATACCCAAAATGTAACAAGGATGTTTTTTTTTAAATGTATAAAGGTAAATTGTAGCATGTCCTGTACTATGAAATAAAATGGTTTCTTCACTAAACAGATAGCAGACAAAAATGAGTATATAGGACATAAAAACACCATTGTCTCCAGAGTCATCTTTTCCACATAATTATGCTCAAGATGGCAGCTAATTGTTTCCTTAATGATCGCCGTGTCCCTGCCTCAACAATCGTTTTATGACATCTCCTTTTTTTGTCATTAATATCTCATTAATACTCTAAGTATTGAAAGTAATTATGCCGTTCGTATATAGCAAATTTTCCTTCTAAATTTTTGGTTCATTAACTCTACAGAGTTGCGGGGTAGATGAAATAGTACCTTAGGGTCACATCGACTGATATAAGGTCTGACTGTTTGCTTTGTAAAAAATTTAATTGGAATCATTATTAATCCCTTTTGACTTTTTTTTACAGTCTTGAAAAACAAATATTGATTTCTAAATACAAACAGCCCTGGACAAATCGTTACTAGTTTAAGATTAGTGATTCATTTAGATTACTAATAAAATATGCATTATCTTTTCAAATAAAATAGATAATCATTGTATTGAATTTATATTTAGACACACAAAAGGGGACATTAAAGTAACAAAAAAGCAAAAAATGCTACTAAATTTAAAGAGAACCAGGGTCTGATCCTCATTTAGTAACGTCACATTAAAAAGTAACATCTGTGCATGAGCCCAGCAAATGTTACATTACAGATCTCTTAGCATACAGAATTGAGTCCCAGATGCTAGAAGATCCAGACAGGCAGGGTCGGTATTTTAATTCAGTGTTGGGGGGTAGCGATAAGCAGTTACGCACAGATCTCCATTAGGATGGACGTAGACCCATGCTAAGAAGTTACGGTAGAACAACCAATTAAGGAGGGGAGTGTGGAAAACTCACGGAAATCTGGATCAGGCCCTTTGGTAATAGTGTATTCTGTATGCAAGCCTCTGTTGTGGAGACTAACGTACGTCATTTGCGATTCAGACTTCTGTATATGCGTGGGCATTGCACACCCCTCACTCTCACATGTAAGGACCTTCTGCATGCAGAAACCTACCTTAAATATTCTGCATGAGGAAAGTCACACAAGGAATAGTAGATCGTACGTACAATTATCATTCCAGATACCACCCTCCATGCCCCCCCTGTGGAGGCTGATTTTCCACACAGATCGCAGCATCGGGTGGTGGCATCTACTCGTGTTTGCAAGTTTCGGAAGTGTCCTTTCTCATAAATCTGAATGAGTCACAATCCGGACACCCATCACTCTGTGCTCAGAGCTTCCCTCTGCTGACCGTGGCGCTAAGCTGTCAGTGGCTAGCAAGTGATTGATAAACAGCGCTCAGAGTGCAGAATGAATACTATTATTAATAGCTATGGTTATTACATTTTGGCCACTTGCACAAGTATTATCTTTTAACTTCTCATTCATTTGCGCCTCTGATGGCATGTTAATAAATGCAAAATCTATATTTAGTGCAAATAAGTTGCATCCAAAACAAAGGGCCAGACTTGCGTCCGTCACCCCACGTACGCACGCAAAGGCGATTTGAGGAGAGGGTGCATGCCCCCTCCAGAAGTTACATGCGATTAACTTAGTTCATAGAACTTTGTTCCGTACGATAGATATTCCATACAAAATGGCTGAGCTTCGCCTCTGCTTGCCAAGGTGGGCGGGGGAAGCATGTAAACTGTACAGTAAGGGGGGGTTTCGCCATTTATGAGTGGACGGCTGATCCGCTGGGCAGCGTAAGTCACAGAAATATCCGTACGAGAGAGGAGAGAGACGGGCGGTTCACTTGCCTCACTCATGCATAGTAACAGACCCCCGCACGTACGCAAAGCCGGGGTCTGGGTCCGGTCCAAGGCCCATACAATAAGAATCGATTATTTACTGCAATTGTAAGTAAAAGTGTATTGATAAAACAACACTAACTTAGAGGGGACTATGTTTAGGTTTTGCAAAGCTTCAGCATTTAGGAAAGGGATGTTAAATTAGTCAGAATGGAAAACTTTCACAGTATTAATTGCAGCTGATTCTGATGTGACTAATTAATTTTTGCTCTAACAAATTAGTTTTATTCATTAGTCTCCAGTAGGAGGAAGACATTGTATATCATGACATCTTTGTCTTCAGACACAATGGAGCGTTGCAGGTCATCCTCATGGCTTGTCTCCTTTCTAATTAGCTGAGATGACAGTGTTATCATTGGAACACCTGCTTTAAGAGAAGTCTTAGCATCGCTTACCTGCATATGTGCGTCCATAAATATTTTGTTATAGATAATGAGATGTAAGAAAGGCCCACTTCCCTTTATGTTAATACCCGGGCTCTATTTTGAAAGGAGAGAGAGCTAAGATACGAAGAATGCAATCATTTCTCCAATAATGCTCTCTGCTGGGGCACTGAATAAGCATTATATAGCTTATAGTAGCTTTTCTATGCTTGTTCTCCAAAAAATAACCACTATTACCACTCATCTTTCTGCAATCCATACAATCTCCAGTCTTCTTTCTTCTTGCACAAGCTTTGAGCATCCTAGTCACTGAAATAGGCCACAGAAGCATTAGGCTTATCGGGCTGCAAGGTATAGTTTGTTAAATTACGTGCCAGTGTGTTGAGGTCACAGGGTAAACCAATTAAAAGGGGGAAAATCACAGGATTGGAGGTTGTTGTCATGGCTGTAGGCTTTAAATCCTTTGACTGAAGCAGGAGACTTCCTGTTTGGTGCTTCAGTGACTAAAAGGGCTTCTGAAGATCAGCATAGATTGCGGAACGCAATGTTCCATCCTGCAGGGACGTAGAGATGAGTTACGATCCTGGCTCGCTACATAGACCTACCCTTTAGTCTTGCAGAATAGGGACAATATAAGCGCAGGCTTAATCTACAAAAATGATACATTGCAACACTAATGTCAATGGAACCAAATTCTGATATGGATTTTGGGAAGGATACAAGGGTGTGCTGCAGTTGGCCACACCTCAGAGGCTGTGCTAGGTGGCCCCATCAGCTCCGCACAGGGATCTGTTTTGATACATTTGGAAAGTATGTAAGAACCCTGTCTAGATCCTCCACAGTTAGACCCCCAACACTATAAATCAGGGCTTTTACCACAAAATTTTTGACATTTATGGGTGTACACCTTGGTTAGTTGCTTTGACTACCAGTTGCTTGTATTATCCTATTTACTATAGCAACAAAGAGGGGGGAGAGAAGGTTAAAGAAGAAACAGTGGGGTGAGGCGGTGAAGAGGGTATAGAGGGAACAGTGGGTAGAGATGTATAGAGGGTACAGTGGGAGAAACAGTGGGTAGAGATGTATAGAGGGTACAGTGGGTAGAGATGTATAGAGGGTACAGTGGGTAGAGATGTATAGAGGGTACAGTGGGTAGAGATGTATAGAGGGTACAGTGGGTAGAGATGTATAGAGGGTACAGTGGGTAGAGATGTATAGAGGGTACAGTGGGTAGAGATGTATAGAGGGTACAGTGGGTAGAGATGTATAGAGGGTACAGTGGGTAGAGATGTATAGAGGGTACAGTGGGTAGAGATGTATAGAGGGTACAGTGGGTAGAGATGTATAGAGGGTACAGTGGGTAGAGATGTATAGAGGGTACAGTGGGTAGAGATGTATAGAGGGTACAGTGGGTAGAGATGTATAGAGGGTACAGTGGGTAGAGATGTATAGAGGGTACAGTGGGTAGAGATGTATAGAGGGTACAGTGGGTAGAGATGTATAGAGGGAACAGTAGGAAGAGATGTATAGAGGGAATAGTGGGGAGAGGAGGTATAGAGGGAACAGTGGAGAGAGGTATAGAGGGAACAGTGGAGAGAGGTATAGAGGGAACAGTGAGGAGAGATGTATCGAGGGATCAGTGGAGAGAGGGTGGATATAGTAGGAGCAGTGGGAGGGCGATGTAGACGGAGCAGTGTGGAGATGGGGTATATATAGGGAATAGGGGAAAAGGGACCTGTAGAGAATATGGGGCAGAGCGAGTATTAGAAATAAAGTGGGTGAGACAAGCAAATTCTTGACCCGTCCTCTGCAGAGAAAAGGAAGGAAGACCTATGCTGTAAATTGCTTAAGAACTCAATCCTGTTCCATGTCATCTCCTATAAGTCTGGCTTGGTCAAAATTGCTTCCAATTGGCTAGCATTAATTTTCACCCATGTGTATAATTCAACTGATACACATAGATGTTGTCCAAAAAGGAGGTTTGAAGGTTTGTATCTGGTTCTGTGTTTTATTCCAGTTAGGAAAAGAAAAGGTCACACAGGAAATTATAATTGAAGTAAGAACCAAATTTAGGGTGAAGTTTTACAGTGTTTCCCTTGGCATGTTCCTACTTTACGTATTTAGTCCATGCAGCGCAGAGTTAACCACGTTTATTTTGTATGCTGCGCTGTGTTAGTGACTATTTTACCATTATATTACAGGAAACCGCAATGAAGTTGTAATCACTGAAAACAATAACAGCATCACGGAGCAGATCACAGATGTTGTGAAGCAACCTGCCTTCATAGCAGGAATCGGTGGAGCCTGCTGGGTAATTCTCATGGGATTCAGCATATGGCTCTACTGGCGCAGAAAGAAGAGAAAGGGCCTCAGCAATTACGCTGGTAAGATATGTCATGGAAATGGCTGTGCATTTCATGGCTCAAAATATGTATGCAATATATGTCCTATAGACGATTCTATAAACACCTATGGTCCGGTCACAGTCTAAAGACCACACTTATGCATATGGAAATCTGGCCCAAATCTCAGTATAAGGCTCTCCTAAATCTTAATATAAGGATATCCTGAATCTCAATATAAGGATATCCTAAATCTTAATATAAGGATATCCTGAATCTCAATATAAGGCTCTCCTAAATCTCAATATAAGGCTCTCCTGAATCTCAATATAAGGCTCTCCTAAATCTTAATATAAGGATATCCTGAATCTCAATATAAGGCTCTCCTAAATCTTAATATAAGGATATCCTAAATCTCAATATCAGTAAAATAGGTCCTAGGGCTAAATAAACAATTGGGCAGACAGAATGGGTCACGTGACTCTTATCTGCCATAACTTTCTATGTTTCTATGTAAATCTGCACCTGCACAAAAATAGTTTTCATGTGAGGGGTGCAAATCAGTTTTTGTTTTTTAATTGTCCTGTTGGGCAAATACTGGCTGATTTTGCTTTCTGTACACAAATATTGAGCAGCTTTATTTCTAAACTCTAATTTAGAGTTGAATTATAACTCAACTCATTCTCATGCAGTTCAACACGGTTTTAGACAAGATGCAAACTTGATCCTTTTTGAGATGTTACTTACACCTCTGTCTCATCATTCCTACACTGATAAATCTGCTTGATCGGAAATGTTTCACATGTTGTCCATTGCATGTTACCAATTACCAAATTCTTCCCACATCAATAATCATAAACAAAGGAGACTTTCTCTTCTTGTTCCTTTGGCATTTAGATGCCTAGATTATCTCTGCCATAGACCCTTTTGTAATCTTTGGAAAATAAACGGATGTCAGGGCGTATTCAGAGATCCGTTTTTTTAAAGGTACGCAATTATACGCACGGCCGGAGCAAGGAAACACCCACCAACAACCCCGACACTCCCCTCTCCCAGACGTGTGGTCGGTGACTTACAAGTCCATAATTCACTCTGTTCTTTCCGGGTGTACTTACGTGCGTATATGTGCTCCGTCTGTGTGATTATTGATAACCGCGCCTCCAGGCCTTAATTTAAATACCTCCCCCACCCACATTTATGTAAATTTTCCCATACGTCTGATTTCCGTGCGTATGTCCCCAAGTGCGATTCACATGTACGTCCATTAGGCACTTCCGTGCGTATAGTTAACGTAAACTACGTACATAAAGTTACTACGCATGTGCAATGGATCCGACGCTAAAAATGCGCACGGAACTTCCCTCAAAAACAGATCTCTGAATACGGGCCGTCATCTCTATCTGCACATGTGCATACAACCCACTTTCCTATCTTGTGATCTCCAGTAAAGGCCTTCTCCCACAGGAGCCCTGTATCAGGAGTCTTGTGTTTAGGATTGGTGCAATGTGGTCAGTGGGGGATGCACTGCAGGACGGCAACAGGCTGGAAAGGTGTATCGCTGTTAATCATTATAAGGCACTTGCTGAGCCAGTGACAGGCTCATTAAGCATGAAGTTAAACAGCAATAAGTAATTCCCATATTACTGTGCTGCAGAACACAGTCACACTGTCTGTATGATAGGCAGGCTGAGGCAGCGAAGCCAATCTTTAACTCTGCAGGAAGTCAAGAACTTTTAGTTTGCAGGGAGGCGTCCAGCACCCTAACACCCACCCTGCCTCTGTTCTTCCGCATATGCACAGCATAATAGGACATATCCGGCAAACGCCGAAACAGGTACACGGAGAAGAGCAAAGCTCTTGTCTACTAACTGAATTCTCCTGATATGCTGCCCCCTGTAAGAAAGGAAGGGTAGTGCCTTCAGCAGAAGGACAACTTCAGAGTTAAGAGAATCACTATTTTCCCAGTGACCAAGGGCCTGATCCAGAGCAACGATCGCAAGCGAGCGTACGACGAGCGTATGCGAAAATTCGTCCAAAAATTCGCAACGCGCATGCCCAGTATGACAGCTTCCGGTCGCCCGAGCGTCATGAGCGAATAGCGGGCGTATTGTTAGCGTATTTTTCGCTCGCGGGGCGTATTTTTTTTACGATGGTCGGCTGGGCGCCCGTTTTACTACAGGGAGGCGGGGATAGCCATTTAAATTGTACAGTATGGGCGTGCTAAGCCCGTACGCTCAGCGTATTTTCTGCGAATTTTCGTACGG
>WWET01000116.1:37256-53948 GCA_011038615.1 Limnodynastes dumerilii | reverse complement strand
ACATATTTTATAGTTACTTCTTTTCTTTACTTTCTACGCTGGTTTTAAGGTGCTTGACATAAAGTTTATTTTTATACACTGAGCACAGCTTGCTATCTTTTACTCCCGTAGAGAATGGGTTCTTTATTTTTAATACTTAGTTTCCTCTGAGTTGTGTCTAACCTCTTGTATCCTAGCATATGGACTGTCATTTTTGAGATTGCTCCTGAAAAAAAGAGCCCAGAATTTCAGAAAAATATTCAACTCCTTACTGCATTTTTAGTAACACAGAAAAAAAAGTTACAAAAGGAATTTGGGACTGCTTGAATAACATATTTATAACATATTCTATTATTGTATGTTTTGTTAATTAATTACTAAAATGTCAAACCAAATAATATTGCCTTATTAAATGATAAAATATATATTTTTAAAAACTAGAAGACCAAATTAATTTACCTTCTAAATTAATTTTATAAAATATGTTTGTATTTTGTTTTTATACATGGACAATTAATGAAAGATAATATATTGAAAAGTCTTTCAAATGATGTTGGATTAGTTGATGAGAAAGCCATGATTGGATGATAAAATCTGGTAGACCCCAAATTCTGAAAATCCTATTGTGAGTTTAAGTAGTGTAAGGTGATAAAAGGTACAAGCAAAACTGCAAGAGCAGGGAAATTTAAACTGTGTACACAGATTTAGAGTTACAGCGTACAATTAAAGCTAACCTTCATTTATGTAAAATAAGCAAAAGCTAAGAATTTTTCTAGCATGTGTTGATCTGGTTACTCTTTGAATTAGAACCTAAACATATTAAAGCGCATTATTTTGCAGCTATACTATATACGCTTGCTGCAGAGCCAGTTATCGCTCATTGATTGGGTAGATGAAGTGTAAGTGAATACTGTGGACTGGGCGTGACGTAACTTGCAATGCACATTACCAGGTCATTCAGATCGGGCGTCCAAGGCTTGCAGAGTGTAGAGGAAAGGAAGGAGTGGAGGGAAGTTAGACATGTGCGAGCCTTAATTCTTATTTCTTAACCTTATTTTTTAACTGATTAACTTGGATAGTGTAATGTAAAGAAAAAGAAACCATCAGAACTCCATCTCATGGAAATGTTCTGAAAAACCAGTTGTTATTTTCTAGAGATGAAGACTGTAAGTATCTTGCATTATGTTTGTAGGTATGACAGCGATGGATGGTGCCCACCTCTGCCTGTGCAGACTTATCTACACCAAGGTTCTGATGATGAGCTGGAGGAGGATGATGATCGAGTTCCCACACCACCAGTACGTGGGGTGGCATCTTCCCCTGCTATCTCATTTGGACAGCAGTCCACGGCAACACTGACACCATCACCAAGGGAGGAAATGCAGCCCATGCTTCAGGCTCACCTTGATGAGTTGACAAGAGCATACCAGTTTGATATCTCAAAGCAAGCTTGGTGAGTATCCAAAGAATCCTATGGAATTTCTACTACATTTTAAATTCTACTTTAACCAAACCATCAATTTCTGCAATGGAAAACACAATAAAGGTATTACTATATTTAATATAACATATGAAATTATTTTCTCAACACTAATCAAGGATAATTGGCAAGTATAATAGACTGCAATGAGTGATTTTACTAACCAGATCCAGACTTCCACGCAGACCGAACCCCAAGTAGAATAATCACTGACGCTTGCTCTCAGCTGTCAGATTTTTTGTATCCATATAGTGTCAAATACAGTTTAATAAAGCCTTTTTTTAACTGCCCAATTTGGTGTTACTTTTTCACTTTTTTAACCAATACCATAGAACCCCCCGGGACATCCACGGCACTAGAAAATGATCCCTCTATATATTTGACATCACCAGCGCTGAACAACATCCCACCTTGACATACATCTTGTACGTCTACACCCAGATAGATTCATCCCCGGTAGGACGGTATCACTACCACAAGGGAAGTTGTTTTGCTGCAGGACAAGAGCGCGCTCAGCATCTTCACACCTACCTAGATTCTTTTCAGGAATCACGGTACTTACCACAGAATAATCAGCGATCTGCTAATGCTGGGCTGCAGTAACCACAGACTTGGACCCAAGTGCACAGAAACTTGCGGAAGTATGGAAGTCTGGATGGGCACACAAAGAGAGCTATACCTATACCTATCCTGTAGATTGACTAAGAGGGAACGCCCATTTGCAAACTCAGACCCACCCAATGTAGGAAGTGTCATTACACCTAAATCTGGATGGATCTGAATGCATTCTGATGAGTTAACACAGATTTTCATGTAGCTCTGTGGAAAAGCACACTGCGACAATAACTAAGTCATCACCACTATGTTGGCTGTATCATTGCCGACATCCTTAAACAAGTGTGGTTTATGAATAAATATATATATATCTATATCCTTACCTTTTTCCTCACTACTGCTCCTGCCCACTCTTTCTCTGCTGTGTCCCGGCTGTCTCCTCCACTGGGCCCATACTCTTTCCACTGCTCTGTGTTTGCTCTCTCCTCTATCTGTTCCCACTTTCTCCTCTGCTGGATCCACACTCTCTCCTCCACTCTGTCCCTGCTCTCTCTCCTCTTCTCTGTCCTCTCTCTCTCTCCTCCACTGGGACCACACTCTTTTCACATTCTCTACTTTGCTCTGTTCCCCTTCTCTTCTCCACTGGGTGCACACTCTGTCCTCCACTATGTCCACATTCTCCTCCACCCTCACTCTTTTCCACTCCGTCCCCACTCTCTTCCCTGCTCAGTCCCTGCACTCTCCTCTGCTAAGTCCCTTCACTCTCCCCTGCTCTGTCCAGACTTTCTCCTCATCCAAAAGTTGAGCAGCACTCAGAAGTCTTGATCTGCCCCATTTATCTTTCATTACTTTATTTTTATTCAAATAAGGATTCCAGTCGCCTTCAGAGTCACAGAATTAGTTATCGTAAACACGCATTATTCTCATGGGTTTGCCGTTATATGATACACAAGTTGTCTTTTCCACACTCTTTAGCATTATACATAACAAGAAATACATTATGAGATTCATTCATTGGACCAGATCCAGAATTCTGCAAAGTGGCCCTTTTTTCAATGGTAGGTTTATAAAGAGCCCACTTTGAGGGTGCTGTAATTGGAACTCCATGTGACCGGTGGGTGTTGTCTCCAAAGCACTCAGAGGTATGGTGGATACAGCGGGGAATCCTGCTGGTGCTGTATCTGCTGTGTTATTACTATGAAAAGAGATTTTGTTTATATTGGAAAAACTATGAAGCTCATAGTTTTCCATTATGGTCTTCATCTTAGGCAGCCTGGACCTGATTCAGATTTAAGAAGGAGCTTAAAATTAAGAGAGGAAAGTTACACCTGGGCAAAACCATGTTGATTTGAGGGAGAATCAAATTATTGTATTCTTTGCATGTAGGGATATAGCTCTGAATTGCTTACTGCACACAGATACTGACCAGCTTTACTATCACACTGTTATTTAGACTTGGGATAGGAAACATCACCTCTCAACTCTAATACTGTTTGCAACAGATGAAATATGACTCCCCTGCAATCAACATGGTTTAGCCCAGGAGTAACTTTCCTCTCTTATTTTGAGTCTCTGAATCAGGTCCCCTATTCTTAAATAATCACATTGTACATTTTCATTAAACAAATTTATCCACGCCTGGTGTTTTTTTATCATAAAGAATTTAGTTTGAAGGGCAGATCAATGAAGGTGACTACTGTATAATTTGATTTATTATGTAGACATCCATATACTGAAGATGTTATTAGACTTACAAATCACAGGAATTTGTTGCAATTAAATGGATAATTTATATATGTCAAAAATATGAAGCAGTAAATCAGACGGTCTGGTATAAATATCCTCCTCACTTCTCTGCGGTATTGATGTGTTGGCTGAAAAGTTATATATATATATATATATATATATATATGTATAGTGTGTGGAAACAGTTGAGACACTGGTCCGGATGCACAGTTACATAGTATTATGGTCAGGCTGCAGGGAAGGGGGGGTTAGGGTCAGGCTGCGGTGAAGGGAGGTTAGGGGAAGGGTTGGGGTTAGTTTAGCCACTCACCTTTCAGAGCACCGTGTTCAGTGCTCCAGGGATCGATTGCTATGCCTCTTTGAGGCATAAATAATCGATTTTCTAGCCAGTTTGAAACTGGGTGGGAGAGAACGGCCCTATGGAAATAGGGCCGTTCTTTGCGGGGACCCACACCCTAGACAACCTACCTGTCACCTTTGGATTCTTCAGATACACAGCAGTTGTAGCAATGATGCTGTCTAACTAAAAACTGATGGCGGTCAATGATTTATTGCCACAAAGTATTCTATAGAAAGACAGATCATCTGAGCGGTAAAATACACCCGGTAAAACATGACCTGAAAATCATTCAGCAGCAATGTCTTTTGTTTTCCTTTTTGGGAACATTAGAGCATCTTCCCCCAGGTCTTTGCGTTTGACGAAATCTCCAAATGGAGGGATGGACTGTTTGTCTGCAGCATGGGATTCTCTGTAATGAATCACATGCCTAAATATAGACAATGCTCAATATTCAGCCCTTTTATATTTAGCCTTTATTTAGCTTTGCTATTCCAGTCATAAAGTACTCTCCATTATTAAATTTGCAGCAAGACAAGTTTGCAGCTTTAATTAGTTAATAATTAAATCATGATCAAGTGAATAATACATAAAACAAAACCCAGTTCCTTATAAATATATAACAGCATCATTCTGTCCAACTAATTTACATGCATTTCATAATTGCCGATCGGGTTGTATCTCTTTATGTTGTCATTCTAATCCACTAATTTGTCGCAGTCAGTTTTAAGCACTGTTTTATGTCTCACCCTATAGGCATTTACAAAGCAATAACCAGCCACCTTTGGCCCCAGTACCTCCAATGGGGTATGTGTCAGGGGCATTTATATCAGACCTGGAGAAAGAGCTACAAGATACTGGAGAGGAGGATAATGAAGATGATATGGGCAGGCCTTTCAGAGGCTTAGAACATACCCCAGGTTCTAGCATGGATAACCTGGATAGCTCTATGACAGGTATTTAAATTTAATTACCTTTAATGTGTTTGTGTCTATTTGTGTCTGTGCCTCTTATTCAGTCTTTTGGCTTTGCTGTTCTTAGAACACTTGTCGCTATTTGCTATCATTGCAGTTCAGAGTCTCCTATTTAGCATTCATTTAACACATCAAGTTAAACTTTAAAAAAAATGTTTGAAATGCTGCAAAAAGACCGGAACCATTATTCATATTAAAATTGTTACGACTTGAAAGAAATCTTTCATCCATAGATAATTCTACTGGGTAAGCAAATTGTGACATGTGAAGACGAAACTTCACACAGAAAACTTAGAAATGGTTTTCTTTTTTTATAAGGAACTAATGTTATGCCCTTTGTTAAAATGATCAGACAGTAAATGTCTCTGCATACATTTATCATGTCGTTTTTATTTACATAATTAAGGCGGGTTTAAAAGAAATTGGCTAAAATTCTAATTCTAATATGTTTTTCTGCGTTTGCCAAGTCAGTAACGTTATTTATTAACAGGTTTTTATATAGCGCTATCAGATTACGTAGTGCTTTACAGAGAATATATCACATTAGTCCTAGCCCCATTGGAGCTATATACTAAGGTCCCTAACACATACATACACATTAGGGTTAATGTATTCAGCAGCCAATTAACCTACCAGTATGTTTATGGATTGTGGGAGGAAATCGGAGCACCTGGGGGAAACCCACACAGACACGGGGAGAACATACACACTCCACACAGATAAGGCCTAGTCCAGCAATCAAACTCATGACCAGAGAGGCGTGAGACACACGTGCTGATCACTGAGCCACCGTGCTGCCCAATGCTACCAATGTTATTTGAATTTCAAATTTTAAATACAAACATCTAGTTGTTACTTTCTAACACACTTATTTGTAGTGCTTAACAAGTGAAGTTTGACAAATATGAGGCAGGGCAAGGATACGTTGGGCCTGTCTAGTCCCCTGATTTGGGGTGCCACCTACTTATAATTTGTACCACCACATCAGCTTCTAAAGAAGGAAGTAGTCATAAATTGTCCCCAGGTTAAAATTTGCCAGCTCAAGGTCATATATTGTCTCTGCTTAAGCACCTCTACCAGTGACACTGCAATGGTCCATTGCATTGGGAACCAAACAAAATGGTTCCTGTTATCTAAGGGCCGGATTCACACCCCTGGACGTATCGCACATACGTCCGTAATTTACCGATAATAGCTACTACACATGCGTAGTAACTATTTCCAGTACTCTACGTATTATTTTGTTACGTAGATTGTCTTTATATAGTCTTTAAGACTGTATAAACGCAATCTACGTAACAAAACAATACGTAGATTACGGAAAATAGTTACTACGCATGTGTAGTAGCTATTATCGGTAAATTACGGACGTATGTGCAATACGTCTGGGGGTGTGAATCCGGGCCTAAGTGTTTCCTGTTTCATAGCTGAACCCCCTGGAAGTGATGTAACCCCTGTATCCTATAAGTGGTGCCCCCTCTTACCTCCAGCCACATCCTCAAGGATTAATATTTTTTTGTGGGTCCCAGAGAAATGTCCTATTTTTAACACATCTCTGCTATAGATAGGCCCATACCTTACATTCATTTTTAAATCATCCTTATTGTAGCTTTTCTAACTAATACAAATCGCATCCTTTTCTATAATATTGCTATATTTCTTATTCATCAAATGTGATGTTGAATTGTAATTATAAACTCCTATTACCCTTGTTTTCTTTATTTGCTTTGGAAAGTAATTATGTTTTGTGTTATACTCGTAATATCTTCATTAGCCTCTTATTTGATATTATTTTGCAGTAATTACCATGGCATTTGCAACAATTAAAAAATGTTTAATATGAACATATAATAATAATAATGAAAAACATAATGAGAGAGTACTTTTTGGTGAAGAATTATCATTCATTTGGATATTCCTGCTCAAAATAAATTTGATGATTTGCAACTTTTACTAGATTTGCACCTACAATATGTGGTAGATCTTATTCCACGAATCAGGATTAAAGTAGAGAACAGTAATTGTCTCCTGTTTCATGGATCATGAATAAGACCATTAACACATTTTACAGGAAAGTCTTTAGTTTGCTTAGTGTGAGTATGTGATCAATATGGACATTAAATCATCTAAGATGACCTAATGTTGACTGTCGAGGAAATCCCCTCTAGTGACTGAGAAGACCTGTGACATCACGTGGGGACGAGTCAGACATAGAGGGAGATTTATTAAAACTTCTCTAAAAAGAAGACTCTTGATGTGGCCCCTGGCAACCATTTAGACTCTTCAACGCTATCAATTATGAAAAATTAGAATATGATTGGTTACTGGTGACTTCACCTCCACCTTTCCTTTTTTTTTTTTGGTTAAATAAATTTACTTAGAAGGATATTCAATACGTCATGTGGTGTGCAACGCTGCAAAGACATATGTACCTTCTAAATTAAGCTATCCCAAGTTTAGCATTTTAGGTTTCTTGTCAACTACCACACTAACACATGAGACGGCAGGGGAGGAGCTACCATCAGTGAAGCCGGTGCTCCACTTCAATGCCTGCTGTAAACATGGGGCTTGCCATCTATGCGGCAGCCTATTTTTACAGAACAAAGACCAGGCCTTGCCTAGGTTTGCCTGAGACTGGTCTAGGAAGCAGCGAGCCACCAAGCTACATCGTCTGAGATGACATTATCATCTTGCAAGACCTTCACTGCACAACACCAATAAAATGCATAGGGGCTAAAGCATATATTTGCACCTAGGTCCACCACTCTCTTGGATACCTTCCAACCGGACCCATTCCATTAGGTACAAAAAACTCTGCTCCTGAGCTTCCAACTGTCAGTTACTATGGTGACCACCTTTGTTGAAGAGGCAAATATTTTTTTAAATTTCAGTTCATTTATTTAAACCAGGTGAGTGACAGTTGGAAGCACAGGAGCGGTTAAATTGTACCTAATGGAATGGGTCATGTTGGAGGGTCTGCTCTTGTTACTTCACTGTAGGAATTGGCACACCTCTTACAGATACCTGTCTTAACACTTGATTGAATACCCATAAGGTCTCATAACATCTAAACTGCTTGGACAAGTAGATGTTAAAACCACGTTTGGAAACTAAATAGTTGTATCTGAAATAAATAAAAAAAAGAACACAAGATAAATATATATTTTTTTGCTATTTTCATTCATTTTGTTAATACACATAGAGGATGGTAGGGCAGTGAAGAAGATTGCATTTATTAGAGGAAATGCGTTTTGAGAATTAAGTGTGGGCTTTGTAACTGAAGAACTGATATTTTTTGGTATCTCATAAAAATGGTAATGCAACAATTAGCTGTGTCACGTTCCGAAACACAGACTTCTGTGTAATGGATCCAGTAATACACGTTCATCAGCAAAAGATGGGCTTAGCATAAAACAACATGTAAATGAATAGATGACTGACCATAAATTAATTTTAGTGGTGGAGCTGCAATAGAGAGACACAGCTAGATGCCACTTTATTGTAGTATTTTATTGCTCAGTAACATTTCAGCAACTACTTAATGTTCTATATACATTCTCTTTCAACAGCGCAAATGTCTCAAGAAATTTTCTAAACATTAAAAAGCTTAAAGTACAAACTCTGTAAACAAAAATAAATATTACAAAGTGGCATAAATGACATTTTCATCACATATTTAAGTAGACATTTATTTCCTAACAGTTTGCATTTGGTTACATAAATTACCCAAATCAGTGTGTATAACTCGTATATTTCAAGGCATGCATGTCAAGTAGCAGGTTAGCTGCCACAGTATTTATAGAGGGGTCTTACCAGAGATTGCAGCCCGTATTCAGAGTACCGGACGTATAACATATATGTCACACACACACACACACACACACACACACAAAACAGACCACAAATCTAAAATTGAAATCTTAACTTACCCCCCCTGCAGCCAGTTTCTACACATGTTCCATACAGTGAATGGCTGTCAGCACTCTAATGGCCGAGGGGGGGAGGACACCTTTCTTCTTTTGCCTCCAAGCCAGCAGCCCAATGCATGGAGCAAGCAGCTTCATAGTACATGGAGTGTGTGCCCAAGAAGCTCCAGAGGTAACAGCCCAGGGCCTTTCAGCCCAGCCCCATTAGGCTACCCCATCTCTAACCACTATTTATCACCTAAAAATCCATATAGGTATAAATGTTATGTACACATAGTTTCCCTTCATAAACAACTGGAAATTCCACTTGCATCTGCCAAGCAGTAAGTCTATACTCTCAATAATAATAACTGGAAGGTGGTGGGTTTGAGGAAGGGTTGCTTCCCGTGGATGGAATGGGCAGACTAGATGGACCAAGTGGTTCTTATCTGCTGTCACATTCTATGTCTATGTAAAGCACAATGCCACGATGACCTTCAAAAATTACGTTTACAGGAGATGACCTAGAGTAGGGCTCAACAGCAAATAAAACTGTCGTAGATCAGTAAAACTACCTTGACCTGCAAACAGATACACATTTTTGAATGTTTTCAATGAGGATGTACTTTCCATTGATGATGGCTTCCTATGGTTACCAGACAAATGTTTACAACTTACTAGACCCCTGCCTTTATTTTTAGGTTCTATGGTAAATGGATGGGGGTCTGCATCTGATGAGGATCGTAACTGTTCTAGCCATAGATCTAGTGTAGTTAGCTCTTCTGATGACTCGATATTTACAAGCGGCAACTTTGCTCAATCACTGGTTGCAGCAGCAGACAAAGCTGGTTTCACACTCAATGGAACCAGCCTATCAAGAGCAGGTTTGTAGATTTTAAGCAGGTGCCTTCCGCATGAGGGACGGCTTTGCTCCTCTTGAGCTTCCTTTCCTCTCCATGAACATTGCTGCTGGCTTAAATTAACATGCATGGCATTTGGTGGATGGAAACTTTCATCTTATGCAGTTGTTCTTGGGTAGTCATGATTAAGCATATTCTAATTCTTCGCCTATATTTTCCATGAGATGATAATTAACTGATTGTAATTGTGGTGCTCTTTTTGCTATCATTGCTTTTTTGTGTAATGTTGTAATTGATTGTTCACTTTGGGTCAGATCCAGACTTCAAATTTTTCTTTAATTAGATCCAGAGAAAAAGATTCAAAGGGATTACCCAGCCCTTCTATTACAAAGTGTTAGAAGTTTCAGTCTTCTTGGATGGGGTCAGAATGCATCCTGCTAGGCTATAACTGATACGTCCTCATGATCAGAATGAAAATGCAGCCACAATACAAGGAAAATGTTTGGAAACTGAGGGTCAATCTGGATCCAGCCCATTGTAATCAATAACAGTTCAATATTTTATATTATCCTTATTGTATATGTAATTTTCCCAATGGTGTTACACTATATCTTTCCTTACAATCAAGATGAATTTTGGGTGTGGGTTACAAACAAGGATAGAACATAATTATTCTTCTCTCCTATAGAAAAATATGGGTAGGAATGAGCAATTCTGGTCAATTGCTATGACATTGGAGGCCAATAAAATTAAGGTCAAGATTATACTCTCAGAACAGAGTCCAGTCTCTGGAAGTTGACCTGGAACTGAAGGGTTCTTCCCACCCCACTACCTTGGTGGCAACTCTGATTGAAGTGGTGATAGTTTTGCATTCGGTTGCAAGATAACAACAGACAATAATTGAAAAGACACTGGTCTTTTCATTAATTTTCAGTTGTTAACTTGCAACCCAATGCAGAACTATCACCACTGCAATCGGAGCTGCCACCGCAGATGCATCACTACCAAGATAGACACTTGACAACAAATTAATAAAATATATCTGTCTCAAAACTAAAGTAGGTCACATTGTAAACCTTTAAGTACAGTATGTACCTAAAACCATCCTAGAAGCCTAGGATTGCATGCTTCAGTGGAAAAACAAGTCATTAGACGGTCCCAGAACAGTTACCGATAAATTGTTCAAGGTCAAGGAAGAAACATTGTTATTGAGTTATTCAGAGAGGTCATTGAAAATCCAACCATCCAGCTATGAATATTTAAAGTTAAACAGCATCATGATGGACCATTATCAGTCTCTGACCCCAGACTAGCCTCATTGCTTAATCAATTTGCATGAGTATTGATTAAGGTCTGTGAATATCAAGCTGTGGTCAACTGCAAAAATAACAACAGATAAATCATAATGTTGATGTTATTTGAATAACACAATCTCTATAATTATATTCATGAGTTGTTTTTATTTTCAGGCAAAATGCAATCTTTTTCCCAAAAGCCACGACCTTCCAGTCCATTCTCTACCGAGAGTAATAATTCAGCCATCAGTCACAGTCAAAGGCCAAGGCCTACCAAAAAACACAAGGTCGGCCGGATGGAGCCGCCACCAGTGCTTCGCAGAGATGTTATTGCAGATGGTAAGTTTTAGATACTCTTTTCTATTATTTCTACATTGTGTGTTACTATTATAGTTTCATCAGTCAACATAATATCATAATTACACGGCATATAACTGGGCTTTGGTTTAGTAGAATGTTCATAAATCTGCACAGTGGACACCTCTATAGCTACTCTTTATATTGTTATTAATATGACTATGGGGCATATTTAATGGAACTCTTAGAGAAAATAAGGAGAATATTCTCCATAGCAACCATAGTGCAACTACAGTTGGACCGAGATATAGCTTTCCCTGCAATAATGCTACTTTCACGACATGGTGAGGAAGCTTGATTGTAGCCCTTTAGTAAATCATGAAAACTTTGTTTACTTATCAGCAGCTGCCAGCTTCCTGCAGAGATTAGTCAATGGAGCAGACATCACTCATTAAATTCACAGGATGAGCCATACACCCTCTCTGTAGGACAATGAATGGGTGACGTCAGCTCCATTGTCTGATCTCCACAAGAATCAGGTAACTGCTAAATGATAAGTAAATACAGTAAATGATTTCTGAAGCACAATTCAGGTAGGCCCGCCATGCATGCAATTTCACAAGATCTATGGTGGGCTTTCCCTGCTTTTTGGAAAGATTTAAGTGCACAACTGTATTTGGAGCTTACAGTCACAAACATACTAGGTTTGATTATACCCATCATGTTTTTCTCCATCATGGAGAACATACAAACTCCACACATATGAGGCCCTGTTAGGGAACTGAACTTATGACTTCAGCGTTGTCAGAAATATATTATACTATTCTCTAAGGGCCAGATTCAATTAGAAGCGAGTTTAAAAAAAAAATTAGCACGAAAAAAATTCGCACTGTACGCAGCAAATTCGCTGGCCAAAATTCACCCAATTCAATTTCAGATGACAGTACGCCCCTAACCTGCGTTAATTGTGTGTTGTGCGATGCTGTATTTTTCCCTGTGAATTTTATGTAATTCGCCCTCATAGTTAGGGGCTGCGATGGGGACATCTGTGCAAAAAGCTCCTCCCTCCCTATTTCAAGTAGCTGTGGTCCTGTCTGTAATCTGGGGGTCTAAAACTTTTTAAAATGTATTTTTTATAGATATCCAGACCCTGCTAGGGCTTCTAGATCCTAAAAAGCCATTGCCCCACAATAGAATGGAGCTAGCAGTAGTGAGTTTTAGCCTGATTTTGTTAAATTAAGGACTGGGAGCTGTAAAGGAACTTTGAGGTTAACACTATTTAGCACCAATTGAAGAAGCTATGGAGAAAGGTATTTTTATGTTACAACAGAACATATTACATATGTGTTTTTAAATTCCCATAATAGTTTTATTAAATGCATACCCATGTTTACAATTAGTACAATACAATTATGTTCATTATTTCTATACATTTTTACTTTTGAACATGAACTTAACAAAACTCATATAACTTTTCGCATTTTTGACAGGTGCGAATATGCACCTGTCAATATAACCCAAATTATCGAAAATTGTATTGTAATTGAATAGGGAATGTTGTATTTCCTTAGTTGTGTAAATGGGCAAAAATTCACCAGTCATTTTTGATTTTTGGTGCATAAAAAATGCTTGATGGAATACCGCGTTTACAACGCGCGCTAATTTCCTTATGCAAATGAGCATAAAGTAAACATATAATTCACTATGAACCTAATTTAATCTGGTCATAGGTGTCATGCTATAGTACAATTAGACCTATAATGTTAGTAGTTGCAATGTGCTAACTGTCCAATGTTTCTACACTCACTGATTTCTACATGTGTGCCACAGGCTGTACACAAGCAATATGCTGTGTGCTGCCTGAGTTTTATACAAGAGTGGTCCACTGTAGCTTGGCGATAAGAATTACTGTTCTTCAGGGCAAAAACGTTTCTTCCACAGTCACATGGAGGTTCGTAGTTCAGGTTGGCTAAAGTAACAATGAGTAAATGGACCTGTGACGTCCTCCAAAGGTGTTGTCATCGTTGAAAAGTTAGACATGCTGCACACACTAGATGGAGGGCTTGCAAAAACCTTATAAAAACGTTTGTGTGCACCGATAAGCAGTTAAGTGTGTTGGCTGCGCTATGGTTTGAAACTGCAGAAACCCTTATTTTTTTTTTGGACCGATGTGTTGTTTATTACAAGGCTTATGACTTGCACTTCATACACATTACAAAAAGGAGGACACGAGACGCAGGGGTTAGTGTCTCAGGAACAACATAATAACCCATTTGCCCTTTGCATGGGAGCGCGTTCTTTGTTAAATAAAGAAATTTTTTAAAAAATGAAACTTATGGTATTTACAGTGTTGCTAGAAGTGTCCGTCTACCACGTTAAGTGCACGCTCCATATGTAGGAAAAAATGTATATTTAACCGGGCGATGTTTAGTGACAGGAATTTGCTGTTGTCATGCAAACTTTGTATATTGAAGAAGATTTCATGCTGACATACACATCTTCAGCCACCGATAAATGTGCGGTTTGCCCTCTATTAACACGTTACTGTCCGTAGCATTACACTTTGATAATACCTTATGCTTGTAGTATGTTTTTTGACATCCATTTGGCATCACACACCAAGGAGCTGAAGTGTTTTGTAATTTGTTATGTGACCCTGAACTTCTACCACGGAATTCTATGACCAATGCCATGTGTCTTATATTGTTACCATACTAGTGTTTGCTGACATGTTGATGTTATGAAAGGGATAACTTTGTCTTTTCTTCTCAGTCCATGGTTTAAGTAAATCATTAAACCGCTCGAGTATGGTTAAAGAAATGTATTGCTTTGACATGTGATTATATGAGTGGGTTTTTTTTTACACAAGCATTATATGCCATAGAGTTGTAACATGTTACGCCTCTATAAGTATATTGTTTTTAATACTTTAACAATGATTTTACTACGTTCTATACAACACTGCTCCTGCACAGTGCCTCCGAAATTACGTACGTATATTTACGCAACATTAGTTAATCCGTTCGCATTTGCCCTTCTTTTGATGGGTGTGTTCATGCAAATGGCAAAAGATTTCCGCAAAATTTCCGTTCTTTAATTACGTACGTAATTTTACGTACGTTTTATTAGTCACTCTTAAGTGTGAATCAGGTCCAAATTGAGGGACCAAAATGTGGTGTAAATTAGGCAATATATAATAAAAGATCAGATCTATCTCATCTGTATGTTGAAATCACATCCAGGGTTCTCCTCAGAAGAAAAGAAATTGACAGGAAAATTAACCCCTATTTATGTTATTAGGGCATACCACCTGCACTCTATTACAGGTGTCACCCTGCATAACATATATCATTAATAATTACATAATTTATGAAGTTATAGAAAAAAAAACACACAAGGGGAAAAGATTTTTATTGTTGGGGCAATTGGGGCACATTTTACTTTAAAATGCATTGCATTTACACAAAATGCATTGCATTTAACCAGAGAACGTTAAAAATGCGCACCTCATAGAGGTGCGAATTTCAGAGTCCCTTTGCCGGTAAAATACCGCTGCTTTTTTAACGCTGGCAGGCAATTGAATAGCAATCACGTTGATTGCTATAGCAGCGTTAAATTAGCAGCGTTATTTTAACGCTGCGGTAAACACCCGCTAATTGCATTAGCGGTAAAAATTCCCTGCGGTAAAGCAGGGAAACGGACGTTAAATTAACGCCAGCGGGCGTTTTTTTAACAATTGAATCGGGTCCAGAGAATTAGTTACAAATATCTGCAGATATGTAATAAGCCGTTCGCCACTTACAAGGCTTCTCTGTTGAACGGTCCTAACTCTAATCTTAACTCTAAACTTTAGAGCCCCAACTTTGGGTCACATATCCAATATCTTTCTAAACCAAGAGCTCACCTCACATGGAGATTCCCAGGTCTCCTAAACTGCCACTTTGAGATCGCACCCCCTCTCATAGTAAAGTTGGTCAGTATCTGTGTGCAGTAAGCAATTCAAAGATATCCCTACATGCAAAGAATACAATTACCTTGACTCCCCCTGCAATCAACATGGTTTAGCCCAGGAGTAACTAAGTTCAAACACTTGACTAGGTCTGGATCCAGCCCCTCCAGTATAACATAGGAAGAGTGGGAGGGGGGAGGTATGGAAAGGAGCCAGGGAGGGCAGGGTAGGAAAAAAATCTGTGCTTATTGTCCTTCTTAAGAAGGGAAATACACACGGTTACTTAAGGTAGCCCAATGGCGCTCTTAAGTGCCATTAGGTTCTTAAAAATGTGGGCGGGTTGTGGGACTAAATGGGTGAGTTAGGAGTGGATCCAGCCTCACCTAACTCACTGAATCCGGTCCCTAAGAAGCATCTGCTTATTAGGTGTGAATCAGGGACAAGAACGTGCATGTCTATGGAACTTACCGCCAAGATGGAAAACATTGCATTTTATTTTGCATGAACGTCAATTTAACCATAAATTGTGTCGAAATTGCTCCTATCTATGAATCAACACCTAACTATTTATCCCCTGTAATTGTAAACACGATTATATTAATGCACTAGGTAAGATGTGTTTATTATACAGCTTTGCTGTACTAAGCATGTTTTATGCCGCACTAACAAATAGTTCTAACTAAATCTAATTAGCAGGTAATGGCACAGTGACAATTATTCCCATGTCTATGTCAAAGCATATGTATAGCTCTGTTTTTATTTTTTTCCATAATTGCACATTTAGAGACCACATATAATGTGCACAAATAGAGTTCATATTCAAATTAATGCCAATATTTTAAAGATCAGCAATTTTCTAAAATATCAACGAGAGCAGCAATCAAGATAATTAGACAGGTGTGGAAGCTATTTAAGTACCAATCTTCCATCATATATTTTCCTGCTAAATTATTTAGCAAATGGTTTTAAAGGAAAGTAGAATGTAAAACATTACATTTCATTTACACAAAAAATGAATCCATTATGAGAGCTGAAGGGAGCATTGATTGTGTTGCGTTCGGTTGCAGATGAAGTACTGATGCCGTACAGTAAGCCAAGTTTTCCATCTCCAGGAGGCCACAGCTCTTCAGGCACCACCTCTTCAAAGGATTCCACCGGACCAAGGAAAGGCGACATCATGAGAGGTCACCAGCGCAATGCCATTGATTTTCTTGACGTAGGATATTTGGGGCCAAACAGTCAAGGACAGTTTACAGGTGAATTATGTAAGTGAATATTTGGAGACGTCAAAAACCATTTGTAATCTTGGGAGCAG
>WWET01000116.1:23737-34430 GCA_011038615.1 Limnodynastes dumerilii | reverse complement strand
AGGAAAGGAAAGCTGTGGGGAGTACAGTGCACATCTGATCAGGCGTGTGACTATAGGGGGCGCAAGTGCTGCCACTGCTATGGGGACTGGGAGGAGAAGGGGGGCTGTGGTAGCCAATCCCTCTGCACTGTAAGCAAGCTGTCAGAGGCTGACAGCTTAGAATAGCACTTAGCACTCCATGGGTGAGTATAGCGCTCAGCACTCATCCATGGAGCGCCAAGCGCTGTTTTAAGCTGTCAGCCTCTGACAGCTTCTTTCACGCAGATCAGCCCGCTCAGCTCCGCCCACAATACCACATGGCTCTGCAAAAGTCCCACCCTTCCAGACTCAGGCCTTGTCTTCTTGCTATAGGACCCAAGCCTGACAGTTATGTCCCTGCATCTGATTGAGGAGTATTGTATCTTCAGCATCAGACTTTAAAATCACAGAGATAGGAAAAATGCAGACGGCCAATGTGTTGGCATTTTGCCTTGGATTTTTAGACAGGATTAGAAAACTGGCGCGGATAGCCTTGATATAGGACCCAAGCCTGACAGTTATGTCCCTGCATCTGATTGAGGAGTATTGTATCTTCAGCATCAGACTTTAAAATCACAGATCGAGATAGGAAAAATGCAGATGGCAGGATTAGAAAACTGGCGCGGATAGCCTTGATATTAAAAAAACAAAACAAAAAAAAAACTTTTTTTTTCCTTAAAAAAGCTTCTTTAATGTAAAAGAAACTTTTTGAATCTCTGTATTTTTTGGGGTGCAAAAATCTCAAAAATTATTCTAAAATTGGAAAATAGCCTTTACTTAAATATATACTGTAAATTTACACTCATAAATCATCTAATTCAAAATAATACATAAAATACTTGATCTGCTCCCAAAATTTTTTCGAACAAGATGAACACTGGACACTTTTGATAGGAATAGCCTGTGTTGCTCAAATAAATCTAGCCACATAAGGGTAGATCCAGCGCGACGTACGCGAGCGATTTTACACCACCCGCTGAAGTAAAATCGCACATTAATATTTACAGTGCATGCCCACGGCAGATGCTATGCCACGTAACTCAGAGCATACAGGCCAGTCACATATCAACGAACGAAGGGAATGGGTGCCAGTATGGACGCGCTCAGGCTCCTAAGTATGTCAGGCCTATACATACATCAATACTTACGCTTTGAAAAGTTAAGGTAGTGTTTGGGAAGCGTAAAACAGCCAAAGTACGTGCATGCGAGATGACTGCATAGAAAATACGCTACGAAATGAAACGTAATGGAAACATAGCTCTGGCTCTGGCCCCTATTTCTTAAATATTTGACTTAAAGATCAGCAAAATCCTATTTGCTGTTAACTGGAAAGCAAGGTACCCCCGGACAGTGCAGACAGTATACTGGCCGATAGTGATAAAAAATAAAAAAAAGCCTGAATAGCAGTGTATTGTCTCACATACCACTCAGGCGTTATATAAAAGACTGCACAAAATTTATTAGGGGTTGAATTTGATTGTGAATTTAAAAAAAACAAACAAATATTTGAAACATGCAAAAAATGCATAGGATGCATTGTGCAACCAGTGTCTAGAAGCATCCATTTTAAACAGATTCACCTTTTCTGTACATCCAATCCAGACTTTTTAATATCAGACCTCTGGATAAGACACACACAGCTTGAGCGGTGGATTTGCACAAAACTCAGAACCCTGAATGCTTAAAAGTGGGTGCACAGAAAGTCATATATGCAGTCCATTATTGTGTCTAAAAAGTTCAGTGTATCAATGCATTAAATATATAAATACTAATTTTCTGCCACAAATGCATTTTTGGTGCTTTGGTCTAGTTTACTCATTTTACTACCATTTTTATTCCATGAACCAATATTTGTGAGAATACAGCCAATGCATTTCCATTTAGCAGGGACATGTGACATCACTGTAACTCCGATACATGCCTTTGAGAGAATAGGCTACATTGGCATTAATAATATTAGCATATTTTTAACATAAAAAAAGGCAGAAAATGTCAGTTATCTGACTTTTTTTTTAGAAAACAATTTTAGATCTTATGTAGGCAGAGAATATGAAGATATGTCTACTTCAGCCCTGTTTTAGTATCTTCAGAAAGACGGTTGGATTGTGCACTATACCTATTTGCAACAACATGCACTCAGAAATGATCTTAAATAATTCTGATCGTTAAAAAAAACTGAAATTTCTAAAGACAAATAAAGATTTTTAAACTTTGTAATTTTTTAAATTACCAAAATCCGTGACAAAATAGATTATACTAAATTTATTTATAACCACTGGCATCTGAAATAGATTTAAAATGCATTGTATTGCAAAAACTTGGTATCAGCTTCTAAATGTATAATTTTATAAATGATAATTTATCATTCTGGTAGTGGACTGGATCTCATGATTCCCTCTAGCGGTCAAGATATTTTACACCTATTGCGCATTTTTGTTGTTAATAATAGATTTTAAAAGAAATTTAAATGGACCAATAGAAATTGAGGAAGGGGCTACAAAATGCACATGAAATGTAATGATGTGTTAAATTTTGTTCTGAGTCTAACTATTGATTATTGCATTGCTCTGTCTTTTGTTTCCCCCTAAAAGATAAATGCAATGTTGCCACCTACCTGCCTATATATTTATTTTTAACATGGTTTTTAGATTAAAGTTACTGAATTTACAAGTGTCGAAAAAGAAAAGCCCACAGATTATCGATGGTTTTTGTTTGTTTCCTTTTGTTTGTTTCTCTAATTTTTATTTTTGGATGGAGAATATTGTTCGTTACATTCTCTGCAGGAGCTGACAGCCATTGAAACCACAATGTCAATTCTTCCACTGTGTGTTTGACCTTTTCCATTGGAAAGTGATTGTATCAGTATTAAAAATGTGCGTTTTCATTACATTTGTCACGTTGGTACATATTTCTCTTGGGTTACCATAGAAATTATTCACCTGTGTAATCCAGGTCACGAACCAGGGTTAGTTCATTCTCTTTACAACACGGATGGAATGTACTGATTCAGAGACAGAGCAAAAAACTCCCCAAAAAAGAAATACTCTGAAGAAATGAATCAAGTGAAAAGTCTTAATGCATAATAATGTATTTGTCACCACTGTTTCCTAAATCAGTGTGACAGGAAACATAGGGCTGCTATTTGCAGTTGCAGGCCCGGAGCAAAAGCAAACTTGGAGCCCCTCCCCCTCCATCCGCTGCATGTGGAGGTTGGCCGCCATTTTGTGCATGTGAATGACTTTTTGACCCGGATTTAAGAGCGAATGCCGTACGCATGAGGTTGCTTTAGTCTGGACGCTCATATGACACTCCCCGCTCACGTGCAGATTTTAGCTGAACTCTACCTTCTCCAACGGATTGCTGCCCGTATATAATGCCTTGTATGAAAGTGCAAAACAAAACTAGAAAGTACAGCGCTTAGAAATAAATAAATAAATAATTGTGTTGAAAATCTATCTGAGCCTAGGTTGGCTTTAATAAAAATGCTGTGGAGAACGGTATAATAAAAGAATATTTATTATATACTCATATATAAAACTTGAAATTAGTATCTCAATAAAACATATAATTATCACAGTTATAAAAGGACCGTGGCAGGAATGGTCACACCACTACAACCCAAATGTCTGTGTTCCTAATTAATTTCCGATTCAAAAGTACATTTCTCTGGGTGGCCAAACCAGAGAATAAGTATTAGTATTGCAGTTGATATTACCTTTACAAATGAAGTAATATGTTCTTTTATCCGATATGGGAGATCCTTTATGGTGGAGGATAGGGACCGTAGTTGTGTGTGTGTCTCCACAGTTGTGGAGTTGTGTGTCACAATAGTTATGTGTGTGTGTAACCACAGTTATGTGTATTTGTGTGTGTGATAATAGTTATGTGTATTTGTGTGTGTGATAATAGTTATGTGTATTTGTGTGTGATAATAGTTATGTGTATTTGTGTGTGTGACAATAGCTATGTGTATTTGTGTATATATGGCAATAGTTATTTGTGTGTTTGTGTGACAGTTATGTGTAGTTGTGGGAGTGTGTGTTTGTCACTGTCAGTCATGGTCTGTGCTTCTCTTCTGTGTTGTATAATGCAGGGGAATTGCGCTGTCCCAGGATTGCGGATCTAATGCGACAGGAGAAGGGAGTGAGTCCATCAATATCCAGTTTAAGGTAGGTTCGAAGTTCAATTTCTTTATATAATTCATGTACTTTTGCGTATTTGTGGGAGAGTGTGTGTGACAACAAATGTGTGTGTGTGGGGGAAGTGGAATATATATGTATCTATATAAATATTTCTCTATCTCTCTCTCTCTCTCTCTCTCTCTCATGAGGCAATGAAAAAACTTAGGATTCTATAACTCACCTGGAGCATGTAGACGGATTTCTCTGCATTTGCTAGAGAACTATTTTACCAAACTATTGTGTGTGTTTTCTTTGGATAAACATATCTATACTTTGTGTATATTTATACAACACAGGTCGGAAATTTAAACGGTAAGTAAAAGTTTAAATTAACTTTCACACTAAAGTTTTGCATTTTAAATTAGTAACTGCAATATCTTTTTATTTATACGATTTAAAAAAAATTTGGATCAATTATCTTTAAAGTGGTAGTTTTACAATGGCACCACCTCTCATGAAATTACTCCAAGTGACTGTAGGATGAAATATCCGCTAGTCATGTTTGTGTGTATGAGTTCATTGCTGAACAGATCTGGCAGAATAATTCATAATATCCTATACCGTAACACAATTACATTCAGTAACTCTTTACTGTTATAGTAGTGTAATGAAGTAAGACGAAGATTATTAATCGTCATATACTATATCAGAGGTCGGTATGTTATACCCCCGTATACTCCCTCACTTTGAGCCCTGTACTGTGTGGATGAAAATGTACATATTAATCCATTTCTAAGTGTGAAGTCAGAATCTCAAAGGAAAAGCTTCTAATGCACATTAAACACGTGTTTTTTGAATAAATTCCTTCTTTAGGTTTCTTAGCTGCGTCAAGCTCTATCAAGAAAGGAGAGAAAAAAAAAGAAAAATGACCAAGGCACTTACATCAGCCGATGTACAGAAAAATCAAATTTCACAACATGGCTGCTACATCTTGATCTTACCGTCACAGAAAAAGATACCTTAGAGGGAAAAGACTACATAACATCATTATAGATGTCTGCCAGAACATGCTAAAAGCCCAATATGGTGCAAATGGGCTGCAGCCTGTAAGTAATGGTTTTTGTGGATACGAACCAGTGACAGCACCATCTATACAAATCCACTATGATGAAGAAAGAATACATTGGTTTACATCATGCAGCAAAAAGGGAGAGGTATTCAAAGCCGACCGCATCATTCCCGAAAAACTTTCAATGACTGCAAGACATCAGATTAAAGACATTTATGGACAATAAGTGAATCCTAACATTTTTAAAAGTCGACCAACAAAGGAATAGCTATGACTGTAGAACAAGCGAAATACCTCTGGTGCTATGGTAACTTTTGTTTTCAATCTATCTTTACAAGAGCCTTTACCTTATACATTTCCTATTATTGGAGACCCACTCTTTCATTGTGGACTTTGTGCTGCTAAATTGCCTCCACTATTAGGACACAAACATACCTGAACGGAGGACGTGGTACATTTTGGTTGTTCAGATTTTATAGCTGGGAGCCTATGATTGAGCACTTTATTATCCTGATAGACTGACAATTAGCTTTTTCTCATTTAGTGCAATATACACTGAGATATATTCTCCGGTTCCGTTGGATTACTTTTCTTTAATGATTGCCAATTTATGTGTAAAATCTAGATACAATGTTTTATTAAGTATTGTAGCGGCAGGTTGTTTTTTAACTCCACATAAATGTTTCTAATAAAGAGTTAGTTTTCTATCTATTTGGTTGCCTTTTTAGTGAATTCATTCATTGATATATTTTTATTTAGTAGAGTTTTCCTTTCGCTGTGTTAAACCATTTTCAGTGTTGAATTGGACTAAACCAGCACTGGACCAGACTGGACTGAACAAGCTTGACTGGACAAGCTGGTCTGGACAAGGCTTGACTGGAATGGGAAGATTGAACAAGGCAAAGGTTGACTTGAATTGAGTTGGATTTAACTTGACTTGACCTAGCGACGGCGGCCGTAGCTCTGGATCAGGCCCATAGTAACACTGGATTCACACTGCCCCTCTGATTTTGATAACAGGACCATGAAACCATATTTCTGCCTCTGAGTGGTTGTACCACTTATGCAAGTATAATAGTCAGATTCCTGACTTTATAAGTGATGTCTAGCTACCAAACAATCCATAGGTAGGATTTACGCATGCCCAGTGGCTTATTAAGGCCCCTTCCAAACATGCCACCGACTCCAAAATTCTAAGTATTATTAACTGGAGCAAGTGTCATAAAGTTTGGGGTTTCCACAAATATGAGAGAGTATTAATTTCCCCAAAATACGAACACTGCTTTGATCCTAGGGTTAGTATTTGGCCAAATCTCTGTGTGCCATCTAGAGACCTCAATAGTGACAGGCCCCCTGGTGATTTGCAGCCGACCAGGTCTTTTTGAAGCTCCCCTCACTTGTGAATGCTATCTAACCAACTTCTTTTCCTGTGACCGGTAGCTAGAGACATTTGCCATCTAGCCAGACCCCTGGGTGAGAAGACAAATGTCCTCAGTAAATGTCTTCTTTTGTTTTCAACAATAATTAACAAGTATGTAGTGAAGTATTGTGTATCTCAGATAGTAATCATACCTGTTCCTGACAGAACCAAACCCTACCTTAACTTTTCCAAGCGTAAGTACGGACATACGTGATGGATTGACGTAAGTAAAGGGCCTAACCCGGCCCATTCTGTACGATTTAAATGCCTCCCTCCGCCTACAAAGCGTATTTCCGGGTGTTGTATGGATGCCCCGCCGCTTCGTTAATATTTACGCTGAAGGTGCATACGATCAGAGTTACATTGTGTAACATTGCCGCGCGCATGCGCAATATATAGAAAAGGTCGAAAATGACGCATGCACCAACATAAATATGCTTTCATCCTGGGGTCTGAATTTGGCCCCATGTAATTTAAGGCTAAAAGGTGGCACAGTAGTAAAGGGGGTTAGAGGCTTTTCCCTAATATGATTTACTATTATATGCCACAAGTAGACCAATACATTCATCTGGGAAAACAAAGCACCTTTAAACCTTGACACCCTGTCAACCATGGGGGTGGAAAACTAAGACCCGGCTGGTCGGCGGATTGGTGTCCAATTCAGATCATAACCACCTGGTGCATGGTCTGTCATTGCATTATCATACCAAACCTGTAACCATTGCACCAACTTGAACACCTGACATACTGCGGCACTGTGACCCGCGGAAAAACAGTACAAAATATCTGTCCTGGGCAAGAGGGAGGGAGAGGCCTAGCTTTCGATCTCTACATTTATGAACCCTTCCTATTGATGACCCCACCCCTCCTCCCACCCCTAGGGCAGCCATCAGAAATTGTGGGTCACAGGACATCGTGGAGCTCCTCCCCCATATGATGTCACATGTTGTGATGTCACATATAGGTGGAGCGGACATGCAAATGAGATTCACAGTGGGCCAATGCGTAGGGAAGGCTTGTTTTTAAGAAGTTCCACACTGTGCATCGGCCATCTCTTTTGCGCTGGTAACAGTGGCTCATCTGTCTTTTACCGCTGATACCTGCTGCTGGAGAGCCGAGGCGAGACTCTGCGCCAGGCCCCCTTCTCTCTGGGACCAGGACAAAAGTCCTGACAGCCTCCCCCTTCCTCTAATCCTAACTATTGGACCATCCTAAACCCTGCCCTAGTTTTCCTTTTTATTTTTAAAGAACTGTGAATTTGTGATCTTACAGCAACAGATTAATGTTATAATCATGGGGATAACTTATCAAGACTCCATTCCCCACAGTCTGACCCTAAGACTCCCTTCCCCACAGCTTGACCCTAAGACTCCCTTCCCCGCAGCCTGACCCTAAGACTCCCTTCCCCTCAGCCTGACCCTAAGACTCCCCTCCCTGCAGCCTGACCCTAAGACTCCTCTCCCCTCCCCGCAGCCTGACCCTAAGACTCCCTTCCCCGCAGCCTGACCCTGACTATCCTCCCCGAAGCCTAAGACTACGCTTATACACTAACACAGGTGATGCGGCGGTGGGTGGGGCACCTGGTTTTGGAAATATATAAAATAAATTTGGTATACTTACCTGTTCATTAATAAAATCTTGTCATTTGTGATATTTTCTAAATACAGACAGCCGAAAATGAGCTTTCAGCTGTCTGTATTTCGGAAACAGCAGTTTCTTTATGCAGAATGCATCCCATTCTGTAGCTAGGCATAGAGGAAGTATTTCAGGTATAACCCACCAAAAATTACATACATTTCTGTTACTTCAGTTTATTAATTTCATTAACATACATTTACATAGAAGTATACGCATTCTAATATTTTATGACTGCTGACACCAACTATGGTCATTGCAAATGTACATGGTCATTTCAACTGTAAATTTTAGTGCCATATTTATAGTATGGTGTTTTTACAAATCATTTTCCAAGCATTTCATCATATATTATGTATTACTTCCTGATGAAAGACAGATATGCTTTTCAGTAGAAAAGACAGCACCTGTGGTATAAAGGTTGTCCATTCCCCATAAGCCACACCTGGGCATCAGTAACAAGTTATGGTATACGCGAAACTATGCACTGAGGAATGCACCTGTCACCTGTCATTATTATTACTATTATTATCATTGGTCTGTAGGTGCTCCATTCTGATGGACAATGGAAAACCTGTAAATATAAATGAGGGTAATTTGGGCCTGTTAGTGCCCACTAGGCCTAGACATCCTCATAGGTAAACCAGCTGTGTAATGTAAGTAGTGAAGGAAATACCAGGTAGAAGGGTGGTGGCAGCCATTTTGTGTGCTTAATCTATAGTAGAAATAATGGCCAAACTAGGAACTAGTAATATGAATGTAATAATGTGTGAATTACATGTGCACGTATTATATATATTATTATTACTATTATTATTATTATTATTATTTATATATTATATTACATTAAGATGAATGTTAAATTCTAGCATAAAGGATCCAGACCCCGGTCAGTTAGGCTACTTACACAAGCCTCTTGCTTAGTTAACAGTAACATCAGCACATGTGCGAGCCAGATGTCACGCTACAGATCTGCTGCCACACGGTAGATATACCGTACGACGGGGTAACTCTCCTCTCCATTCAGCTTAACTCCGTAAAGTGGGCGTGACTTTTACATTTTACATTGTGGGCTGGTTTAAAGAGCTCTGTATTGATCAGTGGTCGCACAGACCCCTGATCCGCATGGGAGACTAAGGCAGGCTTAGGGCAGCGTAACTGGTGGTCTTTGGGCTGGATCCAGACCAGTAAGTGCTTGAAATAAGTTACTCCTGGGCTAAACCATGTTGATTGCAGGGGGGGGTCAAGTTAATTGTATTCTTTGCATGCAGGGATATATCTTTGAATTGCTTACTGCACACAGATACTGACCAGCTTTACTATCACACTGTTATTTAGACTTGGGATAGGAAACATCACCTCTCAACACTAATACTGTTTGCAACAGATGAAATATGACTCCCCTGCAATCAACATGGTTTAGCCCAGGAGTAACTCATTTCAAGCACTTACTTAAGTCTGGATCCAGCCCCTTGTGCGGACTTCCAGACCTCTGTGTGCATAGAACAGGCTGATATTACTAAAAAATGATTTTACTTCCAATCACTGTATGAAAGTTTCCACTATCACTTTCCTGAACAATTCCCAAAGCCACATCTAAACAAGCGGCTAATACCGGAGAATGGGCCTAATCCAGACTTAAGGTCATTTTACATACACAAGTGTACCTAAGTTATGCACCGCTGAGGATAATTCACTCCCCTCTCACATACGTAGCTGACCTTTGCGTGTTCTGAACCTTGCCTTAACATTTCTTTGCTTATCTCTGGTTGTACGTATCATCTTGTCGTATTTAAGAGCCTGACCCAGCCCATACTGTGCCATTTAAATGCCCCCCTCCGCCAACAACGCATATATTCGGCTTGCGTAGTGATGTCACATTGCACAGTTATGTACAAGATACGTACGATCAGAGTCACAATGAGTAACATCTGCTGTGCACATGCTCAGTGCGTTCCCCCAGCCAGATGTCTGGATCAGGCCCTTTGCTAGTACAAGCAAGAAGCCTCATCCCCTAAAATACACAAATTCAGATGTATTCAGTCCCTTTCGAGTATTCTTCAGGTATGGCGATCGACCTGCGGGGTAGCAACTTCTGGAAAGTAAGTTAGAGTTGTGAAGCTTCTAAACTTTAAATTTTAGATTCAGCAATTACAATCATTGGGGCAGATCCAGAACAACGGCGGAGGCGTAAAAACACTCTTTTGTATGTACTGAGCATGCGCGTGGCAGATGTTACGCTACGTAACGCAACATAACTATAGGGCTGATCCAGAATAACGCCCGCCGTCCTAGCCTTTCAGTCGATCTGCGCATGCGCCGGGCAGATGTTGCCCGACGTCGCTACGGCAACGCCCGATCATGGATCGGGCGTCCGTAGCAGCGCCGTAGGGACGCTGGAGGGGACGTCCCCCAACGTCCCTACGTTCA
>WWET01000115.1:1112975-1129257 GCA_011038615.1 Limnodynastes dumerilii | reverse complement strand
GTAATAGTAACGCTGGTTAGTATCTATGTAATGATAATAAAAATAATAATAATAATAATATAATAGTATTAGAGGTGAGAGGTGATATTTCCTAGCCCAAGTATAAATAACAGTGTAATAGTAAAAATTATCAATATCTGTGTATAAAAAGCAAAAGCAAAGTATTCTCACTGTGTACATATAATAAAATTAAATAAATTTCCCTTGAAATTCAAATTGGTTTTGTGAAAGTATAAATTTCCACCTGGTCTCCACTTCATTCAAATTGTAGGGCCAGATTTACTAAGCAGATTTGGAGATCTGGAGATTTGGAGATGTTGCCCAATCAGATTCTAGCTGACATTCTCTAGTATGTTATAGGAAACTGAGAGCTAGAATCTAATTGGTTGCTTTAGACAACATCTCCACTTTCCCAAACCCGCAGCTTAGTAAATCTGGGCCTAGATCTAGTCCTATGTTTTGTTTTATTATGTTATGATATTTAATACACTTTATAATGACTCATCCTGCTCTTGATAAATGAATGCATTAACTTCCTCTGGAATTTTCCTATGAAGTAAAGAATGTGAATTTTGGAGCAAGTTTTGGGCCTGTGAATTATCCAGATATCTGTTGGAGATTCAGCTAGTTCTGGATCTGACTGAAAGCCAATAACTAACGAGAACAGTACACCCCGTGCTACATTCTTTGATGCTTTAAGTTGCATCCATCCAGAGACTTAGCAATAAGAATTTACTCAAAGACCATAGTTGCCGACTCTCCCGTAATATCCGGGAGACTCCTAAAATTCAGGCATTTCTCCCAGTATCCCGGTCAAATGTCCTGCAATGGGCTTGAGGTCGGAAGTCTATGCAAATCACGACCTCAAATCCCACCCTCCAGCCTATCAAGTCGTAGTGTTACTAGGGATTGGGCGGGCATTGATGACGTAATATGCATTATCAAGCCCTACCCCATCCCTGACGGACACATACCCTCCAACTTGACCCATTCCATTAAGTACAAAATACTCTGCTTCCATGTACTCTACTCAGTTTCCATCTGTCAGTTACTATGGTAACCTCCTTTGTTAAAGACACAAATAGTTTTTTAAATATCAGTTAAGTCATTTTACCAGATGAGAAGCTCAGGTGCAGAGTATATTGTACCTAATGGAATGGGTCATGTTGGAGGGTCTGCGGACAGGGGGTGGAGCTTAAGGAGGCAATTTATCATCAAGTCCCACCCCCATCTCTTTCTGACCCTCCAAGATCTCCTGGAGATCCAAGACTGACTAAAGTAGGGGACATAACCAGACATGAATTTAGTTTACAATAACGTGAACTGTCTCCATAGCAACAACTAACATTCCTATTTCCCTAGGTAAATTGGGGAGAGGGAGGTTGACCTCTCCCCATGTTTTCAAGGAAATATCTCCCAGACTCCTCTCTTGACCTTTCACCTTCCATTTCCTTTTCCAGTGCCCTTGACCATAAAGACTGCATTGGAAGCTCCATCATGGAACACTTGGAATCTAAAAGAAATTACTTTGGAACTTTTTTGGACTGTTTTTTGTTTTTTTATTACCGGGAGAGAAGAAAGTCCAGTGACCGACCAGAACCTGTACCCAGGGGAGCTCAGGCTGTCTCTCTTGTCTGGTTTTCGGAGAGTTGCCAGTTTATTGTATTAAAATCAATGTTTGACCAGGATCCAATCCTTGATTTACTGTGTCATGCTCCAGCAATGTTCCATTGACTGCACTGTTCTGTAAATGTGTATCTTGTAATTATGTTTCTATGTGTCTAATTATTGTGTGAGGAATAGGATAGATAGATAGATAGATAGATAGATAGATAGATAGATAGATAGATATGAGATAGATAGATAGATATTGAGATAGATAAATATGAGGTAGATAGATAGATATGAGATAGATAAGTATATAGTAAGTAGATAGATAGATAGATAGATAGATAGATAGATAGATAGATAGATAGATAGATAGATAGATAGATAGATAGATCGATAGATTTTACACCTTGTCAAAAGCATGCTTAATTTCAAAAGGAGTTAAATACATACTATATTGTGCATGCAGGGAGAATGTTTTGCTTTTGTTTATTGTACACAGATACAGAGCAGTGTTACTATTACACTGTTATTTAGACTTGAGCTAGGAAACCTCACCTCTCAACTCCAATACTATTATATTATTATTAATATATTATATATATTCCTTAGATTCTGACCAGCATTACTATAACACATTTTTCTAGACTTATCACCAGTCAACTCCAGTACTGTTTGTCACAGATGACATTGGCCTTCTTGCAATTTGACACGAATTTACTCAGGTGTAACTTTCCACCTGATTTCTTCTTTTACTTAAACCCTGCACTCAGTTCTTGATTACTATCGGATGCATCGTTCTGAAGCTTCCAGCTGACATGCTTTGCTCCCAATGAAAGTTAAGAAACAGAATATGCTGGTAAATCGAGATATAAAAACACAATAAAATATGCCCATATATGCTGATGAACCATCACTTGATAACTGGTGCCCACTGGTCTCTGTGGTTATGAAAAAAAAAAAAAGTTGTTGCCTAGCGACAATTCTTTCCACAAAATGCACACAAAATAGCAGATTTTTGAAAGTCTGGGAACACGTTATTTTTAGATTGCTGGATGCGATCATCTGTTACATATTTTATGGAGCGAGTCTTGAGAACTGTCGTTTTTATTTTTTTAGGTGCTGGGTGAATTGTGTTAGATTTTAAATAAACAAGAAGAATTTAAATGTACATTTTTCATTTTGGCTATGACAGCAAGGCTTCCCTGTAAAGAGAAGAACTACCCTGTGATTTGTGAATACTTACCCGTTTATTTTCGGAAACCGCCGCCAGACAAACCCGTCACAGACCCCACTGAAGAGATGAATAACCCGGTGCGTGTTCCCGCTGCGATGATAAACATTGTGAAATAGGGACAGCCGAAAGCGTCTATTCGAATGTGTAACACTGCAGACATTTTTTACCCATTCATTTTCGGAAAACAGCGCCGCCGCTGGACCAGACCACCAGAGAGGTGAGTAACCCTCTCCGGGTACTTAGGATTAGGCTGCGGGACGGGGGACTTAGGGTTAGGCTGCGGGATGGGTAGGGGGGTGACTTAGGGTTAGGGTAAGGGAGTAGGAAAGCCTTACCTGTCAGAGCACCGTGCTCGGTTCTGCGGGGATCGATTGCTATGCCTCTTAGAGGCATAATAAATCGATTTCCCAACTGGGAAATCGACCTACATCCGAATAACCTCTCTATTAGGGTTAGGGATAGGCTCTGGGAAAGGGAGGGTTAGGGTGATGGAAGGGGAGAGTTAGGGTTAGGTTTAGGCTGTGGGGAGACTTAGGGTCAGGGTAAGGGTTGGATTTTATATTTATCATTCAGAGCACCTGAACTGCCCACCCAGCTCGGAACTTGCCATTTTGAAATTTCCCTGTCTATCAAAATGTTCTATCGGGAGCTCGGGGAATTGTATAATATTTATACTGATCTTCCTGGGATTCCACAAAACAACGTCCAGAAAAAAAGAGAGCGCTTGTTAACAAAGGCATAAAAACACAACACGCCGGAGGAAGATTGTATTCAGAGATGGTTTTTACCATGCTGGGAGTAGGATTATACTTGTAGATAATATATTAAATGTCTGTGTGGGTTACTATTATCATTTAACAGATGCCAATCGGCTTAAGGGATAATCCTGCCCCGGTGGACTTTTTAAAGGTTTAAATAAGCACAATTGAACCAAATAACAACATAGAAAGTCAAGGCAGATAAAAGCTACGTTGTCCATTAAGTCGTCCCAGTTGATTTTTTTAAACAATACTGACCTAGAACCTAATGGACCCTCAATTTAGTGTAGAAGTTTAGATTTAAGATATCCTTATATTTATGCCAAGTATGTTTAAATTGTTTGAATTTGTTAGTTTCTACCACCTCAGATGAGAGGTTATTCCCCTCATCAACCCTTTCAGTGGAGACATTTTTCCGCACATTTCCTCTAAGCCCACCCTCCAGTTTATACACATGCCTTGTGTTCTATTACACCTCTTTCTTTGAAAAAAGGCCCCTCCTGAACTTGGTTACACCCCTTGATATATGTGAGAGCTGCTAACATATCCCTCTGGCTCTTCTCTGCTCCAAGCTATACATGTTACTTCCTCTAGTCTGTCTCTGTATGGTGTGTGACACAGGCCATGCAATATTTTGGTATCTCTTCTTTGCAAAGTTTCTCATGTATTTATGTCCTTCTGGGGATATGGCCTCCAGAACTGAACACAGTAGACCTGATTGACACTTAAGAAGCCTTTAAGTTGCTTCAGCAACTGACTTACGAATGCTATAGGGCTCCCTTATCTTTAGGTTCTTAGTTGTGTGCGTAGGGCGGCTAATTATAAACATTTCTGCCTAACTGCGCCCACATTTCCACATTTAAATGTCTTCCTCCACCCAATCCTCTTATCTTCATTCTTAAGTTTTCCTGTCATGCCTCTTCTGAAGTCACTACGAACCTAGAAGAATAAGTTCTTAAGTCCTACGTAAATTGTGCATATTAGGTTACTATGCATGCGCAGTATATCCGTTAACACGCACCTAAAAAGCCACATATTTTTAAGTGTTAATTAGGTCCAGTTTCCAGGTGACCTATACTTTCTACATCTCTTTCTGCTATTAGTTCCTATGCCTATTCAAATGCTCTCTTCCGTACATAATACTCATATCCTTTAGCTTACAATGGGTTAAATAGATTTTATAACAGAGTGTACACAACCTTTTTTTTCTTAGATGTTCATTTCTCAGTTGATGAAGATTACTTTTGCATATTTTGGGCTGTAGTTTGGACATTATGGGCCTGATTCAGACTTAAGAAGGAGCTTGAAATTACGAGAGAAAAGTTACTCCTGGGCTAAACCATGGTGATTTCAGAGGAGTCATAATTTATCTGTTGCAAGAAGTAATTAGAGTTGAGAGGTGATGTTTCCTATCCCAAGTCTAAATAACAGTGTGACAGTAACGCTGGTCAGTGTCTGTGTAATAATATAATAGTATTAGAGATGAGAGGTGATAAATAACAGTGTGATAGTAACGCTGGTCAGTATCTGTGTAATGATATAATAATAATATAATAGTATTAGAGATGAGAGGTGATAAATAACAGCATTGTGCAAGTACGGTAATGTCACAATTTATATCCAATACAATACGTAATATTAATAGTTATGATGATTTTAGTGATGAGGATGAAGGACATGACACATGAAGGAAGCCAAGGGGCTGCATTGGTGTTTAACCGCAAAATATGTCAATATGACAGCACAAAATCGTGCCCGCTGTCTCTGAAAAGTGGGTGAATGCAATTATTGGTCAATGAAACAATTTTATCACAGTTTAAAATGTAGAAAAGTTACAGTTATAATTTAGAACTAGACATTGGACTATTTTTATTCCTAAAAATAAGTATTTCTCAGTTTTATTTTTCTTACAGTTTTAGGATTGTTTTTTATCAATACAAAGGTAGTTTAACTCCTTTTTCTCCTGTATAAGCCTCTAGAACAGTGCAACTTTCAGGACTGATAGACTGCAAGACGCCACTAGGTGGCAGCACACTATACCTAGTGATGTGTATCATGCAAGGATTCACAATACAATGCATTGCACAATCCCAGAGAGTAGATGTGGCATGAGTACTTGGCATAGCAAAGTTTACAATCTTCCATTTGTTATTAGGTAAAGGTTGGTTGATTTACTAACATTGGGCCAGATCCTAAGCTAAGTACGCTAGCGTATTTTTCATCCATTTCTAATTACTACGCATGGCCGATGTTAAGCCACGTAACTCCCACCGTACGTGCCATCAGTGCAAACTACGAATGAAGGGGCGGGGGAATCAATAGGACACCCGTAATTACGCTTTGGAGGCATTTAAATTGGCTGGGTTTGGCTGTCACGTACGTAAATCCATTACGTACGCCAGTACTTACGTTAGGAAAAGTTAAGGTAGGGTTTGGGTAGCGTTAAAATGGTCAAAGTATGAGTGAGGGGAGTGCATAGTAATTTACACTAGCATAAATACGCTATGCCTTCTAACGCAACTAGCCCGTAGGAGTATAGCTGTAGGGGTGGACGGAGTGCTGGGTTGGGGGGAAATTTGAGGAAGCGTTGCTTCACAGGAAGGGTGAAATGGGCCGACTAGATGGGCCAAGTGGTTCTTATTTGCCTTATAACTATCTGAGTAGAAAACCTGGCTACTGTGCAGCATTGAGAATCTGACTGAGAACTTTAATGGTGACAGGTAAGTTTTCTCGATCCTAACCTTCCCCTCTTACCACAAGCAGCCTCATCTACAGAACCACAGCGCACTATTAATATCCTGTAGCATGCGGCCACAGCTCTGTGACTAAAGATGGCGGCTGTCAAGGGTTTATAAACTTCCCTGGTAAGGGCGACCCTGCCCAAATATACTTCCCACTTTATCCTAGCTCACCATCGGAGAGATTTCCTAAGGAGCCAGATCTGACCTGGCAGAACTCCGCGTACTTGCCGAATATCGGCATTTTCTGTTCGCAAACAGTAGAAAACCCTAGCGTTGTGGAAATCTGGCTCCGTTCCACAGTGTCTATATGAAACACTTTAGGCCACTTTGATATTTTTGTATGGTATATTATGGCAACGTCTAGACAGACGCTGCATCCGTTTCTAAACCAAATTTTAACTTTCCCACCTGGGTTACGTGCAGCTCTAGGTGAATTTGGAGAGCGAAATATTAACGATCACTTCTCAGTGTCACTTCCTCTTGAAAAGTAAAAAAAAACTAGGTGTATCCTGTGAAATAGAGGAAGTGGATTAGCTGCAAGGGTGTAAACTATTAATGGGTCCCCTTTGTTGTACAGGCACTCAGCTCGAGTCCTCATCTTGGACCGTGTTCAGACTTAAGAGTGCTTTCTGTACGCTCAGATGCCCCATGCCACTCCTCTATCCCTTATGGAATTTAGCTGACTTCCGTGACTATAACCCTAATTTAATTTCCGCTCGGACGTGTGGAGGTGCCTCCCCCGACCCACATTGCATATTTTCGCACATTCAGAGTGTTGTCACGCCGTCGTACAGAGTTGTGGACAAGCGGGAATCAACTCCGTACGTGCTGATATCATTTATGGCGTTTGGCTAACGTTATGGAGTCTGAATAAGGTCACTTGTTGTTATCCATATCATTATTTAAGTCCCCAGTAAACAAACTTCTCAACATTGGATCAGATCTAGAATTGTGTACAACAGGGAACGCATTCAGAGTGTGCGCATATGCCGGTTACGCATTGAAATGCACTATAAATCATTCTGAATAACGCAAATTAACCCATCCCAATGACAGGGCGTGACGACCCACCATCCAAACAGCGTATGTGCGCATGGTAAGGAAGCTGTTTAAGGACTTGGCTAAGCCCTGACGTAGGATCCTCCATTATAAACGAGTCCCTTACACACAGGAAAGTGTGCGTAAAAAGTTAACTTGTGTGTAAAGGTTCCATATGTGTGAGGGGATTACGCTTCTTTTGCACGCACTGAATCTAGGATTGCATTTAGCGCACGGACACCTCCACTCTGGAGGCTTGCAGATACTGTACGTACTTGAGTCTGGACCCGGTCCATAGATTGACATCATGGCACTCCTACAGATAACCAGAACCTCCTTAAGCTTAAGGGGAAGGAGGCGAGATGATTAAAGTCGTCTCTCAATCGGTAGAAGAAAATGCCCATGGTCTTGTCTTGAGCTGGTGGCGCACTACATTTCTTTATGAACGTGGTAACATATAACGCCATTATGTTATGCAGCGTTTTACCATTTTAACAATCATTAGAAAACAGGACAGGGTAGTAACAGACAGATTGGGTGGGTGAGGGCCCTGCTCGCAAGATTACAATCTTCCTGGTACAGTGACCACACAACGGTGGCTAATCGGTGCCATCTCTCTCATCTCTCCACTGACCGGCCCCCATCCTAATGGAATCAGGACATTGGTCAGAACGTTCAGGCAGACGGAACAATCCGATTACCGGGTGAGAACATTCTAGGACCGTGTCGTGTTGCATAGGGAGAGGAATTAGTAGAAGAGAGAAGTAGTGATGCCCCTTTATAGATCGTTCGTACGACCTCACCTAGAATACTGTGTTCAGTTCTGGAGGCCATATCTCCAGAAAGACATAAACACATTAGAATCTAGAGGGTGGTACATTCAGAGGAAATGTGTGGAAAAATTACTTCACTGAAAGGGTGATAGGTAACACAGTAGAACAGTGTAAACATGCTTGGGATAAATATAAGGATATCCTAAATCTCAAATCGGGTCTAGGGTCAGTATAGTTTTAAATAAACAACTGGGCAGACTGGATGGGCCATGTGGCTCTTATCTGCCGTCACTTTCTATGTGTTGGTGCTGCAATACACTGTACAATAATAATTTGGTCTTGTCAATGATTGGTCGAATTTCTTCCAGTTTTAAAAACTGATACTGCCGCGTTGAGCGCTTACAGCGCAACGTTCTTACAGATGGGAAGCTACAACTACAAGAGCGCTTGAGAATCCACTCTTATGGTTTACACAGACATCCGACAGCAAGGCCTCGCCTTAAAACGTCCAATCCAATCCGCGCGCACTTAAAATGGCAGCAAACTGACGGTCTGTTCTATGAATTCCCTCCTATACTGTACATTAAAAGAATAAACACCTCCCACTTGCCAAGCCCAACCTATCCCCTCGTTGGAAACATTTATAGAAGGAAGTACGCATCGAGCGGATTTGCGCTCTGATGGCGGCGCTCAGAAATTATCCACTTATATCAAGGCTGGGTCTGGTCCATTGGTCAGGTCTGTGGGATCAATCGGGCCTCTGGAATGTTGTGTGTTCTCTTTAATCTTGGTTTCTGTAGGTGCATCCCTGAAAGTCTACCTCGGCCTCTAAAATTCCAGATGTACCTCAGTGATTGGTATTTGTGAGGCCCTCTACGCTTTGGAATGTTGCTTAACCCTCTAGGTCTAGACTTCTACTTTGATGTACAAAAGTCTGTTTGTCCTTCAAAAATCATTTTGTCTTTAAGGTTTTTGCTTGACGTTCTAAGTCTGGAATATGGATTGTTTAGGGATTCTCTAAAATTCAAGGCTTCTAAATCTCTGCTTGTACCTTTGGACATGTTACTCTGTCCTTGGCTTTCAGGGAGTCTCTAAGGTCAATGGACTTCTTTTGGTGGAACTCTGTGTTCATGCGAACAATACATTTTCCCATTTGACTGTTTTTCACAAAAATCCTAGAGTTAAGCACTGAATTATCTTACAATTCTGAAGTCATCCTTAGGTTTATTTAGCAACATCCATCAGTCACAAATATATACTAATCAAGTCGTGACTACATATTTACTAGCCACAAAAGAAGACGGGTTGCCACTGCGGTGGCCACAATCGACAAAGATGCAGCGGACACCATAAGATGCAGCGCTAGTTGATAGTGTATTATTTCAGCAGGGCGTGGGATTTGCCGGTGCAATGGTGTTTTCCGACAGACGATCACACAGCAGCTGAACTGCGACTTTCGCCAACTGCCGACTCCCATCAACGTAAATGTTCCTGCGCCAACAGGTAAGTGTTTTCACCTAACCTTCCATTTACCGCTGCCTAACCGTATCCTTCCCCTTCTTAACCCCGAACAATAACCTTCCACGTCCTGTAGCCTAAGCCTAACCTTATACCCGCCGCACGCTACCACTACTGGGAGCGAGTCGAAAAAAAGAATACACGTTTTTAATAGCAGTTTTCTATTTGCCAAAGTTTGCGGACATTGGGCCGGATCCAGCCCTACGTTTCAAAGCGTAGCGCATTTACGCTATCGTAATTACTATGCACTCCCCTTGCTCGTACGTACTTTTGTCGCTTTACGCTTTCCAAACCCTACCTTAACTTTTCAAAGCGTAACTACTGTCGGCCGTAATGGCTGCACGTACTTACCTGCCGAAGTACGCCCATACTGTACGGTTTAAATGGCTCACCCCGCCAACGAAGCGTAAATATGTAATTATGGCTGTCTCACCCCTTCATCTGTAGTTACGCTCTTGATACGTGGCTGGTACGTACGACCAGAGTTACGGGTCGTAACATCTGCCACACGCATTCGCAGTACGTACAAAACAGCAATTTTACGGCTCCGGCTTGCGTAAATATGCTAGTGGACGTAGCTCTGGCCCATTGATTCTGCCACCATTTAGCTGACGGCTTTATCATTGTCAGAATAGGCTTCTAATGCAACCGCATTCCATCAGCAGGGGTACCATGATAGCCAACAGCTATGATTGACATGGTACACCTTCATAAGTCCAATATAAATATAATAGACAACCAACACAGTCAATGCTATGCATCCAAATATGTTGAGAAGGGTAGTACAGTGTAAGGCTGACTGTAAATGGAAGGTGACTGGAGGGGAATGAATGATTTGCTGGTACCATGAGCCAGATTGTGTCACATCGTGTTGTCCAGCATTGCGGATAGCAGGGATTTTTTTTTTTTATCGCCAAAGCATGGATGCCGCAAACAATCAAGATCTGATTGCTCCAACAGCGACAGCTTGTATTTTCCCCTAACAGATCAAACATGCTGCAAGATCAAATCAGCAGATCAAACATAGAAGCATAGTAACATGTAGTTGATGAGGTTGAAAAAAAAAAAAAAGACATTAGTCCAACAAGTTCAACCTGTTATGGATCTCCTGTGATCCCTATCTTATAAGTGAAAGTAATCCAAATGAAGCAATCTCTAATTGGTTTCAATCTGGAAAAACTCCTGACCCAAGACGGCAGTCCTATTACCATTCATATTAATTAATGGTCCTGGTAACCCTGGACACTCTTTTCCTCAAAAAAAAAAAATTGTCTAAGCCTTTTTTAAACATATCAATAGAATCTGCCATCACAGCCTTCCCTGGCAGTGAATTCAATATCTTGACTGCCCTTACCGTAAAGAACCGTTTCCTTTGCTGGTTGTGAAACGTCCTCTCCTCTAACCAATCATATCTCCTCTTAGGGGATTCTTTTCTAAAGTAAACATGTGTAAGCTCGTTAGCCTAGCTCATCGACTCCATACCCTTTATCCATTTTGTCGCCTTCTCTAAACCCTTTCTAGTTCCAAAACGTCTCTCTTATAGTGTGCTGCACAGAACTGAACTTACTATTCAAGATGAGGCCTTAACAATATTTTTAATTGCAAAATTATACTGACTTCCCTTGCATCTGCACCCCTTTATAAGAATGCTAATACTTTATCAAATATTTGTAACAGATCATCTGTCATGTCCACACACACAAATAGAATTATTCAGAGTGGTAGGCTGATTTAAAAGAAAAGAAGAGGATCAGGCACTAGTGCAAATATCGTCTAGGACCCTTTATCCTTATAATAGAGGATGGTGCACCGAGAAATAAAACATTGAAACATACACAAAATTGTCTAAGATAGGGTGATGGCCCTATCAAACAACTAAGATTTCTCTTATGGGCACTCTGGGTCTCTATTGGTATAAAGTATTTGTTGTATATGATAAAATTAATTCATTTTAGTTGATACTATGGACAGATGTTCCAGACAGATTAGTAGGAGTGAACAAAACAGACATCCCTTTTATTTATGATTCAGAATAAGATTTAATTATTATGATTATTATTAATGCTTAGATATATAACACCTAAAAATTTCTGCAGTGCTTAACATAGAATATTTCAGACTCTGCCCCATAGGAACTACCATATAAGTTTCCTAACACCTACACACACACAGACTAGGGTTGATTCTAGGGTAAGTGTAGTCAGTAGCCAATTAGCAGAAAGAGAGAAGTAGTGATGCCCCTTTATAGATTGTTGGTACGACCTCACCTAGAATACTGTGGTCAGTTCTGGAGGCCGTATCTCCAGAAAGACAAATACATTAGAGGCCGTGCAAAGAAGAGCAAGACTAGGAAAAGGAAGTAACCCTGTATAGCTTAGAGCAGAGAAGGGAGAGGGGGGACATGATTGCAGCTTTCACATATATCAAGGGTTGTGACCGGCTAGAGGAGGGGGCATTTTTCAGAGGAAGAGGTGTAATAGAAAATGAGGGCATGAATATAAACTGGAGGGTGGTAGATTCAGAGGAAATGTGCAGGAAAACTGACTTCACTGAAAGGGTGATAGATAAGTGGAATAGCCTCCCATCTGAGGGGGTAGAGGTAACACAGTAGAACAGTGTAAACATGCTTGGGATAAATAAAGAGATCTCCTGAACCTCAAACTAAATTGAGGGTAAATAGGGTCTAGGGTCAGTATAGTTTTAAATAAAGAACTGGGCAGACTAGATGGGCCATGTGGCTCTTATCTGCCATCACTTTCTATGATGCTATGTAACCTACCAGCATGTTATGGGAGTGTGGGAGGAAACCTGTGCAGATACAGGGAGAACATACAAACTCAACACAGATAAGGCCTGGTCCAGAAATGGAACTTAAGACCTCAGCAATGTAAGAAACAAGTACTAACCACTTTGCAACCGTGTTGCACCTGAACAATCCAGTTTTGAATGGGTTAATAAGGTAGTATCCCCACTAACTGACCTACTGGACAAGCCCATCGGACCATTTATTATGGAATGAAATGGTAAGCACTACTGATTTTTTTTTTTTTTTAAAGACGTTTGACCATTCGGCATGTTTGGGATTAACTTGATGTCAATAATTGCCATTGTGGGAATATAGTCAAAGAGAGTGAGGGTAAATTGTGCACTGACGCTTTAGCAAATTAAAGTCAGCGATTATTTATTATAAAACAGGTCAAAGAGGTTGACAGTCCTCATCAGCAAGACACACACCTGCACAAATGTCCCAGCAAATGGTCGGACTGCACAGCACCATCTTTATAGGATAAGTTGATAACCAGCCTGATAATTGAATAGTGCGGATTAATTTGTCAGCACACCTTAAAAAACGGTCCCGCAGATTCCACTGCTGGTAGATCGGACAGTGGGGCTGATTCAGAGTTTGGGAGTAAGGGTAAAAGAAGTGCAAGTGTACTGCTCGGCTAAACCATTTTTCAAAGTAAGGGGTGCTAACTCATTTTAAATCTTTGGCATGCAGGAAAAATACTTTACTTTTACACATGAAACTCAAACACTGCATAGCTTTATGTTTATTCTATAATTTAGAGGTTACCTAAGAAACTTAACCTCTTAAGTCTAATTCTTTTTTCACGATTTAAAATGGTCTCCCCTAGGAACTCAAGATGGTACTGCTTATGTCTACACTTGCACCTAAAAAAAGTGTAAGTGCAACTCTGAATCAGCCCCAGTGTGTATGTGCTGCACGATTTCCCTTGAGACTCACGTTTTGTCTTGAGTATGTTCCCAGAACAATAAATTGTATCATGTGTACACAGCTTTAGAGACATCTGTGGCTGTTTAAAGCGTTAACCACATCTGTGAAGGATGTGCCAGGTCCCATTAGTTGCCATACAGTACATTGTTTTCCAGCCCTTTCAGCACTGCATGGGTCAATGAAGCTTAATGATCACAGATTGCCACATATAAATGACAACAGCTGACCTGCAGAAATCATTAGCCACCCAACACAACGTAGCAGTTGCCAATGCAGTGGGTTAAAAAAAATAGGAATTAGATTCACATCCACAATTAATGCAAATGATGGACAGGGGCTAATAGACACCCAGCAAAGTGGCACTTCAATGGCGTTCCATTCTGCAAGCAGGCATTGATGAAAGGCTATTGATGTAAGAGTTAATGCAGCCAAATATCACTTTATTTCTTGACCAGGGGCTGGAACATAAGATTTTCTCAATTTAAGTGCTAAATGCACTGGCTGGCATGTAGAGAGTGAGAAGGGGCAATTAGTCACCTAGCATAGTGGCCTACATGTATCATCTGGTATTTAAAGGGTTACAAGTATGATATTCTGCAAGCAGTCACTGATGCAATGGTTAACGCAGCCAGATGTCACTTTTCTCCCCCCTCATCCTGGGACTGAAGATTAGTCACAATTTCTTATTTGAGAGACAAATGCACTGGCTGGCATGCAGTGGGTTAAGTGGGGGCTACTAGTCCCCTAGAATGGCAGAAGCACATGCACCAGCTGCCTACGCAGGGAGTTCACAAAGACTGGTAGATGCACATACCCCCTGAAAGACGAAGATGAGCAGGGTCAAATAGACACTCATCAAAGTTGCACTTCATTGGTCAACTTGCTATTATGCATGCAGGCATTGCTGCAAGGGTTAACACAGCCAGAGCCTTCTTTATTTCTTGCCTTTGGATCAGAAATTAGTCAAATTTTCTAAATTAAGTGCCAAATGCACAGACTGGCACGCAGAGGGCAAGAAGTGGCTACGAGCCGTCAAGCATAGTGGCACTACATGGACTAGTTGGCATTTAAAAGGTTAAAAGCAGACTTATTTGCAAGTAGGCATTAATACAATAGTTAATGCAGCCACAGCCCCCAGATGTCATTATTTCTCTTGACCTGGAATTGGAGATTCAATACTTCCCCAAATAAATGCAAAAGATGAGCCGGGGTTAACGGACAACCAGAAACATGGCACCAGCTTTTTAAAGTGTTATCAGCGCGCAAATCTGAGAGCAGACATCGATATAAGCGTTTATGCAGACAGAGCCCCCAGATGCCACTTTTCTTTCATGACCTCGGCCTGGAAATTAGTCAGATTTTCTCATTTATGTGCCAAATGCACTGGCTGGCACACAGAGTGTAAAAAAGGGCTACTAGCCACTTAGAATAGCAACACTGCATGTACCAGCTGTCTATGCAAGGGGCTTAAAAAATCCAGGACTGGAGATTTAGTACTTCCCCATAAAAATGTCAAAGATAAGTAGGGACTAAACGAAACCCCAGCAACGTGGCGCTATAAGCACCAACTGGCTTTTAAAGGGTTAACAGAGTGCTATTCTGGAAGCAGCCATTGGTTTAAGCGTTAATGCAGCCAGAGTCCCAAAATGCCACTTTTTTCCCCTTGATCTATAAATGATTAGTCAAACTTGTTCAAGTGCCAAATTCACTGACAAGCATGCAGGTGAGAAGAGGCATCAGGAATAGTGGAACTACATATACCCTCTAGTATTTAAAGGGTTAAAAGCATGCCATTCTGCAAGCAGCCAACGATATAAGGGTTAAAGCAGGCAGAATCCACTTTTGTTTTCTTGACCTGGGACTAAGCATTAGTCAGATTTTCTAATTGAAGTGCCAAATGCGCTGGCTGGCACGAAGAGGACAAAAAGTGGCTACTAACACAGTGGTACCCAGAGCCCCCCAGGAGTCACTTTTTTCTTTTCTTGACCTAGGACTAAGGATAAGTCAAATTTTCTCACTGAAGTGTGAGAAGAGGCTAATAGTCACCTGGCATGGTTACACTACATGTACCCTCTGGCACTTAAACGGTTAAAATCATGCCATTCTGCAAGCAGACGAAGATGTAAGGGTTAATGCAGCCAGCATTAGTCGGATTTTCTCATTTTGTGCCAAATGCACCGGCTGGCACGCAAGGGGTGGGGAAGGGGCTACTAGCCACTTACCAGAGTGGCACAACATGTACCCTCTGGCATTTAAACGGTTAAAAGCATGCCATTCTGCAAGAGTTCAGTCACATTTTTTTCATTGAAGTGCCAAAGGCACTGACTGGCATGCAGAGGGTGAGAAGTGGCTAATAGTCACCTGGCATAGTTACCATACATGTACCCTCTGGCATTTAAATGGTTAAAAGCATGCCATGCTGCAAACAGCCAATGAAGGGTTAATGCAGCCAGAGTCCCCAAAAGTCCCTTTCCTTAAAAATATAACTGGAGTTTAGTCACATCTCCTCATTTAAGTGCCAAAGGCACCGGCTGGCATGCAGGGGGCGAGAAGGGGCTACTAGCCACCAAGATGAGTGGCACTACATACACCAGCTGCCTACGCAAGGGTTAACCTCGCGCAGACGTGGTCGCAGGGGTTAATGGGCCAGCAGTGAGCGGTCCAGGAGGGGTGGGTGCGGGCCCGGCAGCGCGGTGCTCGGGGGTCCGGCTCTGCCCCGCACGCCGGTTCTTCCGTCCCCCGTCATTTCCTGTGGAAGAAGATGGTGGTCACAGCTGGCAGCAGCAGCGGCAGCGGCGGCGGGGAGAGGCGGAGGAGGAGCCGGCAGCGCTAACAGCACCGTCCCGCTCAGCGCCTGGAGGGCAGCGCTTCCA
>WWET01000115.1:1048913-1064306 GCA_011038615.1 Limnodynastes dumerilii | reverse complement strand
TATATATACATACACATACATACATACATACATATAGAGTTACACAGTACCAGCAAAAGGCTGGATATAGTCAGATAATACCAACAACGAGACAAAGGTTTGCACACAACAGCAGGTAACAACAATGGAGGCAAGGCAGGAGACCAGGGCACAAAGGATAGACATGGCAGGGGAAAAAACAGGGCACTCAGAATCAGAGATTGGATCACAACACTCTACAACATGAACACTAGAAGCTATGACCAGCAAGGATGATATCAGGTGACAGCTATTTAAGGGGACAGCCACATCCCCATTGGCTGCTGAACAGACGCAGCCAAATCCTTAGCTAGGGCATCCCAGCTGTAAGGTAATCAGCTAGGATCCCTAGCAAGTAGGAATGCTGCAGGGGAAACCAGGACCGGAGTACCCTGCTACAGTTTTTGTTGGAAATATGATGACTATTAGGAAATCTGATGCTGATAGCTGGGTTTATGATGCTAAAGAAAGGGAATTAGATTCTATACCCACCTTTTCAGGAGGCTTGAGATCTACCCAGCGGGCCGTGCCAAAGGGAATGCCAACATTAGCCAGGCTCAGGGTGATGTCTCCAGCCACCTGGTGACGAGAGAAGCGGTCACAGTTTCTGAGGGTGAGGGTGAGAGCGGCCTGGGATCTGTCCTCATCTTGCAGGGGGAATAGGAGCGCTTCTTCCCACACCGTGTGTGCCGTCCTCTTTACGAGGGCCGTCTGAGCCTCCGTCTGCCCGTGGCTTGTGTTCAGGGTGCCCAGGACATAGCAGTGACTCCCAGAATCCTCCTCTCCTGGCAGTATGACACCTACAGCTGAATTACAGGGCAGTAAATATCATTTCATTCATTCATTCATTCATTCATTCATGCAAAGTACTTGAAGGAATGATGTGCGGAGGTCAGGTCGGTGCTGTGGTCTGCTGGTATGATGGGCTTTTTGTGAGAGACCATCGTACGGTAGCTGAATAGATTTCCTGGCATTGTAGAAAGTAGCGGTGATTTGACTACTGGGGGCATATTTACTAAGCTGCGGGTTTAGAAAAGTGGAGATGTTGCCCATAGTAACCAATCAGATTCTAGATCTCATTTAAATATTGCATACTAGAAAATGTTATCGAGAATTTGATTGGTTGCTATGGGCAACATATCCACTTTTCCAAACCTGCAGCTTAGTAAATCTGGCCCTAGGAGTCATGGAGAGGCTGTTTTTAACTAACCTTACTCTTAACTCTCTCCTAACCCTCCATGCCCTGCAGCCTAACCCTAACCTTCTTCTTAAGCCCTAACCATAACCTTATACCCACCACAGCCACCGCAGACTATCTCTAATATACCCACTGAAAGTGCTGCAGCCTGTAACTATTGGGAACTGTGAAATAGGTTCTGGCTCTTAATAGCAATTTTTTTTTACATTTCCACAGAATACACATGATGGGTACGCAGAGAGAGGGAACCCCTATACAGTAAGTTGACTAAGAGGGAACGCCCACTTAATCTTGCTCCTCTTTTGGTTCAATGACTAACAGAGTGCAAGTACCAAGATCATAGGCGTATCTATAATGGGTGCAGGGTGTGCAGTGCACATGGGCCTCTCAGAATAGGGGGCCCTGTGGCATGCATCCTGCACCCTGGGTTGACAGGGGAAGTGGAGCCATTCAGCATCTATTTCTTTCCTCTAAGATCTTCCGGTAGAAATTGATGCCAAATTAGCCCTTCCCCTGCGGTGGGACTGTCCTGATTCGTGGGCCGAAAAAGGGCGGAGCTTAACAGATATGTAAGCCCCACCCCTTTTTGGTCCACGAATTGGGGCAGTCCTGTAAAGGGGGGGGGGCATGTGCAAATCCTGCACCAGGGCCCCCTCACTTCTTAAAACGCCTTTGGCCAAGATCGAGTGGACGCTCCCTGTGGAGGTCATTGGAGTAACAGAGAGTGTGCAAACTTGATCTTAGCCCCGCCTCTCTGTTGTCAATTGAGCAACAGTGGGAACACCTCCTTCAGCTTGGCCTCGCCCATCTATTGGCCATTGGACTGAATCTGGGTACCTGAACACAGCACCCATAACGAATCCCTGCAAATCACTGCCACAAGTCCAGATCCAGGAGATTTGCCGTCTCTCCTGGTATTCCGGGAGCAATGCCCGAATTTCCCGAGTCTCCTGGACTTCCATCCCTTATACTGTACAAAATACCATAAACATTTATAAATAGCTGTGTGCGTGTTTACATATACAGATATTGTGATGACAAATCATTATACCATCTCCAGGCAGGGTAAATTTAGCTAGTTTTGATTATTTATTCAATTATTTCCCATATTTCCCTGTGGTTAGTAATGTTTCTGAAGTTATTGTTAATAATGGTCCTGCATTTATTGGGAATGTTAAGAATACTTTGTGTGTTACCACTTGTGGGCAGCAGGTGGCGATTTTTTCCAATACTTGCCAAAGAAGTGATATAATAATTTTTAAGATATAGATGTATTGCTAATTCAGAGTTAGGGGGAAAAAAAGATCAAATGGGCACCTTGGTAAACCATTTTGCAATGTGAGGGGTCCTAACTGATTTATGTACTGTATTTATTTTTTTGTCCTAGGGTGTTTTGATCATTGTTGCCAACTTTTTTAAATGAATATCAGATTGTGATAGCACCATCAAGGGTGTGTGTCTTGTACTACCTAAGGGGAGTATCCTTTACCACCACAGGGGTGTGTCCTTTAATTAGCCCCACCCATGGGTGTGTCTAGGGCTTTCAGGAAAGCAGGGAGAAGCGCTACCACAATAGACTGGAAATGGCGCAGTCTGAGCCCATTCCGCCTCTTCGCAGCTAATTCAATCTCCTTCTTTTGTAAGTGAACCTTTCTCCATTCCAGTCAATAATATCCTTCTGCCTGAGAGCGCTTGGGTTACATAACAGGTCATCGTTTCCCATATGATCTTAATCTGATTATTTATTCACCGCGTAACGTCCGTGAAGATATAATTTACCTTCGAGGAAAGATACGCACAGCTCCGCTGTCTGCCGATCGTACCCCAGGGAGTAGCGCAGTTTCGGGACGTGATGCAAGCTGTTCATTTTCTCCACGTTCTCATTGTCAGACGGAGGAGAATTCACAAACAGATCTGCAAATAATCAGCAGAGAACATGAGGAGGCTGCACAGATTGTGCGCTTCGGCTTCCTTCAAAATGTTTGCTGGCTCCAGAAACATCTCTCATTTCGTGTAGATAATGTACTACATGATCTGTATGCAAATGGCGAAACCAATCTACTACTGACACTTGTCAGCCTCGATACGGTACAAGATAAGTGCGTTGTCCTCCATTGTTATGTCTGTCTTGTGCCTTAGCTAAGGACCGTCACGAATGTTTAAGCAGGTAGCGGGGAGAGTAAATGTCTCAGCAGATACCAAGAAGAGTAAATGTCACAGCAGGTACCAGGGAGAGTATATGTCACAGCAGGTACCAAGAAGAGTAAATGTCTCAGCAGGTACCAAGAAGAGTAAATGTCTCAGCAGGTACCGGGGAGGGTAAATGTCACAGCAGATACCAAGAAGAATAAATGTCACAGCAGGTACTCAGGGAGGCTAAATGTCACAGTGGGTACCGGGAAGAGTAAATGTCACAGCAGGTACTGAAGAGAGTAAATGTCACAGCAGGTACCGGGGAGAGTAAATGTCACAGCTGGTACTGGGGAGAGTAAATGTCACAGCAGGTACCGGGGAGAGGAAATGTCGCAGCAAGTACCGGGGAGAGTAAATGTCACAGCAGGTAGCGGGTAGAGTAAATGTCACAGCAGGTACCGGGGAGAGTAAATGTCACAGCAGGTAGAGGGGAGAGTAAATGTCACAGCAGTTACCTGGGAGAGTAAATGTCACAGCAGGTACCGGGGAGAGTAAATGTCACAGCAGGTAGAGGGGAGAGTAAATGTCACAGTAGGTACCGGGGAGAGTAAATGTCACAGCAGGTAGCGGGTAGAGTAAATGTCACAGCAGGTACCGAGGAGAGTAAATGTCACAGCAGGTACAGGGGAGAGTAAATGTCACAGTAGGTACCGGGGAGAGTAAATGTCACAGCAGGTAGCGGGTAGAGTAAATGTCACAGCAGGTACCGAGGAGAGTAAATGTCACAGCAGGTACAGGGGAGAGTAAATGTCACAGTAGGTACCGGGGAGAGTAAATGTCACAGCAGGTAGCGGGTAGAGTAAATGTCACAGCAGGTACCGAGGAGAGTAAATGTCACAGCAGGTACAGGGGAGAGTAAATGTCACAGTAGGTACCGGGGAGAGTAAATGTCACAGCAGGTAGCGGGTAGAGTAAATGTCACAGCAGGTACCGAGGAGAGTAAATGTCACAGCAGGTACAGGGGAGAGTAAATGTCACAGTAGGTACCGGGGAGAGTAAATGTCACAGCAGGTAGCGGGTAGAGTAAATGTCACAGCAGGTACCGAGGAGAGTAAATGTCACAGCAGGTACAGGGGAGAGTAAATGTCACAGTAGGTACCGGGGAGAGTAAATGTCACAGCAGGTAGCGGGTAGAGTAAATGTCACAGCAGGTACCGAGGAGAGTAAATGTCACAGCAGGTACAGGGGAGAGTAAATGTCACAGTAGGTACCGGGGAGAGTAAATGTCACAGCAGGTACCGGGGAGAGTAAATGTCACAGCAGGTACCGGGGAGAGTAAATGTCACAGCAGGTACCGGGGAGAGTAAATGTCACAGCAGGTACCAGGGAGAGAAAATGTCACAGCAGGTAGCGGAGGGAGTAAATGTCACAGCAGGTAGCGGGGAGAGTAAATGCAGATAACAAATGACTCTAATATTTCATTCTAAGTGAGTATTTCGTTACTAATCTCGCACCTGAGACCGACCCTCCTGAGATGGTTTCCACAGGTCTGTGTTCTGCGTTCTCATTTGCATCCTTCTGATCACTTTTTATTGCCTTCAAAGCGTGATCTTTGCAATTAACGATCTCCGGGGACGTCTGCTTGGCGGAGATGATGTGAGGGAATCGAGGCTCGGCCTGCGGCTGGAAGGGTTCGGTGCATTTGTAAACGTTCATCTGAGGAAGAAGTTAGAGGATGGGTGAGGAACGCAATCTGGGGAAGACATTGGGAAGAGAAGCCCTCAAGTCTTAAGAAATGCTGATGCTTAAAGTGTAATCCCCACGACAGACACAGAAATCTAGTTTCCTCCAAGTGGAATGATTTTGGAGACCTTGGGAAACTTTGATGAAGTTGGGTTCTTGATATGAGCTACAAGGAGTGACATTTTATCCCCAGTGGCCAGATAGGTTCCAAGAACAGTCCTTTGACTGAACAGGGGAGCTGGTAGACCTGACTGATGGGACAAACGGCTTAATAAAACACAGGTAAAGTATAAAGCTGGCGTCGACAACCTTTGGCTCTCCAGCTGTTGTGAAACGAGAGCTCCCAGCATGCTCCAATAACATAAGCATAGTGGATACCTTGCAAAGCATGCTGGGATTAGCAGTTTCACAACACCTGGAATGCTGCAGGTTGCCTATCATATGCATATCTATAATAGGCACAGAGTGTGAACAGGGGGCCCCAAAATATAGGGGAGGGGGGCAATATTGCACAAGGGCCCCCTCACTTCTTAAAACGCCCCTGTTCCCTACGCCTGCCCAGTAATCCCAATGGAGTTGAAGATATAAGAGATATTTTTATTTATTTATCCAAAGCATGTTTATACTGTTCAGCTGTGCTATGTTACCCTCTACCACCTTAGCTGGGAGACTATTCTACTTATCAACTACCATTTCAGTGAAGTAATGTTTCCACGCCTTTCCTCTACACTTACTGCCCTCTAGTGTCAGCGCTGACCCTGTATTCTAACACTTATCTTCCTCTGTATGATGCCTTCCCCCTCCTGTACCTGGTTGTTACACCCCAATGGAGGTTCTGATTCTTGTGAGTGTATAAATCAGAATGTAAACGCCAGAAAATAATATTTTTACATTTTAACAAAAACATGAAAAAATATATATTTTATTATTCCTGTGTGTAGTGATGATGTGACACAGACGCGATACATCGGCAGCCATTTCTGTCCCTTTGTAATGCATTCAATCTGTCGCGTCCTAATGCAAGGGTAATAAATCGGTCACAGAAGGTCAGTCCTCAGGACTTAGACAAGACCTGGGACTGGTGCAAGTGTTTGGACACATACAGTCCTTTGTTATGTCTGTGTTTGACTCTGGATGGAGTGCACTCGTTGTGGCCTGCTACTTCTCTCTGTTTGCTATGACCTTGCCTTTCTCATTGCTTTGTTGCATTGCTTGACTACCTTTAAGTCACATGACATAGAGACTCCTAGATCCCTTTCCATCTCTGTCGTTTCTACAAGTAGTGTCAATGGGCCAGATCCAGACTTAAGGTCTTTTAAAGTACACAAGTGTACCCCAGTTACGCACTACTAAATATAATGCCCTCTCCGTTCCCACAGCCAGATTTACGCATGCCGCATATGTCAATTAGTTGTCATTATTAGGTCTGGATCTGATTCTCAAATAGGCTCGAAAGGGGACTTTCGCAAATCTCTTGTCCCCTTACCATGTGACATCTAAGCATGCGTGTGCCAGCTGTTACCTGTCGTACATTCTTCATAAGTCGCTCAGAGCTCCGAATCTGGTCCAATAATTCAGAATTTGTTTTTCAGCTGATTTCCGATGAATAAAAATCGCTTGGGATGTTTTCCAGTTTCTGCTGACATGAGAATTGGCGAAAGGCTGCGTCTGGGCGACTGTATCCATCCATGAGAGACCATTCCCCTCTCTCGCACCAAATTCAGTTTCAGGGGCCCTTCCTTGATAGTTCCGGAAGCCTACATGGTGTAAAACACGCCCCCACTACAATTTCACATAATAAAACCCTACCACTCGTGACCATCACAGCACGGCGGTTACCAAATTGATATTACTGATACCATTATGATAGTGGCACTCAAAGCGTACACATGTAAAGATTGCACACACCGGGTGTTTTCCAGAATGCAAGCAGCGGGCGTTTACCAGAATGCACACAGCGGGCGTTTACCAGAATGCACACAGCGGGCGTTTACCAGAATGCACACAGGGGGTGTTTAGCAGAATGCACACAGCGGGCGTTTACCAGAATGCACACAGAGGGTGTTTACCAGAATGCACACAGCGGGCGTTTACCAGAATGCACATAGGGGGTGTTTATCAGAATGCACACAACCGGTGTTTACCAGAATGCAGACAGGGGGTGTTTACCAGAATGCACACAGGGGGTGTTTATCAGAATGCACACAGCGGGCGTTTACCAGAATGCACACAGGGGGCGTTTACCAGAATGCACACAGGGGGCGTTTACCAGAATGTAAACAGCGAACGTTTACCAGAATGCACACAGCGGACATTTACCAGAAGGCACACAGCGGGCGTTTACCAGAATGCACACAGGGGGCGTTTACCAGAATGCAGACAGGGGGTGTTTACCAGAATGCACACACCAGGTGTTTATCAGAATGCATACAGGGGGTGTTTAACAGAATGCACACAGCGAGTGTTTAACAGAATGCACACAGCGGGTGTTTACCAGAATGCACACACCGAGTGTTTACCAGAATGCACACACCGAGTGTTTACCAGAATGCACACAGCGGGCGTTTACCAAAATGCACACAGCGGGTGTTTTCCGATCTGACCAATTAGAAAACGCCCACTTTGTTGGAGTCTGGCTCCGGTACACAAATTCGAGCCTGATCTATGGGGTTCCACCTCGCAGAGAGATCGTGACACCCTCCTGCCTTATTCCCACATCCTGAGCCTCATCTACTCCGAAAATGTTGCCTGGTAACGAAGCAGCTCAGAGAGATCTCAACACCGCGAATATGAAAAGAGCAATTCATAATCTGGAGCTCAGAAAATACCCCATGGGGGGGCCTGCGAGATGGGAGATGACTGGCCGGGTAAAGGGCCCAGATCCTGCCCCCCCGCGTGCTTTACGTGCGTGTGGGGGGGTCAGTAGGCAAAGGTCTTCTCCGCACCCGACCCCTCTTTTAAATGGTATGGTGGGGATACGGCCATCATCAATGAAGAGTCAGCCCCTTCTGCGTAAGTACTGACATACGTAACTTCATTATGTACTTACGCTAAGGCAACATCTGGCACGCGCATGCTCAGATGTTCCAACAAATTACTTGCTTAAGTCCCCTGTCGGACGGAGGAGAGCAACTCTAAAGAGAGATTTGGTGAAAGATATGACTAATCCGGGTGTGTTTTACCGTTCCGATGGTCTGAATGACAGCAGTTAACATGTTGCCACTAAAATGCTGACAGTGTTAATTGATCGTTATTTTTCTATCAGAGTCGTTAACGAAACACCTGTCTGATAGAATATTGTAATGTCAACATGTACTTTACTCCGCATTAAAATAATCCTGACCTCAACTATCCCTAATTCCTAACCATAAACCTTAACATTTTCTATATTACAATAATCCTGTCCTTAACCTTAATTTCTAACCCTAACTCTTAACCTTACCCTAATTCTTAACCCTAACCCTAACTCTTAATCCTAACTCTAACCCTAATTCTTAACCCTAAGCCTAACTCAGGGAGAGTTTGGTAGCGCCATTGGGTTTAGGTTTATAATTGGAGTTGGAGGGTTGGAGTTGGGCTTTGGATTGGGGTGTGGGCATTGAGGTTTTGATACAGGTTAGGGATGGGTTTGGGGTTAGAATTAGGGTTGAAGTTGGCATTAGGGTTACAGTTGGGGTTGGGGTTATAGATAGGAAGTAGGGTTATGGTTAGGGTCATGGTACAGTTGGGATTAGGCTTATTGTTGGGGTAAGGATTACTGTTGGAGTTAGGGTTTTGGTTGGGGTTAGGGATAGGGTCATAGTTGGGGTTAGGGTTTTGGTTGGGGTAAGTGTGTATATTACCTTGTTTCTGATTTGAGTGGATCTGCCCAGTTGGAAGACTTTCATCTTGAATCCAGCACAGACGGTGCACGTTGGGCGCCATTGGTGCAAATGTGAATTAACGGATCATTATGATTAGTGGTGGACAATAGGAGAGGTCCAGATTAATGAAAGGACTGGACACCATTGATATTTAGCATGGCCATTGTAGAACACTCTGCCTCTCTGTGAAACTATGATCCCTATTTATTACAGTGTAGATCAAATACCGTCCCGATGTCTAATTCACACACAAACAGAGCTGTTCGTCAAACTCAGTTGCCAGTAGCAACCAACACAGGCATGGAACACCATGGACCGAATCCAGATTTAGCAGCGTCTTGCGATCTATCCAATGGCTGCGAAGGTCCCCTATAGGATCGCTAGGCGAAGCTAATTTGCATAATAGCGAGGGAAGAACACACCCCTCACCCTTATAGAATCCTGTCAGCAGGACCATCCAATAACATTTACACACTGGCCCACTCCAATCCCTTAACCCCTCTCCCCCACGATGCGGACATAGCATGCTGCCTCATACCGCCTTCCCTCACCAGACCAGCTTTCAGCACGGAAATCTGGATCTTGAGGATCTATAGTCGTCGGCGCTGAAAAGGCGTTGCCTGCGCATACACACTTCAGAGATTGTGGCCGTTATCTGCGCATAGCATGGAGAAAACAGACATAAGATGAAAATTACGTAACTGTGAATCCAGACCAACAACCCCAACCTCTAAATTTAGAACTCGGTTCCATGTCCTTTCATACGCTTTATAATAAAAGTAACAAAAGACAAAAAACTGGCAGCAAATTTTTAACAATCACCATGGTTCCGGAGATCAGGATTCTAAGCACAGTCTTGTTTAACAATCATTGCACCCAAGAGGTTCTGCAGCAGCTGTCAGCATTTTGCACAAGCGAACGGGATACCTTCACCTCTGCCCACCCCACAGAACGCAGATCATTTCACCTACAGATAACTTGTCTTGTTTAACGCTTCCTGATCAAGAGACGCTAGCATCTCATGAATGATTCCGGCATAGATGCTTAGAACGGAGATTCAGATCAACACATTCTTCATCCCTGTCGCTCACACTGTGTTATTCCTGTGCTACGCCGGCAAAGGGGACAAGCTACATGAGATTGTTTTGAACCTGCCGAACGCTGGATATTGTATATTGCGCCTGAATTTGGCGATCACGGACTGTATTCACAGATACGCTTTTGCCCCGAGTTGCGTGCGTATTTTTAGGATCGGAGTAACTGCGCATGCGTAGTAAATTTATTTATGCTGTTTACGCTGAAATTACGCACGAGTCCATTAGGCACGCAAGTATGAATCGCACTCGGGGACCTACATGTGGAGGGGCGTGGTTGAAATCTGTACAGACAAAGTTACGTGAAAATGGGTGGGTGGGGCATTTAAATGACCATTTGAGGGTGTGGTTAGTTACATACGCACATACGTAAGTATTATACGCACGGAAATGCACACGTAGAGATAAGTGTGCCTTATGGAGGCGTAAGTCACCGAAAACCCGTACCTTTAACTAACGTATCTGTGAATACGACCCCACCTGTCTTCATTCAGACACCGGCTGGACCCAGACCCCTGGAACCTGAGTCTGAATTATGTCTACAAGGCTGCTAATAACAATCACTCGCTCTCTTAATTACAATTGTCTACACATTTGATATCTAAAAAGAACACATTGGAAATTGCAACATTGTAAAAGGTAATATTATTAAATAATGCAATAAAGCAAATAACATGATACTTTGTGGATTCTGAGTATCCGCTGTTAGTGGCATAATGACCCTAAGGGTGAGGATACTGTACCTACCACTTGCCCTGGTTGTAGAACGCTTGCCATAGTCACCGGGGTGCCCCCTTCGCTGTCTGGTGGCATTTTCTTTTTGTGAAAGCAGCAGCACACGATCCCGTACAGGGCAATCAGACCAGAGGCAGTGCCCAGGGTTGCCCCCAGGACTATGAAAGGGGAAGGGATCATCTTTCTTGGGACCTGTGATGATCACAGGCAGTGGGTGGCTTTTGTCGAGGTGACAATGTCAGTCCATTCTTGGCATCAGGGATCTCAGCTCCGGAGTGAACGTGGGCTTCTGCCTAGTTCCTAGAGTGGCGAGCCTGGTGTGTGTGTGTGTGTGTGTGTGTGTGTGTGTGGCAGCCTCGCTCATTGAAGAGAGCTCTCCAGGGAAGAGGGAGGACCTCTTACTCGCGTCATCCTAGAATCAGAATGAGCGGCTGCAAAGAGCAGAGGATCTCATTCTTCCCCACTCTCCCCCCCGGGCAGAGAACTTCCAGCTCTGCCTGAATAGCCACTAAGCAGCAAGAGGGGAACTGGTTCTACAGTCACTCTGCAGACTGTCAGCTTACCCGGGTGTAGATCTGTGCAGTAACTGATAGAGGCATCTGATGGTCAAAATAAGGAATAATAGGGACAAAATAGTCCCTACATACTACTACATCACTGTGTAATAATTTCATATGGGGCATAATCATGTGAACTAAGGACATTGCTGTGTGACATACTGTAATCTTGTGACCTGGGGACATTACTTTTTGGCATAATCATGTGACCTGGAGTATTGCTGTGTGACAAACTCATGTGACCTTGAGATTTTACTGTGTGCCATAATGTGACCTTGAGACATTACTGTGTGATATAATCATGTGACCTGGAGACATTACTGTGTGACATCATCATGTGACCTGGAGACATTACTGTGTGATATTATCATGTGACCTGGGGGACATTACTATGTGACATAGTCATGTGATCTGAAACAGAGCTGTAGCCAACAATTTAGTGCCCGGGGCCAAAAGGAAAAATTGCGCCTTTGATCCTAGTTTTTAAACCAATTTAACTTTAAATATTAACGAAATGGTACCCCCCCCTTAAGTTTTGCGCTCTGGGCGGCTGCCCCTACCACGCGCCCCTGAAGTCGTTACTGTGTAGCATAATCATGTGACCTGGGGATATTACTGTGCGACAATCATGTGACCTGGGGACATTACTGTGTGACATAATCATGTGACCTGGAGACATTACTGTGTGACATAATCATGTGACCTGGGGACATTACTGTTTGACAATCGTGAACTGGGTACATCACTGTGTGATGCAAGTGACTTGTAACTACATACAATGAGGGAGCTGCATTTGGGGGTTAAGGCTGGGTACACACTGGGACTTTTATTAACAGATAATCTCTCCAATCACCCAATCAGACTGTTTTCGCAGCTATCTTACCAGTGTGTACTGACCAAAGAGGCCCAAAAATCTTTGGAAACGGTCTGTGATCTTTTGATTTGATCTTTTGGAGCCTCTAATATCCCAGATCAGTGATAGAGAGATAACCTTTGCTTTTTGCAGTGTGTTCTGCGTCTATTAGGAGATCTATGGACAGTACACACTGGTGAGATATCTGGGGAAATGGTCTTTAGATGGTGTGATTGGTAAGATTATCTGCTGAAAAGCCCCAGTGTGTACCCTGCTCAAGAGACACCAAAATAAATGTATATCTTGCCACCCCAAACAAAAACTGCCCTGAGATCACCAAACATGTACAGCAAACCATTTTTTGTTTTTGTTTGTTTTAATTAAACTTTGTTTCGGAAAATTTGAGCAATTCAAACATTGTATCTTTCAAGAACAAAATGCAGAATGGATAATCAGAGAAAGCATTGTAAACAGTACATATCTTGCTATTTTCATAAACATGAACGTACAGGAGGGATATAGCATATATTCTCGTTACAGCAAACCATTTAACCAACTAAAAAAAACCCAACATGAACCATAACCTAATTCTTACCCTTACCCTCCCCTCTCACTACCCTAACCCTCCTTCCTGGCAGCCTGACCCTAACCCTCCTTCCTGGCAGCCTGACCCTAACCCTCCCTTAATTGCAGCCCTGCAGCCTGACCCTAACCCTCCCTCCCCTACAGCCTGACCCTAACCCCGCAGAAAGACTTTACTCAACGCCATACTCACCCATTCATAAAAAAAAATTGAAAAAGTGTAATCTTCGGAAAAAGGGCCATTTGAAAAGTAACTTTCGAATATCCCTTTTTCGAAAGCCACACTTTCTAACCGGAGATTGCAACCGTACACATGCGTAGTAGCTCAATTCTTAACACAACATACGTAAGCCGAAAACTATGTAAATGTGATTCCAGACCAATATGTAATCTCTGTAACAGGAGAATCATTTCTATATTATACTTACACCCCTTGTGTATATATACTGGATTATATTGTCTTTGCAACACTTACATAACATCACATTTGTTTCCAGTGTAAAGTGTATGTTTGTATAACTAATATCTGCGGGGTTTGAGACTATATTAAATATTGATGCAGGAATAATTGTTGCCAAAACAAAGCCCCAAAAATATTCCCAACTAAACTTTTCATTTAAAAAATACAGGGTACAATAGAAATTCTTACTTATAAACATCAAGAATCCCCCTTGGATTAAGAAACTAATATTTAGGAGTATTTTTAGAGGTAAATACACGCGGGTATCGAAAAGGACCGTTTTATACCAACAAATTCCGAACTGGCTGTGAAATCAATTGTTTCTGCCTTGCCGCGGAGAAGCAATCTTTCATTCGAAGAATGAAGACGCAGCGGCCAGTGGTGGCTATTTATGTTACCCCACCCTTATCCTAATTCCTACCTTAACCCTCCCCTTCCATTACCCTAACCCTAACCCTTTCCTCCCCTCAGCCTAACCCTAAGACTCCCATCCCTGCAGCTTAACCCCAAGACTCCCCTCCCCACAGCCTAACCCTAAGACTCTCCTCCCCGCACCCTAACCCTAAGACTCCCTCCCCGCAGCCTGACCCTGAGACTCCCTAATGTGCTATTATGGAATCACACGTAAGAGCTTAGCCAAAGTCCTACTGTACAATTTGCAACGATCTCCCTGTCCACCATGAGTATACCAGGTATGCGCGACAGCCATCAAAAACCGTCAGAGGCTGCCACTGCACGCATTCACAGTATGAACAGACAGGGGACTTACACCCCCCCACAGCCTGACCCTAAGACTCCCCTCCCCACAGCCTGACCCTAAGACTTCCTTCCCTGCAGCCTGCCCCTAAAACTCCCTTTCCTGCAGCTTAACCCTTTTGTTCTGCAAAATGCAGCCTATGCACACTTCACAACAGATATGTGATTACATCAGTCAATAAGAAACAAAAACAAAACAAAACTGGTAACTAAAAAGGAGATTAGTAGAGCAGCCAGCCCAATTTTACTTATTATTAGTGGAATGGTGATTATATGTCAGGAATGTGAAACAGGTAATTCAACATACAGTAAAATTGCTTAATACTGTTCATAACATGACGGCGCCATCTTGTGGTTTACTGTGGTAACACATATCAGGCTGTTATCAAAAATATCTGCTCTTACAAAGGTGGTCATCACAGATTCAGTGGTCGAAGGGGAGAATTAGTGGTGGTATGGGGGAGATATGATAATTATGTTGGAGATGGAGAGATAGAAAATAAAATAAGTGTATAAAGAATTATAGCTTTTTAGTTATATCAGTGTGAGAATTAACCCCTCGTATACCACACCACTTTGAACCCTGGGCTCTGCAAGAACCTTAATGCAAAGCTAAAGTAAAAAAAAACAAAAAAACAGTTATTGGAATTTATTGGAATTTTTATTGGAATACTGGTATAAAATCATTATATAGTCCAAACTACATATAATCATGAGCAAAAATTGTTTAGAAATAAAAATAATAAGAATGATAATAAAAACTCAGTGAAATCGTGTTTGATAATTATAATTCATTGTTATCTTCGTCAGCATAGTACAAAGCCGACCAATGAAAATAAAGATGGGGTTGGTAGCTAAAGGAAACAACCCTTGATTTACCATATGTTCAATAGATAAACTTATGCGCTAATGTTAAGAAGAAATCTCTGTGCGTTTTAACAGATAAGAGACGAATAAAATAACTGACTGTAAAGCCGGCCATACACAAGAGCATTTATGAAGCACAGCTTCGATAATCTAGACGTTTTTTACCGCTAGAGTCGGCTAGAATATTTTCCCAATATTGAATAAAATAAAGGAGACCATTTAGCGGCAGTTTTATTGTACCCAAAAATTGTGATTCAACATATACTATCCGATAAACCCGTTTGTTGAATACCATACTTTAGAAAAATACAAATAAGAGGCAGTCTGCGGGCCCGATTCAATTGAGCTAAAAGCGTTCGCTGGCGTATTTTTAACGCTATTTTTTGCAAAATAACGGGCGCTATTTTTTTTGCTATTCAATTATTTAGCAGCGTTAAAAATATGGAATTTTTTTACCGATAGCGTTAATTAATAATTCGCCCCTATGAGAGGTGTGGATTTTTAACGCTGCCCTGTTTTGTGCCCCGACAGGGC
>WWET01000115.1:958381-984913 GCA_011038615.1 Limnodynastes dumerilii | reverse complement strand
GGTACAGGAGGGACATTATATAAAGGAAGAGGTGTAATAGAACATGAGGACATGTGTATATACTGGAGGGTGACAGGTACAGGAGGGACATTATATAAAGGAAGAGGCAGGGCTGGAAGTGAGGGGGTATACGGGGGTATGATATACCGTCACTTCTCCCACTGGTTTAATTTAAAAGCTGTAAGTCCCCATTCACTTCCATTATTTCTATATTTTCATACCGCCACTTCTAAATTTCTATTTCGAACACTGGGAAGATGTGTAATAGAACACGAGGGCATGAATATAAACTGGAGGGTGACAGGTACAGGAGGGGGCATTATATAAAGGAAGAGGTGTAATAGAACACGAGGACATGAATATAAACTGGAGGGTGGTAGATTCAGAGGAAATGTGCGGATAATGACGTTACTGAAATTGTGATAGATAAGTGGAATAACCTCCCATCTGAGGGGGTAGAGGTAACACAGTAGAACAGTGTAAACATGCTTGGGATAAATATAAGGATATCCTAAATCTTACACTAAATTGAGGGTAAAGAGGGTCTAGGGTCAGTATAGTTATAAATAAACAACTGGGCAGACTGGATGGGCCATGTGGCTCTTACCTGCCGTCACTTTCTATGTTACACAATTAATCTCTGGATAGCTTTCTTTCTTTAAAACATTGTTTATTACTGTTGGTGTAAAAGAACACCCTCTTGTACCAACTCGATTTGAGTGATGGCCTCATAGTGTTACACATTTGCAATACAGAGAAGCGTTTGATGGCAGCTTTGTCCTCGTTATTTGGTCTTTCTGGGTGTGGTTCACGGTTCGGATGATCTGCATCTCAACAGATGAGCTCTGGGAATGAAAAGATGATTGCCGCCAGTTTACAGCAGTCTGCAATGAACAGCATCCATCTTCCAAGATTCCAACGGCAACGGGTACTATTTTCGTCAGCCTAACCATCCCCTCCTCTCAGGCTAACCGTCCCCATCCCCTTAACCCTATCCATCCCAGCCCCACAGTCTAACCTGTACCGCCTCTTGCAAGACATTATTTCACAAATCTGGGGCAACTTACAAGTGATTCATAAATCAATGCACCAACAATGAAACCTGCAATACATTTCTTTGCTGTTCCCTTGAAACATCATCAGGTTATCATATATATTAAGGCTCATTCCTTTTTACAGTGATATGCTCAAATAAACTTACAACACCTTCAATATAGAATTCCAATGAAATCCAAGATTCACCTTTTTCTGTTCCTGTGACAGGTGTCCGTCATCAGATGTTTAACTATACGGAATACCAGTGGGCGGAGATAACGATCCCTCTGGGGTATAAATAGCCTGTCATATGCCAGTACCATGCTGTCAGTGTACATCAGATGCCTTAGCAGCTGTCATCATTTAGACTTTCTCTGGATCAGATTTGTTTTTATATTATTATATATTTTTATATTATGCAATCCATTCACTTAGTTATTGAACTGACTTCTTATCTGGTTTGATGTCTTCTCTCACCCTCTCTGTCCTTGGCGATGCTCTCTCTCTGCAGTGATGACTTTGACGTAACGATTTCGATCCCTGAACGGTGGTATTCCATAAACAGCTAAACATGCTGCTATTCACCAGTGAATAACCTGATATTCTACCTGCAATATAAAATGAAGAAGTATAAGTTTCACATGAGTGAAAAATAAAATAAAATTATATTTATAGCCACATTCACAGTTGTCATACAAAGGGTTACTAAAGATGGGGCGGGACTTAATGTCATCAAGCTCTGCCCATGCTTAGCAGGGTTTGGGGCGTGAAGCAGTGATTTGCAATAAATCACTGTCTCAAGCCCAGATCCAAGAGATTTGCCGGCTCTCTCAGGCTTCCGGGCTCTGTGAATTTCCTAGAAATTTTGGGAGAGTCGACAACTATGGGATTATAACATTTATTTTTATTTTATTATCTGTTTCTAGTCAACATAGAATTTGATGGCAGATAAGATCTACTTGGTCCATCCAGTCTGCCTATTATTTTTTATTTTATTTGGTAACCAGAAACCTGATTTGATCATTTGTTTTTGTAGGGACACCCTTATCTGTATTCCAAGGATGTTTAAATTGCTCGACTATATTAGTCTCTACCACTTCTGTTGCAAGCCTATTCCGTTAATCTACTACCCTTTATGTTGAATTTTCAACTTGCTCAACTTCCTCCCAGTGTCATTACATGTCTCATGCCCTAATACATCCTTTAAAGAAGTTTTTTTAAGTTTCTATCTTGTCCCACCAATTCCCGTCTTTGCTGCAAATTACACATATTAAGATCTATTAGTCTTTTTGAGTAAGTTTTGTGATGTAAGCCATGCACCATTTTAGTTGCTCTTCTTTGTAAGTCTCTAATGTATTTACATCTTTCTGAAGCTCTCCATGAATTTTAGGGAGACTCCGTAAAGAGCGTGTGATCTCCCTGACTCCCTGAAGAGTGGATGATATCCCTGACTCCCTAAGGAGTGGATGTTCTCCCTGATGCTTATTTAGTTCCAGAAGTCACTGCAATATCAAACCCTCCAACATAACCCCTTCCCTTAGGTCAGAGGCGGAACTAGCGAGTTGTGGGCCCAGGTACAAAAAATATGTTGTGGGGAGCTTCGGCTTTGGGGTGATGACGGCTGTAGGCCCTTGTATCAGCATGGGCCCCGGTGCCGTTGCACCTGTTGCACCAATGGTAGTTCCGTCCCTGCATTAGGTACACGATACTCTGCTCCTGAGCTTCCAACTGCCACTCACCTAGATTTAATGAATAACTGATGTTTAAAAAAAATGTGGTTGCCATAGTAACTGACAGTTGAGAGTTCCGGAAAAGAGTATTTTGTACCTAATGGAATGGGTCATGTTGGAGGGTCTGCAGTATGATGACAGAATTAAAAAATTGTGTCCTATTTCCCTGTATTCAGGCCTATGGAGGCGGCCATTATCCTGGAGGCCAAGTTGTAATCAAAGACTGGCAGTAATCTAAGACAACATGACTTCAATATTGTAGACAAAAAAAAGGTCTCTTGTTAATCAGCTGCAGTGTCTCCTACTTTAATCTTTTCTATACAGATGAAGAGGTCAGCGGATCCTATTCACAGTCTCCACAATAACAGTGAAAGGATTTATTCCCAGACAATTTATCAATAAATATGGATGCCGCCATTTTTAGTGAGTATAGTTTTCCTGGCATCGCTAGACACACCCATGGGTGGAGCTATTCACAGGACACACCCCTTGGTGCAATGTATTGCGCTTTCACAATTTCCCTGATTTTAATTGCAACCATGAGCTAAATTTTCATAATTCCACCACAATTCCTACTTTAACACTGCGTAAGTTCCAAAACACAAACGAGGACTCAAAACAATAAATTTAGCGATAACTAAATAGTTCAATATCTTTTAACTAATAATATTAATTATTCAGCAACTCATCAAGGCTGACAATAGAGGCTTCTAAAGTATTTATTACATGCAGCTGCATAATTAACCCGTAGAATATTATTGCGTTCTGTCAATAGATCAATGCAATGTAATTTCTATGACAAGGTCACGCAGTTGTCTAAACCGGGACAGTTTGCCGTCTCCATCTTCTGCGGCACAAGAAAGAAAAAAAAAAAAATCAACGCTGGTTTAAAACAAAAGAGCAGCCTGATTCCTCAGGAACGGAGAGGCCCGATCAATACTCATTTTTTTCCCCTCTAAATCAGAAAGGGCAGTTCATTTAGCTAGATTAATGGTTTCCATGACAATTGTTCTCGAACTGATCTGTCTGGGAACTCTATGTGAATGCTGCAGATTTAATAAAATAAACTTTCCGGTCAATTACAGTTAAAGGTCGCTAATGTTATTATAAGGTGTAAAGATTGCCTTTTATGTGTTGGTGCAATAAACACCAAAATATGTCAGATTTATGAACTGCAGACTGACATTATGCCCAAAGTCTCACTTCAGTAACAAACATCTCCCCCAAATCTTCTGTTCAGTCAGTTTCCTGATAGAACAAATTTTGAAGTCAAATTCCTAAAAATGATTCAGATGAGGGAGCTAAACCAGAGGTTCGACAGATAAGAAACACACATTCGTTACAACTCTGGATAGGATGTAGAGAAAAGGGCAGATGTATCCCCCTTTCAGTCTAGTCTAAGCCACATGCCAGTTTTCTCAGGCATGACCCATTCCATTAGGTACAATTTAATCCACTCCTGAGCTTCCAACTGTCACTCACCTGGTTTAAATGAATTACCTGATATTTAAAAAACTATTTGCCTCTTCAACAATGGTGGTTACCATAGTAACTGACAGTTGGAAACTGAGGAGCAGAGTATTTTGCACCTAATGGAATGGGGTCATGTTGGAGGGTATGTTTTCTATGTATTTCAGTGGGGTTTTCAAAGGTTTGAATTGTCAGCATTTAAAAACCCATTTAAATGCTCTTTAAGCAAGGGACACTTGGAGACTAGAGTGAGTTGGAGTGAAAGTTTATTACAGAGACACAGCAGTAACAAATATATGCAGTGCCAGCAGAAGATATAACTGGTAACAATAGCAGGCTGACACAGGCAGGAAAGGTGTTCAGACACAGATGAGATGACTGGTGAATAATAACAAGCAAGCAAGGTGTACAAACATAGATGGGATGACTGATGCAGGTAGGCAAGATACTGGTAAATATAACAGACTGGTACAGAAAGGCAAAATATTGGTAAGATGACAGATTGAAGCATCAAGACCCACCAGGCTTGTCACACAATCCAATACATAACTTCAATGATCCAGCACTGGGAGCAGAATTTCCAGGGTATAAATAGCCAGGTATCAGGTGCAAACCCTAATGAATGATGACAGACTCCTGATACCAGAACTAAGGCTATGAGACAGTGACACCTCTGGTGGAAAATAGAATTGCAGGACGATCCAGGAACACTGGCGGCCTCTGATGGAAAGGGCCGGAATCACAAGTCCTGCAACACATAACAGCCAAAGCATAGTAGCGGTATTATGCTACTACAGTATTCTGGCAGTAATTTTATTTTATTTTTTAATTGATTTTAAAATACTTTAAATGACAGATTTTATTTAAATGATTCTTTTAAATATGTAAATCAGTCTTTTTATCAAGAAAAATGGTCATTTTCCCTGCGCAATATTTTTTACATTGGCTTCATTTCCCCAAATAGATGTCACATAGCTGGCATAACTGGCACAGATCTCTGCCCTAAATGCAGCCAACTGGGTACGTCTTTTGTCCACTGCATGTGGAAGTGTCCTATTAAAACCTTCTGGAGCCGGATTCAAATACACATCACAACTCCAGTAGACAAAAACTCCATTTTTACAAAGGTGCCCCCAAAACTAATGTAAACGCCATCGCCACAAGGTGTCCGCAACGCCGTACAAAATACACCAAAATACAGTACAGACAGACAGACAGGGTATGGATGGACAGCATAGTATATATAAAAAAAATATATATTATATACAATATCACTATAAAAATATAAAAATATCACAAAATACAATAAAGTGAAGCAAGCACAGAACACAAAGCAAAATGCGAGGTGTCAAGCTTGGAAGATCAGGGAGAAGGGGATTAGAGCACAGTGAGAGGTTGAGAGGGAGCCACCAGATGGGGATGTTTAAAAGGGTAGCAGAGGGGGACAAGAGGGTAGGAAGTGAGGGGGCAGTGGTGGAGGAAGGAACAACACTAGGATGGAGGGCCCTGCTCACGTGAGCTAACACACTAAGTGGGAGGGAAGAACTTACAGAAGACATAAGGAGAGGGAAGGAAGTGGACTGCTGGTGTGAGCGGAGGAGAGGGGGAAGGAAGAGAAGGGATAGATGAAGGGTGCAGTGAGGATGTTAAATGGAGGAGGGGTAGGCTAGCCTGAACAGGGGCGTTTTGAATGAACGCAATGTGGGGGAGAGTCTGACTGAAGAAGGGAGGTCATTCCAGTGCAGAGGTGCAGCACGGGAGAAGTCCTGGATTAGGCGTGAGATGTGGTGATCAGTAAAGAGGTCAGACAGCGCCGGTTAGCAGATATATGAGTTGACACCCTCGGCTTTACCGCCATAATCCATGCCCCGTCTGTAATGAAAAAACACACGTTAATAAAAACTGATGATGAGGTAGCTCCTCCCCCTGCTACATCACCCTAATCTTTAACCCCTTCATGGCCTGGTGTGGCCAAGCCTCCAGTCCGCCATTTTATGAACAGTGCAGACACTTCAGCTGTAATATGAAGGCACTAAAACTAGAAAATATATATTTTTTTAAATTAATTACATTTTTTTAAAATAATTCTTGTAGAATTTAGTAAAACATTAGTGATTTTTGACACTTCATTTAAAGTGACACATCCTAACTCAAGAGTCTAAATAGGTTCCGGTAGGTCAGCCCTGCGGAGTTAGATTTACTTAACTGCGGGAAAGGAAAAGTGGAGATGTTGCCCATAGCAACCAATCAGATTCTACCTCTCACTTTCCTATTACATACTAGAAAATGTCAGCTAGAATCTGATTGGTTGCTTTGGGCAACATCTCCACTTTTCCAAACCCACAGCTTAGTAAATCTGGCCCCTGGAATGTGTTTGCTGGCCATCGTGTCCAGCACACAGACTATACAATCATTTTATAGTAATTGTATAGTGTGTGACATTTGCGCGCAATTGTCCACCTCTCCCCATGAAGCCGACCATGATGCATCTTAGTTCTGGCAGCTAAACTTTGGATCAGGTCCCAGGATAAATTTATCAAAAAACAAACCTCTCTTTACTGATCCTTTTTCAATCTTCATTAGAAAACGACTCCGATAACCTTGTAATGTTCTTGCATAAACCCAGACATATTTTCATGGCTCGAACACGCCGTTCTTTATCCTCTCTCTGAAATCTTTGCAGAGAGCAATTTAACGCATATGTAATAATATTCATCTTCTCGGCAGATGGGATTTAAAGCTGTATAAAACTCTTAATGTAAACAAATTATGCGGTTCCTGGAAACCACAGAAAAATGAATTTGTCGCTTCGATTTGTTTTATATATTTTTTCCCCCCTTGATGGGTTTTGTGACATCTGGCACATCTGATAATAAGAACGAGAACCTTGGGTGTCAGGATTGTTAAATTAATTCAGTAATATTATTAGAAACACAAATGTAGCCACCGCGGCGTTAGATAGTTTAGATACATCTTATCATTAATATAGAAGACGGCTCAGAATAGGTGCTTTGTTGGGAGTATTGGGAGGCCTCGGAGTTACCCCTACTTACCCTGATTTGTAGAAGGAAATATTATCGTTTGCCGCAGAGAGGTATGGAATTGTTATATAGTCTTCCAGAATTAAATGAGTTGTTTTTAACCCATGAGAGCCTGTTTGGTATATAGAAATTACTTGTGGATATGTTAGATGTTGTTTTAGAATTGTATATATTGTTTAAAACCACAGCAGCCACCAGAGTATCATGGCATTATATCAGCCAGAGGAGGTGTGTCTTGTAAGAGAGAGGGTTTGTTTTATACTCAGGGGGCGTGTCTTCTAATCAGCCTGGAGGCTTGTGTAACAGAGAACTGTAGGCAGAGGAGGTGTGTCTTGTGCTCAGCCAAAGGAGGCATGTCTTGTGCTCAGCCAGAGGAGGTGTGTCTTGTGCTTAGCCTGAGAAATTGTGACTAGTGCTTAGCCAGAGCAAGTGTGTCTTGTGCTCAGCCTGAGGAGGCATGTCTTGTGCTCAGCCTGAGAAATTGTGTCTTGTGCTCAGCCTGAGAAATTGTGTCTGGTGCTCAGCGAGAGAAGGTGTGTCTTGTGCTCAGTCTGAGGAGGCGTGTCTTGTGCTCAGTCTGATGAGGAGTGTCTTGTGCTCAGCCAGAGAAGGTGTGTCTTGTGCTCAGCCTGAGGAGACGTGTCTTGTGCTCAGCCTGAGGAGACGTGTCTTGTGCTCAACCTGAGAAATTGTGCCTAGTGCTCAGCCAGAGGAGGCATGTCTTATGCTCAGCCAGAGGAGGTGTGTCTTGTGCTCAGCCAGAGGAGGTGTGTCTAGCATTCAGCCAGAGGAGCTGTGTTTTGTGCTCAGCCAGAGGAGTGTGTCTAATGCTCAGCCAAAGAAGGTGTGTCTTGTTCAGCTAAAGGAGGCGTGTCTTGTGCTCAGCCAGAGGAGGCGTGTCTTGTACTCAGCTAAAGGAGGCTTGTCTTGTGCTCATTTGTAGAAAAGAGGAAAAGGGCCATGTTCACACAGGTGCACAAATATCCAAAAGTATTACAAAATCACAAAGTAACTTTATTGTTACATAATACAGCGAAATTTAAACCAGTAGCTACAATTGTCACCAAAATGTTACATAAAATGCATGTCCAAAAAGATCTCCTCTTTACTAATTACCATCAATCATGTGTACAATACATGTTAACTCCTGCTCAGTACCACAAGCTGCATAAGCCCATATACTGTCTCATAATCCATCATAGAAATAAAACAGAAAAATCAAATAAAGGTCTAGCTCCTACAGAAGCAGTCACAATCTGACCCAATTCTGAAAATAATAATAAGTGTGAAAAGAAAATATAAAGCCACCTCCAGGTGGATCTTCACATCGAGGAGCAGCTGTTTTACCCTCATGACCGCAAAATACAGCAATGGAGCTGGCATACACAGAGCATGCACGTGGGGCAGGAGTCAAGATGAAAAAGGAAGACGGACAACATCACAGACCACCTGACATGCGTTTCGCTGTAATGTTTTCTTAAAGGTATGGTGTGTCTTGTGCTCAGCCTGAGAAATGGTGTCTAGTGCTCAGCCAGAGGAGGTGTGTCTTGTGCTCAGCCAGAGTGATTTATGCAAATCTCATCATTAAGCCCCACCCCTGGTCAATCACTACTGTAATCTCTGGTGTTCCAGGAGGTGGGAGGGGCTTGATGACATCATCAATCCCCTTCTATCTTTAGTAACTCTAGGGATTACAATTGAAATTGACAGGCAGGGGACATGCAGGAGATTTGCCGGCTCTCCCGGGATACCAGGAAAACAGACCAAATTTCAGGAGTCTCCCGGATATTCTGGGAGAGTCGTCAACCCTGACTAAAACTCCGGATCAGGACCTCAATGGTCCTGCTATCATTTAATGTGAATTTGAATGGAGGAAGAGTTTACTGTCATCAGGATTATCACAAGTGATGGTATAAAGGCAAGTGCAATGTGACTGGGGTTACCATGGTAACCCTGCACAGTATGCAGAAAAAGAAATCATTTAAAGCAGCTCAACACAATAAGCAAACTTTATTTTTCATGGTATTTATGCCCTCTTTCCCGTGCCCCAAATATTCCGCAAATTTCTAAAATTACTGATAATAATTTATTAAAATGGGGTTTAACTAACCCACCCAGTGCATAGTTTATTGTGGAGGGGATTGAACATTCATTAGTCACACATTCCTCGTTACAGATTCCATTTGTATTTGCATAAGATGACAGATACGACAGAGACGGCTTCATCTCATTAGTCATTAATACGAAGTTGCGGTGGTCTAGAGTAATTACATGTAAATCCGACTTAACTCCTCCTGCTGTTATTTTCTCAAATCACCGTCTGCTACAAACCAGCATAGTGTAAACACGTCTGTGTGTATGTTGACAGAGGATGACTGATGGAATTTGCATTTGCTTTTCAAGAGTAGATAATGAGAAGGGTGTAATAATAGGCATTGTGGCTGGTTCACCGTCAGAATTGTCCATACAATGCCTAAAGCTCTATAATCTGTTGTGAAATATACATTATGAATGATGTTGTAGAACATGGAAGCTCTTGATTGAGATTGTAACCTTGTGTAATAGGTCATTCCTGGTGCGCCCTCACCTGGAATACTGTGTTCAGTGCTGGAGGCCGTATCTCTAGAAGGACATAAATACATTAGAGACTGTGCAGAGAAGAACAACTAAAATACTGCATGGCCTGTGTCACACAACATACAGGGAGAGGCTAGAGGAAGTAACATGTATACCTTGGAGCAGAGAAGAGCAACTAAAATGCTACATGGCCTGTGTCACACACTATACAGAGAGAGACTAGGGGAAGTAGCATGTATAGCTTGGAGCAGAGAAGAGCAACTAAAATGGTGCATGGCCTGTGTCACACAACATACAAAACCAGAGGAAGTCACACAACATACAGAGACAGACTAGAGGAAGTAACATGTATAGCTTGGAGCAGAGAAGAGCAACTAAAATGGTGCATGGCCTGTGTCACACAACATACAAAGAAATACCAGAGGAAGTAAATATTAATAGCTTGGAGCAGGGAAGGACTGTGGATGGTAGGGGGGGGGGAGGGTTAATAGCAACTTAAACATATATCAAGGGCTGTAGCCAGGCACAGGAGGATGGCATTTTTCAAAGGAAGGTGTGTAATAGAACACAAAGGTGTGTGTATAAATTGGAGGGTGGTAGGATTAGGGGAAGTGTGCACAATAGTTACTTCACTAAAAGGGTGGAAGATAAGTGGAATAGCCTCCCATATGAGGTGGTAAAGACTAACAGACTAGAGCAATTTAAACATGCTTGGGATAAATATAAAGATATCCTAAATATTGCACAAAATTGAATGCCAAATAGAGTCCGTATGACAAAAAAAATGGGCAGACTTAATGGGTAAGTGGCTCTGCTGTCACAGTCTATGTTTCTATGATCAAGTAATGATGACCCCTTGATTAGTTAGGTTTAATGTAACTGGGAAGAACACAATTGAGAAGAGATGTTTCCTAGCCCAAGTCTACATAATAGTGTAATAGTAATGCTGCTCAGTATCTGTGCGATAAGTAAAAGCAAAAATTCTCCCTGCATCCAAAGAAGAAAATGAATTCTAATCTCTCTGCTTTTTAACATGGATTTACCTAAATGTAACTTTCCTCCTGGTTTCCTTATTTTTCCATACTCTGAATTTAGTCTGCTGTGTTTGTAGGTGAATGAGGGTACAGTATTGCTATAGGTAAAGGTGATGGGTAAATAGTGGAACAAGTACAGTTGTGCCCAGTAAAACCTTTCCCTAACTCAGGGAAACAACTGCCATACACGGGAAGGGGGGGTCCATCTGCTTGGAAAAGCTGAATGGAGCTTCAGAAATCATTTAAACTTGTTTACTTTCCACTTAGCAGCTACTGGCTTCCTGCAGAGATCAGACAATGGAGCGGACGTCACCTGTTTAATGTCCTACTGGGAAAGTGTATGACTCATTCTATGAATTGAATGGGTGACGTCAGCTCCTTTGTCTGATCTCTGTAGGAAGCCAGCAGCTGTTGAATGGTAAGTAAACAAGGTTTTAATGATATACTAATGGCCTACAATCCAGCTTCCTCACCATGGCCCGTGTTCAGAGTACCGGACGTATAACATATATGTCCGGTGTTTAGCGATTTTTACTGCTGCGCATGCGTAGTGATTTTTTAACGTAATCTACATATTTTTTTCTTACGTAGATTGCGTAAATGCTGTCTTTCAGACCGCATTTAAGCAGTCTACGTAAGAAAAAGATACGTAGATTACGTTAAAAAATCACTACGCATGCGAAGTAGTAAAAATCGCTAAATACCGGACATATATGTTATACGTCCGGTACTCTGAATATTAGCCCATTTCACGAAAGGTGCACCTTAGATGGGAAACTGTATCTGAGGCCCACTGTAGATTCTTAGATCCCGACTCAATTTTCCGTGAAGCGTTGTCATGGTGCTTTTTTCAATATTTTGTACATCCCCCCTCCCCCATCCTCCAAGGTCCAGAATTTAAACATAAACAGCCAAATATAGTCCCAGGACCCTGCATCTTATTAACACACAGTTCTCTCTCTAGTCACCAGCCACTAAACTGGCGTTGGTTGCCCCACCCATAGCTCGAAGCAATTCCTGATTTCCTCCCCAGCGCTAGCTAATTAGACCCAGGTCTTCCACCTGTGTGAAAGAGTCACCTGTGGGTCCTGTGTGAAACAGAGTGTGGAGGATTAACCCTGGCTGTAGCTGAAGACTGCAGTCTCACAGCAACTTTATAAGTGTCTCTCATACTTACCAACGACAAACTTCAATCATTGACATATCTTAAACTTAAAAAGAAAAATTCCGTTTATTTTTCTTTGAGACTGGAGTTTTTCTCGCTTTTTCTCTTCATTGCTTCATTTCCCAGCTCAGCAGATCCGCTTGTTATAAATAAGTCAAAGATTTGACAGCATCTGCATAGAGTTTGAAAAGGTTTCCTGCCTTCAGCTGCCGTTGCTGTTGCCTGGGTCATTAAACACCCCTTCTGCCTCTGCACTGGCCAGGAGAAAGATTTGTAGCCGAAAAAGAGAATTATTTCCTAAAATGAATATATTACGCTTCCAAAACAGTCTTCTATTCGTCTCCTTTTGCCAAGCCGTAGTTCAAGGATGTCCAGCCCGTGACTGGAGAGTGAACTATGGAGGGTCTGCCGGGAAGGACAGACGTTAGGGCCTATCACTTATGTTAAAATGATCCATTACAATGTGGAACAAATAGTTGCCACCGATGTTCCAGTGTTCCAGCCAAGCGCGAGGTACTGATCCAACGGAAAACCATCTTTTATTTCCTCAATGTATCATGAGCTCAACGGACGACACAGCAAACTTTCACTTCATTGTGGAAAAGATCATCTTAAGTTTAAAGTTTAAGTTTAAAAAGAGGAAAATAGGTGGAAATTTACACCTGGGTAAAAGCACATGGCATTTTAAAGGGGGTCTCTAATGTTATGCTTTGCATGCAGAGAGAATACTTTGCTGCTGGTTATTGCACACAGACACTGACCAGCTATTTTTTTTACAGGGTTATTTAGACTTGGACTGGGAAACTTATACATGGTTTGCCGGTCAGAAGGGCTGGTTTCTGAAGAATGCAGAGAGGCGATGAAGATGTCATCATAATTCATGCCCATGAAGAATAGTTGCTCACAGCGGCTGGCCGAGTTCCGAAGAATGTCAAAAGTAAAACCCTTATCCTAACCTTCTGCTTGTCGGAGCCTAACCTTAACCAACTCTGTTCCATAGCCTAACCTTAAGTTTCTTCTACTAACTGCCTAACCTTAACCCTTCCTGTGAGAAATCCCAATAAAGAGAAACTCTGGATTTAATCCAGTGTCTCTCTTGATTGAGATTTCTTCTATGTCATCAATTCTAACTCATAAATTAATACAAATTTCAGTGTCACCTCTTGGAAAGAGGGTTTCCACTTAGAAAGGAGAAAGAGAACAATACAATTGCTTTCTTTGTTTTTTCTCTCTCCGTCCTTAATAGCTCTCAGAAAAAACACAGGGGTTGGGAAAATCATTGAATTCTGCATCTTATAGATCTTTGATGCTTGTTCTCTGCAAAGATCACTATCTAGAAGAACTTTATGGGTGTCTGGCTTTGGCTTAAGAGAATTCTGACAAAATTTACCAGAATTTTCTATTGCAAATTCCCAGGAAGACTTTAGTGAATCTTTACTTGAGACTGTCAAGGACGTTACATGCTGGGATCATGTTTTCCTATAACATATTAATGAATGTGCATGTATTATATTAATGCAATGTCTGTCAGGAGTGCCAGTGAACCATATAAGTGTATAAAAGGCTGATTTTATAATTGCATAGCATCTTCTGCTGGTGTGTGGATCGGCGATAAGAACGAGCATTTTCAAAGTGACTTTGATATCCATTGCTCCTGCCCCGCCAAGTACAAGCAATCAAACAGGTCCAGTACGAATCAGCAGCGGTGAGAGATGAGTATTTATCCAACTCCAAACCTTATCCTAATCCTTACAGCCTGACCCTAAGACTCCCTTACCCGCAGCCTGACCCTAAGACTTCCTTCCCTACAGCCTCACCCTAACACCCCCCCTTCCATTACCCTAACCCTCTCCTTCCCACAGCTTGACCCTTAGACTCCCCTCCCCACAGCCTAACCCTTAGACTCCCCTCCCTGCAGCCTAACCCTTAGACTCCCCTCCCCGCAGCCTAACCCTAAGACTCCCCTCCCTGCAGCCTAACCCTAAGACTCCCCTCCCCGCAGCCTAACCCTAAGACTTCCCTTCCCGCAGCCTATAGTCACCTGATGCTGCATTCTGTGCTGAAACAAGAGGGAAAGGATCGGGCCATCCACCAGGCATATGAGATACTCAGGGTGGGGTTGCTTTGGCTTTAAAATGGTTTAGGCCTTAGGCAGAATCCAGTATCCAAAGAGATGCATGAGGAATATTTAAGGTAGGGTCCAGGCAGTAGTGCCCCTAGGAGAAGTGAACAAGGCCCACCCCGCGGGGCCCCTAGCCAGCATAATTTACAGAGTCACAGCCACCGGCTACACTATGCACCGGATTCACACTTAGGGCTGATTTCCATACAGTAGCCTCCACTGCGGAGGAGGAGAGCAGAGCAATTCCCAAGGTCAGTGGTGAGCCCGGATTGTGATGCCTTAGAACCACTGCTTTACCTAAGCTGCATTTTCAGCCATTCTTGTTGTTTACATGATCTGGTATTGAAGGCTTTATTTTTATATGCGGACAACCACTAAATTGTAGTTCTTATCTGAAAGCTTAAACAAGCATTGTGGCATGTGTTACAATGTATTATATTATGATACATTTTATTATACACAGTTTAAAAGTTAGTATCTATTGCAAAGAAGTAAAAATATAGAAAAAATAGGTTTATATACAGAATATTTACAATAAAGCAATAAAATGCTAGGACGTGTCGTAGAGATTAGAATGACCCATGGTAACAAGGAACAATACAATGAGATTTATTTTGGAGATAGAGTGGCTTTGGTGAAGGAATATGATGATATGAAATAACTATCTGTAGACATACACAAAGATTATGACCATTAAGTGATTTTACATCAACCCCAAATACCCTCAATAATCAATGGCTACAAATAAGTTTTTGTTATACTCTTCTGTACATCAGGAGAACACACAGTCCATAGGGAGCTCTGTGATGTGGAGTGGACTGCGAACATTGAAGAGACTTGTGACATTGGTTATGGAATCCCAATAGAGAAATACAAGAGTTCGATATATTTATCTTTCATGTTTAATTACATGGAGCAGAATCGCAGTGTGAAAGAACGGGCGGTATCCGTGCTCTAACACAGACTACATCCCCTTCCAATGTGGAGACACTGCTCTAACACAGTCTACATCCCCTTCCAATGTGGAGACAGTGCTCTAACAGTCTACATCCTCTTCCCATGTGGAGACAATGCTCTAACACAGTCTACATCCCCTTCCCATGTGGACACAGTGCTCTAACACAGACTACATCCCCTTCCCATGTGGAGACAGTGCTCTAACACAGTCTACATCCCATTCCCATACGGAGACAGTGCTCTAACACAGTCTACATCCCCTTCCCATGTGGAGACACTGCTCTAACACAGTCTACATCCCCTTCCCATGTGCAAACACTGCTAACACAGTCTACATCCCCTTCCCATGTGGAGACACTGCTCTAACACAGTCTACATCCCCTTCCCATGTGGAGACAGCACTGTAACACAGTCTACATCCCCTTCCCATGTGGAGACAGTGCTATAACACAGTCTACATCCCCTTCCCATGTGGAGACAGTGCTCTAACACAGTCTACATCCCCTTCCCATGTGGAAACAATGCTCTAACACAGTCTACATCCCCTTCCCATGTGGAGACAGTGCTCTAACACAGACTACATACCCTACGCATTTGGAGACAGTGCTCTAATACAGACTACATCTCCTTCCCATGTGGAGACAGTGCTCTAACAGTCTATATCTCCTTTCCATGTGAAGACAGTGCTCTAACACAGTCTACATCCCCTTCCCATGTGGACACAGTGCTCTAACACAGACTACATCCCTTTCCCATGTGGAGACAGTGCTATAACACAGTCTACATCCACTTCCCATATGGAGACAGTGCTCTAACACAGTCTACATCCCCTTCCCATGTGGAGACAATGCTCTAACACAGACTACATTCCCTTCCCATTTGGTGACAGTGCTCTAACAAAGACTACATCTCCTTCCCATGTGGAGACAGTGCTATTGTTTGGCCAGAAATTCTTAGCCCACGACTCTGTTGTCATTTGTTTTAATTGGTGATGAAAGAAGAGTTTTGGGTCTTATTTTGCCAAGGATACAACAACCCCTTGCTACGGCCTCTAATCTGTGAGTTGTCAGAGAAGGATTATTAGGTTTTCCCAATCAATGAGGATACAGTTATCCTAAGGCCAAGGTGGGTGGGGGAAGGGGGGGTGGGAAAGCATTTAAATTGTACAATGTGGGATGGATATCCCAGTTACGCAACTGATCTGCGGTCGGACAGACCGCTGATCCACACGTGTGACTTAAGGTTGCCTTATGGCAGCGTAAGTCACATTTCTTATGAACGAGAGAGGGAACAGACCTCCATACATAAGGAAGGCTTGCGGGGGTCTGGATTCGGCATGGGGATATTGGAATGCCAATCAAACATGTCGGAATTATAATATTCGATTAAACAAGAGTAACGGTAACAACTGGCAAACAGCTGATCAGTGAACGCTTCCAGCATTTCAGTATCGGCTGAAGGGGCTGACCCTTCATTTTTTTCGATGGCTGTATAACACGCCATACAGGTCTATGTACATATGGAAGCAGACCTAGTCGGAAAAGTTAAGGTAGCTATCTGGACATGTAAGTGTCTAGATCTACTACTGACAGCGGAGATTGCAGGGGGTGTGCTCTACCTGCTACCTGTGTAACTATGGACCCCCGCATGCACTTAAAACTTGCGGGGGTCAGGATCTGGTCTACCGAACCTTAAAATACCATAGTGTGAAGGAATTCTCTGGAAATCTGGCATTTTTGCCATCCTCTAGCCCTTTGCCTCCTATTAACCAGTCTCATCTTTTTGGCAAAGCACCTAAAGTTCTCCCAAAGCCGATATCTCTCATGTGAAGTAAAAAATTCTGAAAGGACAAACTCCGGTGCTAAGTAAAGTCATTCATTATCTCTGCTTTCGCTATTGATTATCAATAACAAGATACTTTCTGAGACAAACAGCTCTGTTATTACCGAAGAGCTGCTGCCCTATCTACTCTCAATGAATCATATTAAGCATTGGCTCGTTTTTAAGATGTGCAAACATTTCTGTGACTGTGTTTATCTAATGTCTCTGGGCAAGGATCATTCATTTCAGGAGTGTTGGAAGATGACATTTTCACCAGTTGAAGAAGCTTAAGCTCTCTCTTTAAAAGCAGATGGGAGGACGAGGCCGGTGCAGAGGACTGGGGTTTTAATGAAGAGGAATCGGAATGAATGCATCTTCGCTGGCAGGATAATAATAACTGTTGATAATGTAGCGCTGTTCTGCAATCAACAGCCTACATGGCGTGACAGCGAGAGCAACCTAAAGGCTTAGTACGTGATCCAACCCGTGCCCCAACCCCGTACAAGATTACATGATTAATGCGATGCACAGACCGGTTCCCACGGGGGTTCCTGCATGCTACGCCAAATTTACGGGCCGCAAAAATATCATTTCTATCTCTTCATGAAAAGCCGGAGAAATTGATTCATGAGCGGAGCATTTTCCTTTGACAGTTTTCACTTCTTCAGGCAACGAGCCGTGCGGTGTCCAGGCGGCAGAGCAAACTCGTCAGCCGATAGGTTTAATTAAGCATTTATCCTTCCAAGCCACTGTCCGGGTGACACGGAGGAGCAAGGAGCAAAGCAAAAAATAAAAGAAGAAAAAGAAGCAAATTTGCACCTTGGTAAAATGATGTGGCAAAACAAGGGGGTAAAGCTTAAAATGCGTGGGGTTGTTTAGAGGTGGAAGAGTAAGTTGTAATTAAACTCAAATGCATTGTAAAAATCTAGTTGTGTGGGGTATGGAAGCAGCCACTATATATGTAAAAACTATTTTAAACATGGTTCTTTATAGCCATTATGGTCTGCATGATGACATGCTTAACAGCGACAGTGATACAGCCTACAATAAAAGATCGATTGTTTAATGATAGAATACTTATGAATTTAGAGTACTGCGATAGAGTATTGTTCTGCATGGTGCCCTGTCATAATGCCAACAAATTATATTGACATTTAAGGTGATAGAATACATTTCTTGTCCCTGCTCATGCGCCACTCTCTTCTGTCTGCCTCTCATTTCTGTCCTGCTTCTGTGTCTCTCCCTGCTGCTCTCCTCTGTCTGACTGTCTCTCATCTCTTACCTGCTCCTGTGTCAATTCCCGCTGCTCTCTTCTGTCTGTCTCTCATCTTTGTCCTGCTCCTGTGTCTCTACCTGCTGCTCTCCTCTGTCTGTCTCTCATCTGTGTCCTACTCCTGTGTCTCTCCCCGCTGCTCTCCTCTGTCTGTTCCTTCACTCTTTCCTGCTCCTGTGTCTCTTCCGACTACTCTCATCTCTCTGTCCCTCCATTCTGTTTTGCTCCTCTGTCTCTCCCTGCTGTTCTCTTTATCTGTCCCTCTGCTCTGTCCTGCTCCTTTGTCTCTCCCCGATGTTCTCCTCTGTTTGGCCCTATGCTCTGTCCTGATCCTGTGCTTCTCCATGCTGCTCTCCTCTGTCCTGCTCCTGTGTCTCTTCCCGCTGCTCTCCTCTGTCCTGCTCCTGAGTCTCTTCCCGCTGCTCTCCTCTGTCCTGCTCCTGTGTCTCTTCCCACTGCTCTCCTCTGTCCTGCTCCTGTGTCTCTTCCCGCTGCTCTCCTCTGTCCTGCTCCTATGTCTCTTCCTGCTGCTCTCCTCTGTCCTGCTCCTGTGTCTCTTCCTGCTGCTCTCCTCTGTCTTCCCTGTCTGCTCTCTTCTGGCAAATGGTGTCACGAGCCACTAAGAGCAATGACTACCATTTGTGTGCAGACCCTCTGAGCTCAGCTGTGGGGACCCCTGAGACACTGGGCTCTAAGTGGTCACCAATGCTTAGGGCCATCTCCATCCAAATTTTTTTTATCCAGTTGCATTACTATTGGATCCTGTCTTTAATGTCTGGATCTGATCCACTTAGTTAGAAGTTAATATAAGTTTTATCAGTAAATGCACCTGTGTAATCTGAAAGAAAGTTGTACGCATCAGGTCAGCTCAGGCTCCTGGATTTTCCATTTAATAAGAGATTAACAAAACATTTGGACAAATTTTGAGTTTCCACAAATCTTAGCATTTCATGAACGGAAAATCAATCTTGGAAGGTCACTCCGAAAAACGGAATTTATAAACAAACAAAACTCTATTTCCAAATGTCAGTTTTTATACAACAAATGTTATAAAGAAAGATCAACATTGAAAACAGATTAAACAAATGAACATTGCAAGCAACTGTTTTAAAATGCTTTGGGACTGTTACTATGCAAGAAATAAACCCCATGGGAGACCATGCTGCAACAGATTTAGAGTTGTAAGGGATGTGTTTTTGCTCAACTCTCAACTGCAGTGTCAAAATAATAGTCTAAGAGGTCAATGGTCAGTGGAGTATGGTTATCCTACAGATGGCCACTTAATTTACCAGAGCCCTCTAGCAGCCCATTGGAATAAGGATGTGAGATTGATTGTAGTGGTCCAAATTATGCCTATATTTATATAATCATCATGTCCAGTACAAAAAAAAATCTTAAATTGTGCATATGGGACTGACTCAGATTTCAGATTTTTTTGCAATCAGATTCTATAGCAAATGATGTATACTGTTCAGCTGAGCCTGTTATCAGTGTCACACAGTAATACAGAGCAGGTTGTCATTTTATGGGATCAGTCTCGGTCCTCTGTGGTGGTTTGTGGTGGGATTGAGGAACAGGAAAGAGAGAAGAGAGAGAGAGTAGCATAAGAAGCAGGATGCTGCAAGGCGGCCGCTAGTGGAAGGAGAATGAAACACACATAAAAAAAAAAACCTCCACAGAATTCTTTGAGAGGATTACTGCTAATTCTAGGGATGGGAAGGGTTTTACAACCAGAAACCCACCATGGATGTGACCCTGGCAGATAGACCTTTCCCAATCCTAAATGTTATTTTTAATGAAAAACACCATGTGACCATTGCAATCCACATGTTCATCAAATAATAAATTAAAAAAACATTAAAAAAAAATTATGATCAAAGCTGACCTTGGAATCCACATTATCTGGGAGCATATTAAAGCCATGCGGACTAATGCTCTTCATGCTATGAAATTAATTAAACAAAAAATAGTTTCATCTAGATATGCAGAGAACATTCTAATTAGCCATACAATAATCAGCTGTGCTTCCTAATGATTATTTCTGAAGACCTCAAATCCAGCACTTGTACAGTATCTTAGAAGAATTAAGTTGGCAGAAGTTCTTTGGTCAGTATAATGAGAGCTCGTGAGGTGCAAATTTGACAAGATGATCCAATTTCATGCCACGTTAGTGAAAATAATTCTACATTTACACACATGCTGCGATTACAATGAGAGCTAACAACTACGGCAGGCATCAAATAACAGCCTAAAGTGTATTTAAATACATTTCAATTGTCTGTCACCTCCCAGCACGTGTGATTGTTGAAAATTGTCCACATGTTATTGCCCGTTGATGAACTAAAAGTCCCAGCAAGCATCAGGGAACTTTCTATAGACAGCATTTTTAAAGGCCTATTATAAAAGCAAACTGAACTTAAATATTCTTATTAATGTCCAAAGGCAGTGCTGCAGGGAGATGGTATCATTAGAACCTCCCTTCTATTTGCCCACCATGATCAAGTGCACATGAAGTTCAAGTTATATATGCCACAGAGAGATTTTGAAAAGGATTGGTTTATTGCTGGGTTGTAAAAAAAAAAAAAAAAGAATGAAGAATCAGGCTTATTTAAAGCAGAACTTCACTTTGACAGAAGAAGCACTCATCGGAGTGCAAAACAGAACAGTGCCCCCCAGTGTCATCTGTCAGACATTACAGCGTTATGTAGGCTCAGATAACAGATACCATTTTAGCACAAAACTCATTAAAGCAGCATATTAGAGAATCCCCTGATTACAGACACTGCAGTATATTACAGAATCCTGATTACAGACACTGCAGTATATTACAGAATCCTGATTACAGACACTGCAGAATATTACAGAATCCTGATTACAGACACTGCAGAATATTACAGAATCCTGATTACAGACACTGCCGTATATTACAGAATCCTGATTACAGACACTGAAGTGTATTACAGGATCCTGATTACAGACACTGCAGTATATTACAGAATTCTGATTACAGACACTGCATTATATTATGGAATCCTGATTACAGACATTGCCATATATTACAGAATCCTGATTACAGACACTGCAGTATATTACAGAATCCTGATTACAGACACTGCAGGATATTACAGAATCCTGATTACAGACACTGTAGTATATTACAGAATCCTGATTATAGACTCTGCAGTATATTACAGGATCCTGATAACAGACACTGCAGAATATTACAGAATCCTGATTACAGACACTGCAGTATATCACAGAATCCTGATTACAGACACTGCCGTATATTACAGAATCCTGATTACAGACACTACATTATATAATCCCCTGATTACAGACACTGCAGTATATTACAGAATCCTGATTACAGACACTGCCGTATATTACAGAATCCCCTGATTACAGACACTGCAGTATATTACAGAATCCCGATTACAGACACTGCCGTATATTACAAAATCCCCTGATTACAGACACTGCCGTATATTACAGGATCCTGATTATAGACACTGCAGTATATTACAAAATCCTGATTACAGACACTGCAGTATATTACAGAATCCTGATTACAGACACTGCAGTATATTACAGAATCCTGATTACAGACACTGCATAATATTACAGAATACTGATTACAGACACTGTGTTATATTACAGAATCCTGATTACCGACACTGCAGTATATTACAGAATCCTGATTACAGACACTGTGTTGTATTACAGAATCCTGATTACCGACACTGCAGTATATTACAGAATCTTGATTACAGACACTGCCGTATATTACAGAATCCCGATTACAGACACTGCAGTGTATTAGAGAATCCTGATTACAGACACTGCATTATATTACAGAATCCTGATTACAAACACTGCATTATATTACAGGATCCTGATTACAGACACTGCATTATATTACAGAATCCTGATTACAGACACTGCATTATATTACAGAATCCTGATTACAGACACTGTGTTATATTACAGAATCCTGATAACAGACACTGCCGTATATTACAGAATCCCTTGATTACAGACACTGCAGTATATTACAGAATCCCCTGATTACAGACACTGCATTATATTACAGAATCCTGATTACAGACACTGCAGTATATTATATAATCCCCTGATTACAGACACTGCAGTATATTATATAATCCCCTGATTACAGACACTGCAGTGTATTAGAGAATCCTGATTACAGACACTGTTATATTACAGAATCCCTATTACAGACACTGCCGTATATTACAGAATCCTGATTACAGACACTGGATTATATTACAGAATCCTGATTACAGACACTGCAGTATATTACAGAATCCTGATTACAGACACTGCATTATATTACAGAATCCTGATTACAAACACTGCAGTACATTACAGAATCCTGATTACAGACACTGCAGTATATTACAGAATCCTGATTACAGACACTGCATTATATTACAGAATCCTGATTACAGACACTGGATTATATTACAGGATCCTGATTACAGACATCAGTATGTAATAGGAAAGTGAAACCTAGAATCTGATTGGATTGCAGCAGTGATGTCATCTCCACTTAGCGACCAATGTGCACTCTAGTATGTTCAATGTTATCTTACTAGGGTGTGGGTGAGGAGGGCCCCGAGATTATGACTGCATTGGGGCCTCTGCAGGGCTTAATACGACAATATAATATATAGTATATATATGCCTATATTACTAGCTGTTTATTGCAGCCAGCATACACGAAACAAGCACAGGTGCAAGCGTCATCTCTTTGCAGTCTCTGATTATCAATATGTTTGGAGAGATTTCGAAGTTTAAACCTTGCCATTGTTTGGGAACCATCCTCTCCCCAGAGATAGAAACCATCAGACCCAATAATCCCCTTGTCCTCCTCTTGTCCCCGTCAAGAAACTGTGCGCTTCGTTTGGAGCGATTCCACGGCTGTATCGCGGTCAGTGATAGACTTCGTTACTCTGTGTTGTACCGGCTTCACGGCGCCGCTCACCCTTCTAGCAGACTGCAAATGAGGCTGCTGCTGTTTGCAGGATTATTTACTAAAATCAAAGGCAGCGTGTGGAGCAGGTCAACCGGGGCGCCGTCTTTTCCTCTGCGGAATACGGACGCGTTATTGCAAAGATTCCCCGCTCAATCTCACATGTTTAAATGTCAGAATATTAATATTTATGGATATATTTATATATATGTTGCATAGTTAGAAATCGGTTCTGTTTTTCAAGGAATACCACTTTCCCAGCAGTTTAGTACACAGAGCCGCTAGTAATATATTTATGAGCAGCCCTCTATGTCATGCTGCTTTCTTTTACAAGCCTCTAGCCTATGCTTGGTTATATAAGTGCATGATTCAGGCCATGCCTCCTTGCTAAGAGGCCTGAACCAATCAACTTATGCATCCCGATACTGGTACTCACCTTGGGGTTTATCCAGGTGTAAGTTTAGATCTGAGTAATATCATGATGAACTGCAAGAGGAGGCACTTTCAAACTGTGAAAGCAGCAATAACAGCTATTAGGGAGGAGGAAGAGAGGGGTATATGGGGACATTGCTGGAATACTTACCATGACGTCAGCCTGAGATGGCGTTAATTTTACGCCAGGAGTGGGGTGGCAGACTTCAAATTTGGAGCTATCGCATGAAAATGAGGTTTGTAAATAGAGCCCAGAATTTTTTTTATTTTTTTTTGCGTTTGAATCAAGAAATTCTAACACAAGTGTCTGAAATAGCCTGCAGAGGGTCAGCGCTATGCACTTAGACATGCCCTGGGGCTGTGGATCATTGTTTTGATGTAAACAGCACTTATATCTGTCTGTGTTCAGCTCTGCATCGGGTGCAATTGCTTGGACACACCCCTTACTGTACTACAGATGTGTCCACATACACCTTCCTCCAAAACGTGAAATCACTGTGTATATTGGGCCCACCTTTTGAAGAAAGGTGTTAGGGACATAGATTAACCAAGGTCATCAATATAAACTCTGATTACTTTTCATTTAGTACTAATTGTGGCTCCCGCTGTGAGTCGGTGACGTCACCCATTCCATACTCCTAGCTGGAGAAGCCAGGTCATCTGAGTTATATAAAGTCACCACCATTGAAACTCACAGCGGGAGCCGCGGTTAGTATTAAATGGATGGCGTCACCTCCATTGAAACTCACAACAGGAACCACGATTAGTATTAAATGGATGACATCACCACTGAAACTCACAGCGGGAGCCGCAATTAATATTAAATGAATGAGGTCACCTCCATTGAAACTCACAGCGGGAACCGCAAATAGTGCTAAATGAGAGGTAAATAGAGTTGTATTGCTTTAATAATCGTCCACAACTTAGCTTTCCACTACATTACATGAAAGTTACTCCATGCAGTGTAAAGATGAATGTGGACACATCTGTTCACGGCTCGTCCTCTTTGCTCCCATGACGATCCATCCAGAACACAAGCGACTGCGGCTCGAGTTGCGCTTGGGTTTGAATCAGCCGAGATTGTGTGCCCAGAATGTCAGATTAGCTGTGGGGCAACAAGCAGTGTGTCGGGGCATTTTATTCTTTATTTCTCAGTGATGAACTTTACCAGGGACGTCCGAACCCCTAAGGACGGCCCTGGGCTCAGAGCAGCGCCCAATGACATGATGACTATTTGTGCATTGCAGATTTAAATTTCTGTCATACTAATAAATAAGCTATGAAACAGCTGAGTGCTTTGCAATTGCTGGTTTGGAGTTATTTACACTCTAATCCTTTAGCTTTCAGCTCAAACTGGACAGGAATGAGAATGACCAGCGAGCCTGGTATCAGGAGACTGGGGGATGTGAGAGAGACAATTTGCAGTGTTCCACTCGACTAGTCTTCTTCATTTGACTCCTATTAGCTCACATAATGTATCTCTGCCATTAATCAGCTCCCAGATACGCGGGGACAGGTGTAACTGGCCAGGCTCCAGACAGAAGGTGACTTGCCGATGTGTATCCTTCCCAGGAACAAAAAGGAACAAAAGAAAAAAAAAAATGATAAAAATCAATAAAATAAAAATGACAGAGAGAGAACTTAAAAAAAATTTGATAATTTATGCTGAATGATGTCAAATCAGTGGACATTATATATTATAATGTTAGGATGTCGTTTCACAGGGCACCGGGCTACAAATTGTCCTCCAAGGTTATTAGATGCTCATACAAGATGAGCAAATGTTCAGACAACAATAAAATGTCACAGTGACCGGTAACTATTGCATGAGAGATGGAAAGGGACAAAGCAATTCAAGATTTCTTCAAATTTACATCACGGCTGTGTTACTGCCAGTCTCTTAGTAATGGATTACGGGAAGACGTATGAATGTAAAGCAGAAGAATACCAATGAAAAACAAAAATTCTATAATTATTATCCACGGTTACTAACATGGGACCGGATCCTGATCCACTTAAAACGGCTACGGAACAAGAAGAGAGGATCTTGCGGCTGACAAATCCCTGGCCTTATTGTACATTAAGCTCCTAAACGCCTCCCTCGTGCGATCGCCACCCATCCCACTATTATAACATAGCGACAATGCCTAAACCACAGAACGTGGAACTTCAAGGAATTGCGTTATGATTATGCCGCTAAAAGCGTAAGCATGTGCAACAAGGAAACATCAGCGTTTCGCAATGCAAGAGGTCAGAAAAAGCCCCACTGATGCGCACAGCTTAATTTGTACATAAACAAACTGGATTTCTATAAAAGCTGCTCTAGGAAAAATAGTAATTGCGCTGCAGAAGAGGGTGTGTCAGTGTACACAGAGCGCAGGAGGCGGAGCTAACATTGAGTAAGTACATGCCTTCCTTCAGCTTCCTCTAGTCTCCCATTGCTTACGATGTCTGGCTTACCTGTTGCAAAATTCTATAATGACGTCTAGTAGGCAAGTGAAGCAATTTCCTATTGCCCCAGTGGTGTTAGAATAGTCAGTGGCAGCCGGGTTGGTGACAGTTGGGAGAGTGATTGTAACGAAGGGCGATGCAAAATGAGAGGTCAGAATCAAGCCGGTAATAATACACAAGAAGTCAATCAGGGATACAGCGAATCTGTAACTAAACCTTAGAACTAGACTACAGACAGGAAGCACTAATATCTGGCAAGGAGGAAGTGGGAGGCTTGAGTTTATATAGGTCAGGGGGAGGAGCTATAACATCAGGGAGCAAGTAATCAGAGGGAATGCAAGGAGCTTTCCAGCAGCCAGAATAGCTTATTCTTTAGAGCAGCAACCTCCAGAGACTAAAGCCCTGGGTTTGAATCCTGGCAAGCACCTTCA
>WWET01000115.1:931103-941577 GCA_011038615.1 Limnodynastes dumerilii | reverse complement strand
CACACCCAATCAGAACATGTACATGGTCCCCCCCCCCCCACACACACCCACCTTGCATAATTTTGGTGAGCAGGGGGGATGGCCCACCCTATCTTCTAGCTTATGGCATTGCATTCCGTACGCCAGGAGATCAGCAGCATATACTGCGTATAACTATGCTGTGCTCGGTAGTTTAGCAAGTGTCTTGAATATACAATACAAGTGTTCCTGAACTCCAGACATAAATTCTGCAGAATTGCAAAGCAGAATATGTTTTGTTCCTCCAGACTTTACTGTACCACACAAGAAATATAGGCATTTTGGGAGTCAGATAAATCATTGCAAAACTTCTAATTGTAATGTGATTTTCACACCTGGGTTGGGTAAACAAACACAACTAACATCAGCAGTATCTTGTATCCTCTTTATACTAGCTCTTTGCATACTACAGCACACCTGTGCAAGAAGTCACAAGTTTGATGCATGGTATAGATTAATAATGTATTTTTATTGGTAAAACTACAGCTGGGTCTTTAGCGTTTTAATTTAAGTAGAACATGTTTCAGTTTGATGTTTAGCCAAAGTTTGTATAAATTTGATTTTTGATATTTAGTGACATCTTAACAGTAATGAAATAAACTGAAAGGTTATTTATTCAAGGTTTATTAAAAAGATTATATGTGTCTGCTTCTATTAACAAAAGCAACTCAGTGTAATCATATAGTTCAGTGATAAGAAACCTGATACATTTCAGGGGTGGGGGAAACGAGAGTCAAACTGCTATCATGACATATGCCCTTGCTATTTCTTGACTGTGTCTACTTCCTTCCCTAATTCTAGCCAGCCAAAGGACCAAAAATATATCTAATAAAAGAAAAAAGAGACAAATGTAATATATTAAGCATTACACATATGTATAACATATAGATCTTTACTCAATCCAGAAAGAAGCTGCAGGCTTAAGGTGACAGCATCAGGCCCTAACCAACTGCTACCCCTTACAGATATAGGGCCGTATTCAGAGATTCGTGTTTAGATCGGGCCACAAATATACGCACAGACGGAGCAAGGAACACCCACCAAAACCCCAGTCACTCACCTTGCTAACCCGTGCTCTCAGACACTTACGCCTCCATAGACCAGCTTTCTGTGTGCTGTTCCGTGCGTATATATGTCCTCCGTCCATGCGTAGAACAATAGACAATCATTCATTTGTAGATTTTGTAAAGTAAAGTGTAAAGTGCTACTTATAATATGTCAATATATAAGAGTAACTTTCCTGTCTTATATTCAGTCTCTGAATCAGTTCCAATAATATTATTAATAATAAATAATAACAACAATAATAATAATAATAATGTAAGTTTTGAAGAAACTTTTGTTAAGCCCCCTAAAGACTGAAGTTCCTGACAATTCCCAGTCTATTTCATTTTTGCCATTGAAATGCTCATTTTGAACCTTTCTGATCCTAATCTAATTAGCAACTTAAAGTGAAAAATAGGTTATTGTACTGTTGCACAATAATAGGAGATGCAAATCCCTGTTGAAATACCCAAACAGTGCTGCAAATAAATCTTAACACTACAGCACTAATAGAGTGGTCTGCAAGACTGGATTTCTATAAAATTAGGGACAGCAAATTGGAATCCTAAAGTTGCCCTTGTTAATAACGTGGAGGCAGAGTTTATATTACAACCTGCTAATGGAATATATTGTGAGAAAAAGGGCAACATCTTTACCACACTCCATGCAAAACACAGTGGAAACGTACTGAAAATTGACACTGGTATCAAGGGCAACATCATGTCAAAGGACCTGATCCAGACCTCCGCACGCTTTTCGTACGTGTGGTGGCCTAGAAGTCTGCAAGAAAGAGGAGAGTGAACTCGCCCTGTCACTCTCCTCTCTCGTGTGTAGATTTTGTAAGTTATGCTTCCATAAGGCAACCTTAAGTCACAGGATTGAACTTGTAAGTGGGAAATCCTTCCCATACTGTAAAATTATAATGCTTCCCCCCCGCCCACCTTGGCAGACAAAGGGGAAGACCAGCCCCTTTCGTCTGAAATCCCACCTTAAGGAACTAAGTTCACCTAACATCTGGAGGGTGCCCTCCCCTCCAAACACCCCACTTATGCATTTTGCGTGCGTAAGTGGGGTATTGTTCCAAAGTCTGGATCCAGCCCAAAGACTCTATTGCACAGAACAAATTCACAGACACTAATTGGCCAGACACATCCAGTAAACCTTGAGCCATACTAGAGTTTGTGTGTGCACTTTCACAGTTTCACATTATTAATTGTGACATTTGACCACTACTAGGACTGCCTGATAGTGTTAAGCCATAACAAACTACTATGACTTTTTATAGGGGTGTCCTGTTACTAATGAGACAGATCATCAGGCACTCATCACCATACTGAGTAAGCCTTTGCATAATGCTTCTTCTTGCATAAAAAAAAATGATGCTCAAGTTACAGAGATACCATCTGGATGCCTTATAAAACTGTGGCAAGAATTATTTTTGGCTGATGCCCTCTCCCAGTCCTACAAGTGGAGGATGAATATGACATCATAGCTGTGAAAATACTATCTACCAGCCGAATGGATGAGCTGCAGCATGAAACCTTGGCAGACAATCTGTGCCAATAGCTGTCTCAAATCATATTACAAGGGTGGTCCCAGATCTCTAGGGAGATCTCATAAGTATTGAGCCACTTCTTTGCCATGAGAGATGAGCTTATTTTGGCTGCCAAAATCATCCTGAGAGGTCAACAATTCATAATACCATACACTCTGAAGAAGTACTATTCTAAGCAGCTCTGCCAGGGGCACATGAGCCTTGAAGCCATATAGTGCAGGGCCAGAGAATCAGTAAATTGGTCCACCATGATTAGTGACACTGAAAAGGATGTCTCCATGTGTGGCCCTTGCAGTGCTCTCAAAGCACATAAACCAAAGGAACTTCTACATCTATATAAGATTCCTCATATACAATCTCTAAATTTCAAAGAGTTTACAAAGACATTAAACTTTGGTTGAATGGACAGCTTTTTCTGCTAGCCCATTTAGCCTAACACTTGCTGAAAAAATGCACAAAAAATAACACTGATATCTTTGCAGAATTGCTTATGAAACACACCACAAGATGGTTTACCTGCCCAGCACTTATTGTCACCGGGACGCAATTCCAATTGCAACAGCAAACACAAGTACCAAGTATTGACCTACAAGCTGTTCAACAAAAGAAGTTATAACCGAGCAACACATTGCCTTTAAAATTAGTTTCAGGCCCAGCTGTCCAGCTATGGGAGACATTCTCCCGTCCTCCAAATATATGCTCGTCTCAACAGTTACATATAAAAGCTGAAGGAAGTTCCTCCAACAACCAAACCAACTGTGGTTGACCAAAAGCTCATGTACACTTCACAGACGTCAAGGTCTAATGGGCCTATGATCATACCTTTAGACTCAAAACTGTTATTTGACTTGCCTGATTGTTCAGGGGGGCTTTAGGAAAATCATTGACCAATGACCTATTGTTACAAAATCTGGTCAGGGATAACTTCCATAGACATTTCTCCCAATAGCTTTCCGCCCAGTCCTACCCCACTGCCGCTTTAGGCCTAACTCATTGTCTGTATCTTGAAGAGATGGACGTAAATGTATGACCTGCGAGGATCTGCAGGAAGTAAGGACATTTGAAGGCATCCAGTGAGTTTCCATTTTTTCAGATGGTGTTTTCTTGTTATCTATCTGATGCTGAGTAAACCAGTTATGTTTTGAATCCTGAGAGCTGTTACCAGTCTTTCTTTACAACAAAAGGAGGGAAAACAGTGCTAAATCTAATAAAAAATTAATTCATACACAAAGACCACTGGTTCTGTTGAAAACAACACCACTGCAACAGTGAGGAATTAACACAATCTGCTGAGGAGGACTCGGTTTTCTGAACAACGTCCCGAGGATCGGGTAATATCCTCCCCAATTTCATTTATATTAAAGTCTCATATAACTGAATCAAGCAATTGATCCACAATATATATTTCTGCCCTCCAATTTGTCTGCCCGATGTTCTCCCAAGTGAAGACTCTGTTTAATTTACTATAAGGTGCTACTTCTGGATGGTTTCAATTAATTGTTTTAAATATTTATATACCAGCTTCAACATAATTTTATTTGTTCTATTTGTAATAAATTGATGCCTTTTAACTTCAGGTTGCCGTTTATGTGTTGTTTTCAACAGAACCAGTGGTCTTTGTGTATGAATTAATTTTTTGATTAGATTTAGCGCTGTTTCCCTCCTTTTGTTGTCTTGTATGCTTTATTAGGGGACTCTGCAAATTCCCCTCAAACAGCAGCTCATCTCCTATAAAGCGCCGGATTTTTTCTCTTTTATACTAGTCTTTCTTTGCCTACATCTGCAGGCATGGCCAAATCATTGGTAAATGGGGCCAACACAAAAGTGGGCAGGGTAATTACCAACCACATTATCACCGACCCTGATCCACATAGCATGTGTAATATACAGTGCTAGGCCATATCCTTATCTACATAATAGTTGGTATGCAATACAGAGGAGATTCACAGACCATGACCCTTATAGCATATGCTAAACACAATACCAGGTTACATTCTGATCTATATAATTCAAATTAAGCAATACGGAGGAGAAGCACAGACCAATTCAATTTCCCGGATTCAGCACCAGAGCATCACCAAATAAAATAACTCTCTTTAAAATGCATTACAACTACAGCTACATTACATTACAATTGCATTACAACATGCAGCTACATTAGAAACTACTGAGGAGGAAAGGGTTCTAGGTGTCATTATTTCATGTGACTTAAAGGTAGCCAAGCAATGTAACAAAGCAATGAGAAAGGCAAGTCAGAATCTTGGTTGCATGGGGAGAGGAATTAGCAGCAGTAAGAGAGAAGTAGTGATGCCCCTTTATAGATCGTTGAATGACCTCACCTAGAATAATGTATTAAGTTCTGGAGGCCATATCTCCATAAAGACTGTGCAAAGAAGAGCAACTAAAAAGCTTTCAAATATATCAAGGGTTGTGACCGGCTACAGGAGGGTGGCATTTTTCAAAGAAAGTGGTGTAATAGAACACGAGGGCATGAATATGGTGGGTGGAGGGTGGTAGATTTAGAGCAAATTTGCATAAAAATGCCTTCACTGAAAGGGTGATAGATAAGTGGAATAGCCTCCCATCTGAGGTGGTTGAGGCTAACACAGTAGAACAGTTTAAACATTATGGGCCGTATGCAGAGCTCTGGGCTCTAGGTTCAGTTCCTACTTTCCCATATAATATAAGGTTGTATGCAGAGCTCCGGGCGCATTGCATATGCGCCCGTTTTCCAATATTTGTTACTGCGCATGCGCAGTAAATTTGTACGTTTCTTTTTGCAACGTAGATAGCGTATACACAGTCTTAAAGACCACGTATATGCAATCTATGTTGCAAAAAGAAACGTAGATGGCGTCACAAAATTACTGCGCATGCACAGTAACAAATATCAGAAAAGCTCTGCATACGACCTTATATTATATGGGAAAGTAGGAACAAAATCTATCACTCAGATCACAAGAACATGTGTGAAGCCCTTCGACAACACGACCTTCACCAACCTAGCACAACAAATGCTAGTTTAAAAAAAAAAAAAAAAAAGTAATTTTAGATAAAAATCATTCCAGAGCAAGCAATATCAAAATCAGTTTCCATACATTATAGGTTTTATAGGTTTGGGGACAAACACCACCATCTCTTCTCCAACTTACTCCAAGGAGAAAGGAATCTGAGTATGTAACGAAATCTCTCGCCTCATTTAAAGCCCCGGGACTAGACAGGCCTAGTGGAGAATTTTCCACAATCTTGAAGGGGGACGTAGTTTTGCCTCCTCAGACATTTATTAATTGTAAAATAGAAAGTAAGACATTACCACCTCTCTTTAATTCTGCAATAATTAAGGTTCTTCCTAAGCCACCAAGAGATCCAGAATATTAGTCTACCTACAGACTTCATACGGACCTATCGGTCTTCCTTTAATGATGAAACTCTGTCACAATTTTTACAAGGTTCTGCCGTTTTACCGTTACTGATGTCTTCCAAAGGGGGATGCTCCTAGTGTACTGTTGATATGATCAACTGGGATAAAGTTTGATGGTAATAGGATTCCATTTTTTAACACATTGTTTTTTCAGCAGTAGAGGAGAGCCAACAGTCACGTTATGACTGCTGGAAAAAAGAAAGCAGTGATCCAGCGATGTGTCAAGATGTGAATGCTGCAATGGTGTCAGGTAAGATTTTTGCTCTAACCCTTACCCTAATCCTCATCCTAACCCTCCCCTTCAATTAGCCTAACCTTACACTCCATCTCCTGCAGCCTAACCTTAACCTTGTCTCTTCATCTCCCGCAGCCTAACACTAACCATCTATGTCCCGCAGCATAACCCTAAAGTTACCGCAGTCCATCCCTATTCTCTCCACTGTGTCGCTATTGAGAACAGGTACTTTAATAAAACAGGGCCATTTGCTATAAGTATATGTTTCCAATAGTAAAAACTGGAATGTAATTTTTTTGACAGTTATACAGCTCTTGTCTGTATCATTGTCGAAATAGGGTCTTTCTAACCAGTAACTGTATCCTGGTCAACTGAGACCACCTCTTTGGAACAATAACTACATTAATATCCTCTCTACCATGTTGTCTACAGATATGTACAAGGCCTGTGGTTCTCGCAAACTGGGATGACTGTCCACCTGAGCCTGCTATTTGACTCTGGGGGATAACTTTTGAGCCATGATAATGTTATCAACCTAGTATGGAGAAACGAGGAGTTAGCCTCCATCCTTAGTTGGCAGTTTCTCTTATCTTGACTCAAAAAGCTTTACTCCATAAATGGATCTCATCATTGGAACCCGATGTTACTAGTGTCTGCAGGGAGCTGTTAGATCTCATGTACTTTGACAGGACGCCTAGCTATTAGATCTCATGTACTTTGACAGGACGCCAGCATTCTTATACATGGAAAAATGGGGAATAGAATTTTATACAAAATAGGGACCCTTTTACAACAATCCTGACCAGCTTGGCAAACAGAGGTCCTTAAGGTATTTCATTCCACAGAGTGGTTCCTGTGCCAGCACTATGATAGTTCCAAAACTAATCCTACATCATCTCTATGGACCGAATCCAGATTTAAGATCGTCAGGTGATTTACGCACGCATGCGCCCTCCAGATGTTACGCTAGGATTACTATAGTATAGAACTTTGTTCCGTCCGAGCCCATTTGCGTGCAAATGGGCTGTGCTTCCCTTCCGCCCGCTAAAGCGGGCGGGGGGGAAGCATGTTAAGTGTACAGTGTGGGAGGGGGCTCCCACACTGTAGCGGACCATCTGATCCGCCCGTCGCATTTAAGGCAGGCTTATGGCAGCGTAAGCTGCCATAAAGCCCGCACGACAGAGGGGAGTGACAGGGGCTGTGCACTTCCCTCTGTCTCGCGTAATTACAGACCCCCGCACGCACAGAAAACGTGCGGGGGTCTAAATCCGGTCCTTTATGTTTAACTTGTAAATTGGAGTTGAGCTAAGAAACTTCTAGACTCTAATTCTGATTACAGAGTGCCTTTCCTTGCTGCTCAATGTGGTTTTGCCCAGGTCTATACTTACAGCCACCCTCCATGCAACTGAATCACTATGTCATTCTTCTCTTTTATTTTGCCCAGACCCTTAACCATACAAATATCAGAGCCCATTATTTAAAAAAAAGAATTATCCATACACAAAGAGAACTGTCATATATTCGTTTATAGCAAGTAAAATTTTTTACTTGTTCTGACATTTTGTGTTACAAACACAATAGGCTATAGTTTAGGCTAATATTTCTTTAAGTTTGTGTCACGATTACCTAAAATATTTACATTGTAAGCTGCACCTTTTTGTTTGTATCATGTATTGTTTTATTTTAATAATACATTTACTAATAATGCTACTTTATGTTCTTCAAAAGCACCGAGGTGCATACAAACTGAGAATCTATGAAAGAGAGGACTTCAGAGGACAGATGATGGAGTTTACAGAAGACTGCCCATATGTTCATGAGCAATTCCATTTCCATGATATCCACTCCTGCCATGTCCTTGAAGGTTACTGGATCTTCTATGAAGAGCCAAACTACCAGGGACGTCAGTATTACCTAAGACCTGGAGAGTACAAGAGATACAGCGAATGGGGAGCCATGAATAGTCGTGTTGGTTCTTTTAGGAGAGCAACAGATTTATACTGATGATGTTCATGCTGCAAAATTTCGCTTCTGTTTATGGAACATATTGAAATATTTTATTTTTGCTTTACGTGCAAGAACCTTGAATAAAAAGAATATCATTCTAAAGAGTGTCTGTATGTATATATTGATGTATGTATATTATGTACTGTTTTTAAAATGTCTTTCCATAAGTTTATTAGCTTCTACATGCCTTTACTTGTCTTTATATCAAAACCTTTTTATAACAAAGTTAATTGTACATTGTTAAAGTAAAATAAGAGGAAACATTGGAGTAAAATAGTTAATAGTGAAGTTACAGTTACAAGGAGTTAGGGTAAAGTAACTTAACTTCTAAAGAGAAAAATAAAAATCAATAATATAGCAATTTAGCTTAATAAAAACAAACAAGTAAATGTTATATACTGTATATCACAGCTGCTGTGCAGCGTGCACCTAAGGATGCTTACCATCATCGTGTCAAGCTAGGATCAGATCCTCCCTTAGGACCGGATCAAGACCCCTGCATGCTTTTTGTACGTGCAGAGGTCTGGCAGTGTGAACGAGAGAGGGGAGTGAACTTCCCCTGTCACTCCCCTCTCTCGTGCGGGCTTTATAGCTGTTACACTGCCATAAGCCTGCCTTAAGTGAAATGTGGATCAGCGGTGTGTACGACCGCTAAATCACTCATAAATGTTCAAACATGTTCAAATGCTTCCCCCTGCGCAACTTGGAGGGCAGAGGGGAAGCACAGCCCAATTGTACTGAAATGGCATCGTATCTAAGTTCCGTATGACGCTAGGTTTGTTAGCGTTACATTGGTAACACTAGCGTAACATCTGGACGGTGCATGTCCATCCGGCCCTTAGTAATGTGAGCCCACTTACACACACGTGCTTTCCCTCTGCCAGCAAAGATGGGCAGGGGAAGCCTTTAAATTTTATTGTATGGGATGAGAATCCCACTTACAAGCGGATCAGCATTTGGACAGACCACTGATCCATAAGTGTGACTTCAAACTGCTTTATGGCAGTGTAAGTCACATTGTTTACGACAGAGAGAGGGGGGTGATGGGGGGAGTTCGTTCTCCTCTATCGTGTGTAATTAAACACCCACACCATGCACGGAAAATGTATGCGGGCGTGGATCTGGTCCATAGTTATCATTTCTTGACTACAGCACAATTTCTCTTTGGGTTTCTGTAATAAAAAGCAAGTTCTGTATGACTATATTCTACCTCAGTCACAGAAAAGGAAACATGTCCTCATGAGGATCATCTGTTCATAAATAGACTCACAATAAACTCAGTCTCTTAAGTAACCTTCAGAATTGGGGAAATACTCTCCGTAAAAAAGAGACTTTTATTTATTAAAATGTTTTCATATAGAACATCAGATTACATAGTGCTTTACAGAGAATATTTCACAGTAGTTCTTGCCCCGTTCCAAATGCAGACTAGGGTTAATTTATTCAGCATCCAATTAACCTACCAGCATGTTTTTGGAGTGTGAGAGGAAACTGGAGCACCCAGGGGAAACCCACATAGACACAGGGATAATATGCAAACTCTACACAGATAGTGCCTAGTCTGGAAATCAACCTCATGACCTCAGCACTGTGAGACATAAGTGCTAATCACTAGACTCGCTAGTCTCCGTGCGGCCCCACGTGATAAAGTTTATAACAAGTTTATCACCAGTTAAGCCTTTTCAGTGTTAATATATACCTTAATTGCTGGTGTGTGTTTCAGTGCAGCGCAATTTCTTTCCTCCTTTTATGCAGATTGTTTTCTCTTTCTCCACTATAGACTTACTGTCTCTCCATACAGATTTTTGTTTTTCTGGTTGTCTGGATTCCACTGACATCATTGCAGTCACAATTCCTACAAAAAAAAGGGAATAAAAGGAAAAATGTGCGCACTTAATTGGCTGCTTAGGATTACCACAAAGGTGTCTCGACCTTTAAAATGACTAGCAGGAAAAAGGGGGTTGTGGAAATACTATCAGCGCCAATATTTAATTCTCAGTGGGAAGTACCAGTAAAAAACAATATGTTGAAGTACCAAAATGTCAATAAATAATTAAAATAGTGAATAGTCCGGTAAAGATGTGTTAAATTGATGATCAGAAGCTTGTAGTGCTGTCCTTCCCCCAATAGGAGGCACAAAACGGGAGACAAAATATAAAACAAGACAATTTATTAGAATGATCAACAAAAATAA
>WWET01000115.1:913627-926573 GCA_011038615.1 Limnodynastes dumerilii | reverse complement strand
GTATGCCTGTTTTCAGAGACATTCCAAGAACAGGCTCAGCACTTTAAAAAGGCTGGGCCAGTTTTCCCAGCATCCAACATCAACGAGATAGTCATTGTCTGTAAAATCATCCTGCACCCGGTGCTCACAGTGTACTGCTGTGAAATATAACCGTTACCAGAGTTTGCACAGGCATTATACGGTTTGGTTTGTCATTCTTAAAATGTTATTAAGGCAAAAAAATAGAAGCCCTTAAGTCAGTACATTGAGATATGGTGCATTAAAAGCACTTTAGCCAGTAAATTAAAAGTTTAAAGTGTTTTTTAATTGATCAGAATAAATAAAGTAACAAACTATACATCTAGCGACCACTCAAAGAAACTACTCCTTGTAATCTTTCTGTGCAGTAAGCAGCTACCACTAATTTTTATTTCTCTATATATGATTAAACACAGGCCTTATATTTCTCAGGCTGCCTCCTGTGCCAGTAAATGTAATTGCTCAGTCTTTCTCTACAGGCATAGGTCACCCAGCTACTTTCACCTGTTGAAACACACTTAAGCGTTTACTCAGCTCCTCACAGTAAAGTATTCACAGCATATTGCTTAGCCATGGTGCTGTGGATTCCAGTCTCCTCGGATAGACTTCTATTCCTCCTCTCTTTGATTTACAATCCTGTATTGAGCTGTAGATATGTATTACACACATTTTTAAATCTGTAGTGGAGAATCTCAAACACCAGACCGGTATAAGTAAAATACTGGTGCCAAAATGATCATAGCACATATCCCATGCCAGCTAACAACTTCCACCTTTGGACAAATAGACTTTTTCTGGGATTTCCATACCTTAGACATCATGGGCCATGCGATTCACAGATAAGAAGGAAGAAAGTATGTTTGGATTCGCTAAATTATCCACCTGAGTGGACACTCCCCTCGTTCTTATGGTTCTTTCCTGACTTCCGCTTCCATAATGCTGCCTTAACTCTCTCTGCATATCTTTGCGTGGAGTTTGCTAACCCAGCCCATTCAGCCCTATTTAAATGCCCTCGCCCACCCACTTTTCTTAAATTCCTTCTTACAGAGTACTGGCATTCCTTCTCCGTACGTAACAGGTTGCCGTGCATAACATCTGGATTGCGCATGTGCAATTCGGTTAAAATCGCCAAGATACCCACACGACATGCGTAAAATATTTAGGTACGTTATTAACTTGTGGTCTACTCTTTGGTATTGCTTTTTTCTTTGTTTGGGCTTTGATTATTATGGGCTGGATACAGACTTAAGTAAGAGCGTGATATTAGTTACTCCTAGGCTAAACCATGTTGATTTCAGGGGGAGTCAAGTTAATTGTTTTCTTTGCATGCAGGGATATATCTTTGAATTGCTTACTGCACACAGATACTGACCAACTTTATTATCACACTGTTATTTAGACTTGGGATAGGAAACATCACCTCTCAACTCTAATACTGTTTCAAACAGATAAAATATGACTCCCCTGCAATCTACATAGTTTAGCCCAGGAGTAACTAATTTCAAGCCCAGGAGTAACTAATTTCAAGCACTTACTTAAGTCTGGATCCAGCCCTATGTCTATATCTTAACCACTTCATAAAAAGATTCACAAAACAGTAGTGGAAAACAACCACACTTTGTGTTGCACATGCGCACACTCTACCGTTACTGATCTGGATCCTGCCGATCCTGGCTTCTTTAATGGAAGGGTTTCTGATGATGGTGCATAATGTGTACATCATGTACACAAGGTAGGAGTGGGGAGGTATGCTAAGCATACAGTAAGGTATTAGTTAAACCCTTACCTACTATCTATCTATTTGATAGATATACATAAGGACAGAAACATTTGGACATATTTCCAGAAAGTGTAGCATTGGTGGGAATACAGTACCACCGGTAAAAAGGTCCGTTCAATGATCCGTGATATGAGAGATTTAGCCATGGTAGTTTTAATGGTAACATGAGGAGATTAGGGAGACTGGTCTGAAAAGTTAGTAAACATTGGTGACCTGATAATGTAATTTTCTCTATAGCCAGTGGATAAACCATGAGTAGTCTAACCCCATCTAAATCCATCCCCTCTTTGCTGTGAAAGGCATATAATTGCCATGTGCATAGTTAACCTTGTGAATTACAGATATCCTACCCTAGAGCCTCCTGTTCCCCTGCAAGTTCCTGCTATTATATTTTTAATTCAGTTAATCCTTTTGGAAACGCTAACCATCTGACAACTCACCATCAGGGTCATCTGAAAATGTTGGATGTGTCAATTTCTTGGGAACAATAGGTGCACAGGATTTCCTGGGAACTGCCATCTTGTTCACTAGAAGAGCTTTCATTTCATTGTCAGGCTTATTATATTCACTTTCCGAGTTCTTTAATAGGCTTCACAGCTTTCAAAAACTTGTTGAATCTTTTTAATTCATGATTAAGCTCCAATAACACCTTCATTGAGCTAGCCAATGTCTGAGCTTTAATATCTTTATAATGAGTCTCTTCTTTCATCTGATGATATTATGCAGGTTCGGTGGCAATAGCTTTCACCTCACTCAGTAGCTGTTCTGGGACCACTTTTGTAGAATTTTTATTTCATGGAACTTAAAAATACAGATAAATGTTTTGGTACTTTTTACTCAGCATCTCAGCCTTTTGTTCCACTCAGTGTGTGTCTGAAGGAATTTTTTTCCCTGAAAGCATACTTGGAGAGTATCAGTTAAGTTTATTTTGTGTGCGTTTTCTATGTACTGTATTACAGTCATATTTATCATTGTAACATCCCCCAAGTCTCCCTTGTAATGATGTGGAATATTGTGCTCTCTCACACTTGCAATGAGACTACATTCATACTTTAGTTTCAGAGCAACTTGTAGTCATTAATCACTCCCTCTTGTTGACTCTGATGAGCACTCAAGATTCCCAACTTTACCCTCCTGGTTCCAGACATTTTTTAGGTTACATTTCTCTGCATCCTTTAATAATTTGTACAATGTTTACTGTAAGTCATTTATTATCTGTTATTCTTCCAAATGTCCTGAGACAGGACAAGACTAATATGACTGAACGCTAGGGACATGGTCCACTCCAGTTGTCCCACCAGCAAGGTTTGCACTGAATATCACACTTTTTCCTTTTAGCTCTTTAATGAAACCTGATCAGCACATTGTAATTGATTCTAGTTCATAGCAATGTCACCTCCATGCATATCTGTGTTTTACTTCTAGTATGTAGCCTGCATACCCTACCCAGCATTGACACACCTATATGCTTTATATATCTGCCTTTATTTTCGCAAATATTTAATTGTATTTTTTAATACTTTAATAAAAAAATCTTTTTTTATTTATTAGCATTTTTTGCATATAAAACACTGCACAGTTTATGTAGCACTTTATTTTTTTTTTGTTATTTTTTGTTATTTTTTATGAACATTATACAACAAGACTGGATAAAAATACACAAACCTTATATGCTATAAATATGATTTAAAAAAAATAAAAATAGAACTAAACAGTATATCCGGATTTTTGTTTTGTTTATTTAATTTAGCTTAAAGCCGCACATTTCTATATCTTAATCACACAGATCAAGTGCCTCTTACACAGTAAACAGCTTTGCTGATCTCAGGGGACAGATTAAAATAACCAGAACATGTCACATTCCCATATTTATTTTTGTCACCAATACATTTAAATTATTAACAACAATAAAATAAGTTGCATGCGTACTTTTAGGTATGTTTAACTGCGCATGTCTAGTAGCTTTATTTAAGTAAGTTACATAGAATATACGCACGTAAGTGCATTTGGCACAGCTTTTGAATCGCACTTGGGGACATACGTACGGATGGGCAGCTTAGAAATATGCACTTAAAAAATTGACATGAAAGTGGGTGGGGGGAGGAATTTAAATTAGTGTTGAGGGCGCGGCTATAAAAAAAATCGCACGCATGGAAGACATATAAAGGTAAGGGTGGTCTATGGAGGTGTAAGTCTACGATTGCACGGCCGGGAGAGGGGAGTGTCGGGGGTGTTGGTGGGTGTTGCCTTGTTACGTGCGTGCGTATAATTGCGTACTTTAAAAAAAATGGATCTGTGAATATGGCCCAAGGCATCTAGGGCATAAACACGCCCTTGCTGTACAATTTACATCCTCCCTCCCATCTAGTGTACACACTATACACATCCCAACCCACCCCATCCAACAAGTGCAAGACTTTCATCATCCATATCTGTGCTGGAAGTCTGCTGTGTGCACATGTGTGGTCACAGAATGCAGTCGTTTTTTGCTCTTAAGGAGCAGAGAACACCCCTTTTTCGTAAGTCTGGATCTGGTCCTAACTCCTTTATTCCTCTAATACCCTTTTCACATCACCAAAAACAAACCTGGGTCTTGGCAAAAGCCTGGGTATTTGCTGGTAATGTGAAAGGTCCCTTTTTCAGCTACCCGGGTCTAATGACCTAGGAAAAAAAGAAGGGTTTTTCCCGTATCTCACAGGGGACTGGTGTCAGTGTGAAAGGTCCAGTGTTGTTCTTCAACATGAGTCCTTCACAAAGACACCGGATTGGTCCGATTTCTTTACTATTTCTGTGGCAATAGTAAAGAAATCTGTAGCCAGGAGAAAGGAAACAAGTACTAAACTCATAGAGGCGAATAGAGGAACTGCAGGCGGTCAGACCAGAAAGGAGACCTACAAGTGCTACAAAATGTCGCTTTTCTCCTTTTAGGTCCTGTTTTTTTTAAAAGTCCCGTAGTTTGTTAAAGAAGTGAAGTCCGCTTCATAATTTTCATCCAGTAAGAGCTCCTCTTAGGATGAATGATCGTTGCTTGCCAGGGCAGTGCCTGGGAAATTTATGGCACATGTGAAAGGATTTTCCCGGGTTATAGGTGCATTTATAACGCAGGGTTTTTTTACGGCAATTTGCCCAGCAAAAACCCAGGTTGAAAATCCCGGAGTGGTTATGTGAAAGTGGTATAAGTAATATTACTAATTATCTTTATAGGATAAATAGGATATCAATTACACAGTCATTGTATTTATGAGATTCCATAATTCTGTAGCCTCTCCCTATATGTCCCCACTACCAAGGCATAGGTTTCTTTATCTCCTTATGTCCCTTTTTTAGGCAGATTACAAAGCTGTATGATGGACATCCTCTCTCTGGTCCCCTCTGCTGCAGGGAGGAGGCCATATACTTCACACACCCCAGAGCCCTGACAATTGGAAGACTATTGCCACCTGTCCTGCAACCATTACTATACAAATATTTTATATAATCAGGTTGTAGATTTTTTGATGGTATGATAGCAAAGAGCAGTATCCACACCATTATTGATAAGATATAGGGGCTGATCCAGAGTTTGGGAGTAATGGCAAAACAGGTGCAAGTATACAGCTCAGCTAAAACATTTTGCAAGTAATTCTTTGCTAATTCATTTTACATCTTTTGCATGTTAATTTTGAACACAGAACTCAAATACTGATTACGTTTAATCTATAAATTAGAGTTAAGCTAAGAAACTTCACCTGTCAATTCTAATCCTGCTTTCACAATTTATATTTGCCCCCTCTTGCAGTTCAGCGTGGTATCACTCAGGTCTACACTTGCACCTAATATTGTCCCATAATTGTCCAATTACTTTAAATCTACTTTTTTACCCAGTCAAAACTAGATATAAAGTCTTAACCAGGTGGGAAACCAGTGCATAAATACAGTTATTATTAACTCTGGTTACCAAAAATATTATAAAACTTAATGTTTATTCAAATATAATTAAAAAGCGAAAATCTCATAAAAAGAAAAAGTAGGAAGAATAAGAGTTCTCTCCCGGCAAGAGGAGAGCGCTACAGAGGGGATAATAGCAGTCTGTCAGATAGATAGAGCTGCAGCAACGTGTTTCAGATTCACTTGCAAGATAGCTAGATACAGTGTTTCATAGAAGTTGATTTGTAACAACTTATCAGTAACTTTATTATACACATTACTATACATGATATGCACACCATTAAGTGATGTGACATATATGGGGGATCTTTTACGGTGATTGATCATGATAACCATATACAAGAGTTTCTAATATTAAATAATAGATCTATCTACCCTCATACCCCCTAATTTCCCACTGAAAACAATACTTTAGATATTTTTTAGTCTCCTGCACATTTTTCACTTTTTAATTATATTTGAATAAATGTTAAGTTTTATAACTTTACTTTGGTCACCTCCTTTAAATACCCCAGATTGCCCATGTATACAAGTATTTCCTTGTCTCTTTTCTGAATAATTTCAACTATATATTCTTGTGGGAGCACCTTTTTTCCTTTTTTGATATTAAGGGATTAATCCCAATTAAATTATATAGGAAGGGTATTTATTAGGTCAATCCCAATTCTGTCTTTAAAGTGATTCTAGTGCAGGAATACCTCTTTGTTTACCAAAAATATTAACCAATGCCTGTCAGCATGGAGACATGTGCCAAAAACACAGCAACAAGTTTAAAAAAAAAAAATATATAGGACTGGGTCCAGAATTACGAAAAGGGACTTTTTTTTAATTTCTAGGATTGAAAAATGCCTATTTTTTTTTTCTAACAGTAAGCACTGCTTACCCAGCAAGGATCTTTGCACTCTGGGTCCAAAATTCCCTCCTGGAACCAGGGCGGGAAGTGGATATTGCTTCCCTTATGTGGGCGGGGTAAGTATGTAGATGGTACAGTTAGGGTGTGCTAAGCGCCCTATGTACTATCCAGACTTGTGCACGGCCCCATTTTTGTGAGGATAGCAGAGAAATTTTAAAGTAGGATCCATGGATCGTATGTCTGTATGAGAAAAGACAGTCACCTTCCCTCTTCTGTACGGAGGGTGATGCCCTGCTGCTGTGCTCTGAGCTCCGTGTCTGAAACCGGCCCATAGTTAGTAAACAAATAAACAAATCTGTATTGAAATTATGCAACAGAAACAATAGCTCTTATAAGAGTGATGCAGACAAGATTTGTTTGAAGTATGGCTCTGGTTTTATATGTAAGTGCTGTCTCTTGCTGTCACAATGAAGTCACATTTGCAACTGAAATATTAGTCCATTGTAATGTATAATGAAAATGTTGGTTACATTCATAAAAGTGATGTCTGTTAGCTGACAATGCAACTGTAAAGACACATAATACTATGAAATAAATCAAAACTAGTCAAATAATAAATAAAATCTTTCACTCTCTCTTGAGTGTACTTATACTATCATTTGGGTCTAGTTTGGGTAACAAATCCTTAATGTAAATGACCAAGCTTAGTCTGTATTCTCATTTAACGTTCCTTTGATTGTACGCAGTCCCAGCTCAGTGTGTTGTCCTAGTCTGGATAGCCACAGTTGTGTTCATCGCTTCTTATTTTGGAAGCACAGTTTGAAAGTCTACAAGAATACAATATCAGGTATTTATGTTAGTCTGGATCAGGGAGTTAATGTTTGCTGGTCTTCTCATCGAACTATTTTCCCCTTAGACAATTTTGTTATTGAAAGATAAGTAAAGATTACAATAATATCTATAAGTGTTTTAGCAGTGCCATTATTCAAGTTACTGAATGTCTTGACTTGTATGCTATATGCTTACTACAAATTCATGGCTGATATGCTTTTATGTACATGTACATATAAAAATGTTGAAACGTGTTCACCGGTAACATAATTATATTACACAGTATAACAGACAGCCCATGTGTTACCCCCACTTTATAAAAATAAAAGACATTCTAGGTTCTAGAAATATGTTGTTAAACAGATTTTAATTCACTACCATCATAAGTCTCTTAGAAACTTTTCTGACAACATTGCAGCTGTGTACCATTGCACAGTTCTCTGTTCCAGACTATAGTCTGTTCTTAATTCTACAAATTGTGATCGCTGAAGATTTCTTGCCTTGCAAGAAAACAGGTGTAAATTCTGAAAAGTTTACGCAAGCAAATTGTTGTTTCTGTGTGTTTTGGTAATATTTTTATTTTTCAGAAGAATCATTTCTCATTGGTGTTAAAATACGTGCTCCTTTATAAAGCTGCTAAAAACATGGTATAGGATTTTGAAATGGTACCCAACTTGGCACAGTTCAAAGTTCAAACGCTTCTATCAAGGCTTGGCAAATGGATTGATCACATTTGTTTCATTGGCATTTAACATTAAGAATGTAACATAAAGGCCGCATATACGCAATCTACATAACCGAAACGATACGTAGATTACATACAATAGTTACTACGCATGCGCAGTAGCTATCTTTTGGCAAATTACCGCCGTGTGTGAAAGACGGCTGTAGTTGAGGATCCGGCCCTATATGTTTATGAAGCACCATTTCCTATGTACCTGATAAAATGCTAAAAATAACGGACACTGTAAAGGAGATAAAATTGCATAACAGCAAATATACTGCTCAGCTCCTGTAATATGTCTGTCTGTAATATTTAAATCATGCCAAGGTCATTTACTGTGCACAGTGCCTCAGAGCACCTAGATAATGATTGAGTGTGGCTATGCCATTAAATCTGCATGCTTGCTTAGTACCCCATGCTGTGTATGAACAACTTGATATAAAGTGCCATCCATCTTAATATCATATGACCAGACCCAAACTTTTGCAAACAGCGGTAAATGACTGCATTTTACGTGTGGGCATGAACACACACTGCAACTCCATTTTGATCCTCCTGATCCAGACTAATCTAATGGAAGTGTTTCCGGCGACAAGGCAGGATGCAAAAAGTATGTATGCCAGATGGGGGGTTATTTAAATAGTACAGAAAAGGCATGGTTTCCATACTTAATATGCAGACCTCTGCACCGTCCCCTTTTTACATAGGTTTGGTGCAGAAATATTAAAGTGGATCCACAGTCTGTGCAAGAGGTATGGTCTTCCCTTGTTTGCATGGAAAAGTGGATACAGCAAAGATCTGCCTTTAGATGCCATCGGTACTACATTACATGGTGCAGATAATTTAGGCTAAATAACAAATATATGAAGAAAATGATGCTCCACTATAGGGAATTTACACTCATATTATCAAGCTAAATATTACAGTATGTAGCCAATGTAAGACTAGTTTGAACCCACTGTACTTACTGTGTGCAGTTACAGAAATATTTGTTATTTGTCCTGTCCTTCCACAAAGCTGCATATCATCATCACCAGCAAGCATCATTCTGCAAAGTGAAGTGCTCGGAAGAGATCCCTACACCATAGGGTTTTATAGTTAACACAATGTAGATAAGGCATTAACTCATAGTTGCCGACTTTTGGCAGCTCCTCTCCGGGAGATCCCGGAGAGAAGCTAGCGACGCATGGAGGGGGCGGGGCTTAATGACGCGATTATGCAAATCGCGTCATTAGGCTCCGCCTCCTTGCTCATACTGCCCCGTTTTTAGTTGAAACAGGGGTCGGACGGGGCTTGATGCCGCAGATTGCGTCATCAAGTCCCTTCCTGTGCCTAGCAACACTAGTATACTAGTGTTGCTAGGCACAACACAAGTATACTAGTGTTGCTAGGCAGGGGGCAGGACTTGAGGCCATGGTTTCAGTAAAACCACGGGGCTCAAGTCACTTACGGGAGATTTGCTGGCTCTCCCGGGATACCGGGAGTGCTGCCCGAATTTCGGGAGTCTCCCGGACATTCCGGGAGAGTCGGCAACCCTGCATTAACTTTAGATACAATTTTGGATATAATTGGATTGTATTGCCTGGATCACATCAGTTCTGCAAAAATGTGTTATTTTGTAGTGTTCTATAATAATGCTAAAGAATCAGCCTAAGAACATTTTTTTTTATTTTAAACATGAATAACTGTGACCAGCAAACAAAAGATTATTTTTGAGTATTTGTTGATGGACAGCTATAGGAGGCATGCTTAAAAGGTACTTAGGCTGAATAGGAAACAAATCTTCTATATGAGATTCTCCATTTCATTTTCATTCTTTGATTATAATAAGCCAAACCTAGGGGCGTATGCAGACTACCGGACGTATAACATAAACGTCCGGTGTTTAGCGATTTTTCCTAGTACATTTTTTACGTTATCTACGTATCTTTTCCTTACGTAGATTGCCCAAATGTGGTCTTTCAGATCTTTTAAAACTTTTGCAGACAATATGGAACAGGTGTAATGTTGATGCTACAGAGTAATTTTGCAAATTTACTGTTATATATAAACTATAGAATAGCTCAAAGTGATTTTGTAAATAAATGAAGATATTTTACATGTGTAAGCTGCATTTCTGATTGTAATAATGACACTACATTCCCCGGGTGACATGCTATAACATGGCCAAATTCACTTCCCGAATGTGGTGTCGGTGAAACTGTGCATGCCTGAGACACTTTATGGGGTTTCTCTACTCAGGTTTCCTGACACTAAGTAATGCAAGAAAGGCACAGACATTGTGATCCTGATGCTTAAAATATAAATGAACTGGGTAACCTTAAATGCAAGAAATGGACTTAGGCCAACGCACTTAACACAGATTATTCAAGAGAAGTCTCCCTTGGAAAGATGATAGTACTGCAGGCCAGAGAGTCCTGGCAACTGGTGCACAGTGCTCTGTGAGATGAATCTAATCCATAGCATTTCCTCTTCTCAGGACAAAGGGATGTGTGCTGTTGGGGTTTTCTACATTACTTAGGAATATTGGTCTGGATTCACAGTCACGTCATTTTCATCTTACGTACGTTGTTTTAAGAATTGAGCTACTGCGTTTGCGTCGTAGCTTATTTACACTATCTACGTACCATTTCTGTATGTAGATTGCTTAAGCGTGGTCTAAAGACGAAAACGACGTAACTGTGAATCCGGACCATTATTGTTAGTTTTTTATTTAAAATAGTCCTAATTATATATTTTTAACGGGGTAGTCAAGTCGTCTTTACCAAACTTTCTTAAATGACATTTTACGGAAAAATGTACAATATTTTACCCATATTTATAGAAGTTTCCATCACATCATAGTTGAGTTTTTCCAACATATATACTCACATCCAAAAAGCATATTCAATTTTCACCTGCCAAAACCATGTTGCATTTCAAGGGGGAGTCAAGTTACCTTTATTCTTTGCACATGGGGAGAGCACTTTGCTTTTGCTTATTGGATACAGATACTAATCATTCTAAAATGTTATTGTTAATGTCATTTAAGCTTGGGCTAGGAAAAATCACCTTTCAACTCCCTGCAAGTAAACATGTTTTTGCCCAGGTGTAAATATCCTCTGATTTTTAAACATTGCTATCATGGTAAAAAGGTATACATTTCCCTGATTTTAAAACACTATGATCATGGGGAAAATAGCAACCAATCAGATTCAAGCTGACATTTTTTAGTATGTAATAGGATAGTTAGAGCTAAAATCTGATAGGTTGCTATAAGCAACATCTCCAATTTTCTTTTTCCGCAGCTTACTAAATCTAGCCCATGATCCTTGCCAGGTCCTGCCTTCTATGAAATACTTGGCTCTGCTCAAATTGGTTATCACCCAGGGGTTTTTAAACAAGGTAGAGAGAAGAAGGGCCAAGTGGTGGCTCCTCCCCCAGATGTGAAGGGGCGGTTCCTCCTTTTCAAATATGAACACAGAATTTCAGTCATATCGCCACATTAGTTTGAAACTTGTTGGCTGGCAGATGAGTTTATATAACAGAAATATCGGCATTTTTGTCATATAGACTTGCAACAGGCTAGCCCATACACCCCTAAGGTTACATCGGTATCATATTTTTATGGGGGACAGGGTGCGTTGTGGAGCCAAGAAGACACAGAAAGCTTCAATAGGTATTAAGAATCTCTCTCTCTCTTTTGCAACCCAACCTAAAAACTTTCTAACACCTCTGCAATCACAATAAATGCCGCTGATCTATTGTTAATGTATTCATGCAGACTTCTGTTTTAAGTTTTGAGATTGGTCTCCAAAAATAATGTAAACGTTACTTTTTTATTTTTTTAATTATTATTATTACCTTTACTTCATCAAATCTACTGGATAATGCCCACACTGAATTACCAGGATCTCTAACAAATCATTCTCAACTATTTGCTGTGTTTTTCATTCCCCCTTGTTGATGGTTCAGACCCTCCAACATGACCCATTCCGTTAGGTACAATTTAATCCGCTCCTGAGTTTTTAACTGTCATGCACCTGGTTTAAATGAATTAACTGATATTTAAAAAAAATTAGTTGTCTCCAACAAATGTGGTGGCCATAGCAACTGACAGTTGAAAACTGAGGAGTATTTTGAACCTAAAGGAATGGGTCATGTTGGAGTGTATGAATTGTTTTTGCTTAGATAATTGTTATACAACAATTTATTAGGATGTAGTTTATACTATTGAGAAGATTAATGAGTACAAATATTTGACACAAAGAGCTATATTTACTAATTGGATGAAAAGAGCCCATAGCAACCATTCAGATTCTAGATCTCATTTAACTATTGAACTAGAGAATGTCATAGAATCTGAATGGTTACTATGGGCAACAGCTTCAATTTTCCCGTAGCTTAGTAAATCTGGAGCCTAAAGTAAGTATGTTGACTAGGTGAATAAAGAGGTAAGACAAATTAATTTTCCAGTTGGTTATTTTGTTCTTAATGTATGTAATTAGTTACTATGCTTTACTAAAATATAGGTTAGTAGTATAGCAAGAGCAACTATATTATTATGTGCTGCAGCAGGACCTCTTTCTCCATCAGTTGCTTGAGCAGATCCCAGTTGTTGTTGGCTGGCACTGCAAGCTAGTTTACAAAAATCCCAGTTGTTTCTGGGGTGCCTGTAAATAGCATAACCATGCCTGCAGTATCTACTTCAAGTGCTGTTATGATTGATAGATCCAAAGTGGTTCTTAACAGCCAGCACTCAGTCCATCCAGAGCTAGGAAGCTTGCCTGTCTTTCTAGATCTAGTTGGCTGTTCTGTAGTCAAATACCCAGCA
>WWET01000115.1:889106-903965 GCA_011038615.1 Limnodynastes dumerilii | reverse complement strand
GCCTGTGGTTGGAACAATTACAGCTCCGACTGCTTTTTTTTTTCTAGGCTGTTTTTACTACGGCCAATTCAGAGCATCCGCTAAAACTCTGAATCCGGTCCTATATTAATAACCTGTATCAGGGCCGCCATCAGGGGGGGGACAGCTGGGACTACTGTCCTGGGTCCGGACCTGATGGGGGCCTGCCGATACTTACCTAGCTCTGTAGCAGCAGGTATTGGCGGTATCCTACCGCCGATACTCGCTGTTCAGAGCTATTTTGTAGCCGGTCAATTCGCAGTGAAATTCTTCCCTGCGCACCGGCTTGCTGCTAAAGCGTGTCTGTAGGGGGCGGGGCCCCATGGCTGGGTCCCGGGCCCAACATGTGATGACGGCGGCCTTGACCTGTATATTTTTATAAAGTTTAATAGTAATTTGCAGCAAATGATGTTATTTAGATCACTACAATAAGCGATAATAGAACATCTCTAATAACTTCTTATTTTTATAAATAGGGTTCATTATATTGTTTGAAAGTTGAATTCAAAGCAAGAGTTTTTGAAATGCAAATAACTTTTTACTACATTACATTTTAAAATGTAAGATAAGTAAGTACATATTATAGTTTGGAATATTAACTATTGCATGTGAGACAGTTAATAATTAGTCACACATCTATAAAGAGTGGTCGCACTACAGGTTTTTAAAAATAATCCTCATAGCATTTTTATGGAGTATTTCTAGCCACAGAGGAGTATTTTATTATCAATAATTAAAGTAAATGGTAGAGTAGTCTATGCTATTCCCAACTCACCATTATAAGTAATAACTATGGACCAGATCCAGTCCTAAGAACGTTAGCCCTCTTATGCACGTAACGTGTGTAAGAGGGCTATATTGACGGGAGGTCGCATCCAGACGTTATGTGAAATATCCCATTGTAAGTCCTATCGTACAGAACTCATTTCCATACGGTAGTATTTCCACCCGCACAAAGTATGAAAGGTGGGTGGGGGGAGAAGTTGTAAAATTTACAGTTGGGGCAGGGTTTGGAAGATATCCGGTCGTACGGACCACTGATCTGCAAATTTCAGTTAAGGCAGACTTATGGCAGTGTAACTGACATAAAGCCAACACAAGATAGGAGACTGACAAGGATAGTTCACCCCTTCTCTCGTGAATTGCCAGACATATGGAAAGTGTGCAGGGGTTTTAATCCGGTCCTATGATCTGTTTACCATTTAATTTAATTGCCAAATTATATGTTCCTCTTTACATCTAATACATGTAGGATGTCATAAAATGTGGGACTTACAGCTTGAGAGCCCACACTTTGTCTTCACGGGGGTGCCACTCTCTATAGTGCCTCTTGCTCAGCGTCCTGTGTGTTTCTGCTGGTGTCTCGGCGCCAAACTCCGGTGCATGGGCGTCATCTTGGATTGTGTCACCTGACTCGCCCACAGCAAATCGGATCCAAGCTGTGTTAACCACATGGCCAGGCTATCCAATCCTGGCCAGAGGTGCACTATTTAAACCGGCAGCACAGTGTAACCTGTTGCTACTGCGCAGCACTGCAGCAAACCTCAGATAGCCTGTCCAGTCCAGTCAAGGTCAAGTCTGTCAAGTCCAGATCCAGCCTTGGTCAAGTCTACATCCAGTTCAGATTAAGTCTATCAATTCCAGGTCAAGTCTGTCAAGTTCAGATCCAGTCCAGATCAACTCTTGGTCCAGTCCAGTTCCAATCCAGGCTAAGTCAAACTTGTCCAGTCCAGTTCCTGTTCTGGTCCAGTCCAGGTTGAATCAAGCTTGTCCATTCCAGTTCCAGTCCTGTACCAATCTAGGTTAAGTCAAGCTTTTCCAGTCCTGGTCCAGTCCGGGTCAAGTCAAGCCAAGTCTGTCTAGTTCCAGTCCTGGTCAGGTTAAGCCAAGTCTGTCCTGTCCAGGTCAAGTCTACTCCTTCATTCCCATCATTACGTTGCATTGCTCATGAGCATGACTTACATAAGGCCCTTCAGCTTCCGCTTTACTGTTGAGACACTTACCTGAGAACCCAGACTGGATACCCCAACCAGTCAGTCCGTGATATAGGGTATATTAGGGGACAGGAGATAGCAGACTTTAAAAAGTACATGTGGGGTATATTAGGGTTTTAGGGAAAAAAAAGAAAAAAAATCGTTAATAGAAATCAGAAGATGTAAGAGCAAAATGGGACTACATCAGGAACTGAATTAATGTGTTTACAGAGAGAGAGAGAGAGAGAGAGTGAACCCGCCCCCAGGAAAACTGCAGATTTCTAAAGCACATTGGGAAACGGAGCTGTCCAGCAGTGGGTGTCATTAGCATATCCACAGTGCTTACCCCTCACCAATCAGTACATGCACAGCAGAAAAATAGTCTCTCTCTCTCTCTCTCTCAAATAACAGGAAAGTTGTAGAGTGTAAATATGCCCCCTACATCACATTATAACATAATATTTCATCTGTCTCTATTTCCAAAATGTTGCTATTTTATATAGTTTTTATTTTTTTAATAAATGGGTAAGAATGCCGATCAGCATACTTACCCATTTATTCATTCAGAACCACCGTCACAGACCCGTCACACCACCTAAGACCAGCTGCACTGACTGAACAGGTTAGTAGTACTCTCTGAAGATAGGCTGCAGGGAGGGAGCCTTAGGGTTAGGGTAATGGAAGGGTAGGGTTGGGGTAGGATAAATACTTACCATTTGGCATTATTCGGTTGATCAATTGCTTCTCCTCCTCAAGACAGAAGCAATCGATTTGGGAACCTCTTTGCAATTGCATAGTATGAAATTGCCCTTTCGAAAAAAAGTTGTTCCTACCACTTACCTACCCCTTATATAAACAAACAAGCCAGAAAATAAGCCATCCGCAATGGAAACACACGGGAGGAAAAGTTCTCGTAGAGCTGTCCCTTTTGAAATGCATACAAGTACACTCAATAGATGTAACAGCGCTCACAGTTATGTGGCTCCGTTATACCGTCCACTATACAGTTTGGTAATTGACTCCCAAGTTTTTTCTGAGGGGCAGTCGGTGTAGTTAATCTAATCTTTTACTACAGTAACTACTTCTATCCACTCCCTCTCCTGTCTCTCTCCCCTGCAGTCTGTAATCAGTGGCACTGCAAGACTTTTCTTCCTCTTTTGCTGGTCCACCTATACACACCAAACACTACATTTGCCACCCTCCACTACTGAATCCTCTTTAAGCTCCTCACCCTCACCTACAAAGCTCTCTTCAGCATCACTATGACTCCACAATCTCCTCTTCACTAACACTGTCTCTCGCTATCTTTTGTTCAGCCAATGACTGGCACCTCTCCTCCTAATTCATCACCACATCGTATGCCAGTGTTCAAGGTTTCTATCATGCAGCAAAAGGAAAAAAGTTTGGATAGACGGCGCTTACTGATCTGCTGCCTTTCTTAAGTCTAAGCCTAATACTAAAATGCCCCAGAGAGGTTACTCACCTCTCCTTAGCTGTCTGCGAGAAAATGAATGGGCGAGTATGCCGATTGGCGCACACACCCATTCATAAAATTTTTTTTTAAATGGCCACCTATTCGAAATAGAGACAGCTGAAAAGTAACTTTCGGCTGTCTCTATTTCACAAGGCGGGCCATCGGACCGGAGACTGCAACCACTCTTGTCCTAACCCTCACTTTGACTCAGCTTGTCTGTACCTTGCTCTGTCTATTACAATTGTAATGTGTCTTTATTCTTATAAATTTAGTGTTACCCTGTCTCGTATGAATACAAAAGAATGAAGAAGATGGGAGCCCACTCCACATAGATAACAACAACATAAAAATTTTAAACAAACAAAAACCAAAAAAAGTTGTATAGATCTATGGAAAAGACATGCAGAAAAAAAATTCAGCAGAAAAAATTGGCATAGTTCTAGACAATCCTCGAAACTTCAAAGTAGCACAAACAAATATACAAGTTCACTATAAGCAGTAGTCCAGTCAAATTGTTCATGAACATGAAAAGAGGCAGACATGATGAGACTGCAAGTATATAGTACCTGAACATGGGTTGACTGACAGCATGTTCCTCATAAGTTTGGCTCCTGAGAGTCAGTCTCTCTCTCTCTCTCTCTCTCTCTCTCATCTGCCGAGGTCTGAGTATCCACCCTATAATGTTTAGCAAAGGTGTGTACAGATGCCCACCCCGCTGCCTTACAGATCTCTTCTACTGATGCAGATCCTCTCTCTGCCCATGAAGCTGCAAGGGATCTAGTGGAATGGGCCTTAATACCCTTAGGTGGATCTACCCCTCTCACCTTATATGCTTCCAGAATACAACTTTTTATCCATCTTGCAATGGTGGGTTTGGATGCTGCGCAACCTTTTCTCACCCCAGGGTAAGGTAATAAAACCTAGGGAGGGGGCGGGGGGCTGGAGGCACAGATGATGGGTGTACTGGGGAATGGCGCTGGAGGCACATATGATGGTAGTACTGGGGGATGGGGCTGAGGACACATGATGGGAGTACTGGGGTAAGATATGCTGGAGGCATATGATGGGAGTACTGGGGGGGGGGTGCTGGAGGCACATGATGGGAGTACTGGGGGGGAGGCACATGATGGAAGTACTGGGAGTAAACGGGGGAGGGGCATAGATACCCCCCTGACTAAGGGTCTGGTGCATAGTGAGAAACCTTACTAGTCCCTATTTTCATTATAAGTGATTATATCAAGCATAAAGCATTTCAAACACTCACAGAAACATTTCCTATGTATGACTTAATATTACTGAATACTCTGCTACAGTACATGACCTCGTTATCTCTCATTTTCATTATTCTAGCCTTTTATTAACTGACTTACCAATCTCTAGACTAGTCCTGCTTCAATCAATTATATTAATTAGAGCTGGCATTAAATTTCTTCAACAATAACTCTGGGGCTTACTTTCAGGACCCTTAACAGTGCTGATCCAATCCATTTTATCCACATTTATCTTCATTATCATTTATTACTAGCTTGCATTCCTGACATCAAGACGTTTCCCATTTTGCATATATCATCTTGGACACTTTCTCTCAGATGTTTCCCTACCAATCCAAACTTGTGATTGTTACCAGGAAATAATCCTTTTCGGTTAAGCTTATTCTGTTACTTAGATAGTTCTCTACCCATTCCCTTCCCTGAAACACTCTCTGCATAGTCTACTCCTAAGCGTTTCTCCTTCTTATACCCATATTCACTCCATGTTCTGTTTATTGTAATGCTCTAATGAGTAGGGAATTCTATAAATAAAATCATAATTGTGATATCCTAATCTCTTAAATTTAAAAGCTGTTCATGAAGACATCAGACACTGCAGGAGCCAGAACAGGGTGCCATTAAAATTTGGATTTACCAGCAGCAGGATATTGTAAATAAAAGAGGGAATTCTCCCGACAAATAAATGACTGTTTGTAAACTTCGCAAGGATTTTTTCCTGTAAGCAGAGACATATATAGGGTCAGACAGTAGGTGTAAAATAAAGCATGAACGTGCCATTAAATTCATTCCATCCTTACATAAACCATGATCTGTAAGAGGTTTTCTTCATTTCTTCTCACTTAAGTTAATTTTACTTGCTATCCATAAATAAAATGTTCTTCATGCAAGAAAAACTATTTCAACAAACTCCAAGAGCATGTCACATTCTGTCTCTCTGATTTATGTTGGTTTCACCATCTGGCAGCCTCCTTATTCTCTCTCTGTCTGTTCCTAACAATTATTAGACACTTAGGAATGGATCCAGACCTGCACTTGTGCTGAACTCTGAGCTCCAAACACAACAGCATCAGTGATTTGATGCAGGATCCCCGCTGTATCATGAGTCAAGTTGAGGCAAGTGGAGGCCGCACCCCCTCACATGAACAGGCTTACGATAGCAGGATCCCACCTTAAGATTTCGGCACTCGGAAATCTAGATAGGGTGTAAGTGCAGCCTTACTGTACAATTTAATATGATTCCTCTTCCAGCTTGCATATCCGGGGTATGCTTAATGGCGTTGCGAGTCCCCACTGGGATGTTTTTAGGGTTAGGCTGGGGGGGGGGACTTAGGGTTAGAATTAGGGAAAGGGTAGGGTTTTTTTTTTACTTACCTAACAGAGCACCTTTCGAATTAGGGCCGTTCACTAGGGGGACCTACACCCCCTTAATGACCCGTCCCGCTTGGCATTGTTAAGCTTTCCAGCACTGAAGTCTGGATGCAGATCTGTGCTGGTAGTCTGCTGTGGTTGCGGAATGTGTCAGTTTTTCCCCTTTTTTTGTAAGTCTGGATCCGCTCCTTATACGTGATTATGCATGACTGGCTTACAAGTATACTGTATATATGTCATTTTTTTAAACACTTTATTGTGTACTGTACTCTCTGGCACCATTGGTCAGATATAATTAAGCAATTCCAATACCGGATTCCCGTTGTATTCAGTCTTCCATGCAACTCCATAAGAGACCACTCCCTCTGTTCTGGGTACAGGACCCTACCTTAAGATTTCCGATCTATCCTCCTGTAAAATGGGGATGGATCAGAAACCTGGAGAGGGTGACATTTGTAGGGCAGGCCTATACTGTACACTTTACATACCTCCTCCCTCTCCCATTGCTTGTACTTACCCTGGCATCATTAATCCGTCTGAAGCACTCAATATGGAAGTCTGGATCTTGCATATCCATACTAAAATCGCACCGCATGTGCAATTGCAAAAAGTTTGTTTTCGGATCCTAGTAAGCATAAAACACCTACTTTTCAAAGTTTTGGGTCTGGTGAATTTAACATAAGAATCAGCAATAAGATAATACTGGTAGCATATTTTACAAAAATAAGGCAACATCACTTTGCAATGAGGGTGTAGCATTATAATAGAAATACCATGTTAAATGTTTTATTTTGCATATAACCACTCACTTGTACTCTACTTGTTTTGACCTCATTAAGCCATACAGCAGTACTGATAATGTATGGTGTTATGCAAGATAAAAACTGATCACTTACATCATGGATATCAAAAGGAGATTGGGGCCAAAGTGCAGCAACCCCTCTCTGGGCACCCCTGATTACACTTGCCATTGAACATAATCTGTTCCAAAACCTCATTAGCTTTTGAAATATGGATCAAAAGCTTGAATGGATCCCTGATGACTTGTCTAATGGTCTCTATCTTAAATGACATAAGAGCCCTTCTCTTTGCTTTCAAAGCAATATTGTCCACAGTGCTCACTTTTAAGGGATGTTTCTATCTTCTGAAAAGTTGCATTGTCAAGAACTACAAGTTACTATGTGACTGCAATAAACAATTCCTCAGTTTCAAATTTCTCATTTTTATCAATAGTTTTTTCTTTCATGCATTACCCTTTTCTGGTTGAAAATATGAAATTGAAATATGCAGAAACACCTATTTTTGTAAAGAGGTTTTTGAAACCCAATCTCAAATACTGAATATGTGGCTTAAGCTGATCACCCCCATTGAAAACCATTCCCCTATTCAGACCCCCATGCTTCTCTCACATCTTCCCTCATCGCCATCATTTTGATGTTTTGCCCTTTTTTTTATTTATTTATTTATTTCAGTGATGTTTTTTTTTTTTTTTTTTTTTTTAAGGATAATTTTTATACATTTTTAAGTAAAGATTACGGTACAGCCAGCATAGGGCAAACTGCCCAGGAATACTTTCAAAGTCATAAAGTAACAGGACTAGTATGTATAGCTGTTATTTGCAAATTACGTACAGATGCTAACAATTATTAATCTGTTGTTATACAAAAAATCAAAGTAACAACAGTTCAATCCAATAAGACAGTAAGGTATACTGGTGAAAGGAAGAGGGGAGGTGGGAAAGATAGGGGAAGAGTGATCAGTTATACATACAGGGCCTGATTCAGAGGCTGAAAATAAGAACTTAAAGTTACACATGGGCAAAACCATGTTGATTTCAGGGGGAGTCAAGTTAATTTTGTTCAATGCATGGAGGGAGAATGCTTTGCTTTTACTTATTGCACACAGATACCTGATCAGCTTCACTTTTAAACTGCTAATTAGACTTGAGCTGGGAAACATCACCTTTTAACTATAATACTGTTGCAACAAATGAAATTTGACTCCCCTGAAATCAACATGGTTTAGCCCATGTGTAAGTTTAAGTTCTTATTTTCAATCTCTGAATCAGGTCCACAGATGTTAGAATGTCAATAGCCATATAGAGTAGCCAGAAAGACTCAATAAACGGTTGTAGGTGGCAGACCGAGAGAAGTTTTTCCCTTTTTCAACATTAATGCACTGATATGGCTCTTTTAGCTGTCAGTGGATCCTGATTGTTCTGTAGTACTAAATGTTCTATTCACTGTGTCTGCTGACCCAGTAAACTGATTATTTATTTTCTCTAAATGTTTTTGCCTAATATTGATTTGGTGAGCGAACCAGCCTAATATGTTTGAAAACACTCAAATTATTCTTCTATTACCGAGATAATATTTTGGGCTGGATTCATACCTGAGAAGCAGTCGCTGCAATGTGCGGACATTGCACGGACAGTTAAGGTAGCCCTATGGAACCCGTAAGTGCCAGAAGGTACCTAAAAAGGGGAGCGGGATGGGTGAGTTAGGTGCGGGTCTGTCCACACCTAACTCACACCGGATCTGTGAATCTGGTCCAAAAAGTTATTGGTCTCATGTTAACTTGAAAAATACTGTATGGTCTTATCCAACAATGACATGGAATTGGAATGATTTCAGTTGCAGATCCTTTGGGAACCCTTTTTGCAATGCATATAAGGTGCATTAGGGACATACTAAAGTCTCTTTACTCTGCAGGTGTTTTTATATCAGCAAAAATATGATTGATTTTGCTTTCTAAGTTCTTCCTTAATCTTTAAAAGAAAGCTTAAGTGCATAAATGCCAACTCTCTTATAATTGTGGGTGCTCCTGTTACTCCATCCAGACTTTTCTATCCTGTGTATTGTAGCATAGAAGTATGTCAGTGAGCACGGACACATTGCAGTCAGGCACAATGCAGAGACCTTCCCAGATTCACGTTCCATCAAAATGCTAGTAGTACATTGCTAGGGTAGTACATTGTTCTGCATCATGAAAATTATTATTATTAACGCCTATTTATATAGCGCCGCAAATGATCTATAAATGAAGAAGCCATGAAAGGGGCCGGCCCTTCACTCATGCATGTCTAATCAATGCCAGACAGGTGGGGATAGGCATAGTAATAAAGGGCCGGGGGCAGAGAGCAGTAGTTCCGCACAGATATTTGTCTGTGCTGACGTAGATCTGAGATGAGAAGTTAAGGTAGGTTTCTGGACACACGTACGTTTCCAGAACTCCGTACGAAAAGGGGAGTGACAGGGGCCCTCTTCTGTGCCGACTTACAGATCTCCATGCGCACGGAAGGCCCATTGTCACAAAGGAAATTTATGAATTAGAAGAAAAAATTATTATTTTTAAAACCAACACCAGACCCTCCAACATGACCCCCTCCATTCAGTACAAAATACTCTGCTCCTGCTCTTCCTTCCTAATCTCTGTGTTATACTAGTTATTTGAATAGAAAGGTGTGTAACACAGGTGACTGCAATCAGAGATTAGGAAGGAGGAGCAGAGTATTTTGTACCAAATGGAGGGGGTCATGTTGGAGGGTCTGCAACACACAGCACAATGCATAGCAGTGCATAATGCATAACAGCATAGCAGTAATATTGCGTTTGGAAGGTAAAATGCTACCATTTATGGATTGTGAAGTATTGGCATAGACTTAGACAGAAGTAAGTACTGAGCCTTAATCTGTGTGTACTTACTGTTCAATATGGATCAGGCACACTTGTGTAACCTTACCCTTGCTGTACTTTAAGTATGTTCATCCCCCCCATTCCCTCACACAGAACACAAGTGGTCGCAGCAGTGTGTTGTGCTTGGGCCGTGACGACCATAATAGTGGGTGGGCAGACATGCCTGAAACACGTTGTGGAGCTTTCCATTTCCGCAGTTGTGATTTCTCTGTTCCAGTCATTTTACTGACATCTCAGTGTGGATGGCATTCTGCTACCTGTGTATTATCAGCACAAACTGCACTGCTTGTACACTTCCATCTACAGCAGGGTATGTCATCAGACTATGGGCCTGATCCAGAACTACGCCGATGCACTGTGCTTACTAAAGCACAGCGTATCGGCGTTCACTCTCCCAGACACTCCCCCTATGCACGCGTATTTTCCCTCGCTTACACCGGCTGAAGGCTACCCTAACTTCAGCCGGCCTAAGCAAGGGAAAATACGCTCGCACAGGAGCGTTGGTACGCTAAGCCCTCCCTCCCTCATTAAACTAACTCCCCCCGCCCACCTTCACTAACCTTAACGTAGTAACGCTGGGGAACCCAATCCAGCGTCACTACGCTGCTCAATCATTGATCGGGCGTTGCTGTAGCTTTTCAGCCGATCTTACGCCCACCGTAGCTAGTACGGCGGGCGTAGTTCTGGATCAGGCCCTATGGGACTATAGTGTTTTGCATAAGTATATTTTAAGTGTGCTATTTTATTCATTGTACCTGTATAAATGTATAGTAATTATGATTACACTAAGGCATAAGATATTTTTCTCTTTTATATTTATGGAGAAATCTGGAATCACATCACCTTTTATATATTTGGATTCCTATTTTTTCTCCCCATTGGTCCATTTGGAATATAAGGATGGTATGCTTGTATGCCGCCACACAGACTGTTGTCTTATTGTTTTATATGAGGTTTTTATTAGTCTTTGTGGTTGTTCTTACATTCTGACCAGTCATTCACCAACAGTGGTGTTATATATATCCATGAATTCCCTTTGACCTATCATTCTGTTCTGAAAATCAATTGGATCATGATACAAATTACATGCAAATGAAAGAAGATAAAAAATAGTTCTGCATGTATAAGCCAACAAGCTAAAGTACGCGTGGGACATTTCATATATAAGGTGGTGGAATCATTTTTGTAACCCCCACTCATTTCTGTTCTTAGATCCTACCTCCCAACCAGCACAGAAAGTGACTCTGAAGAGATGAAATGTTAGCTCTGTCTGTTGACTATGGACCGGCTCCAGAGCCCTGCACACTTTCCGTACATGTCAGGATCTGGCAGTAGAAACCCTCTCTCGTATGGGCTTTATGGCAGTTATGCTGCCATAAGCCTGCTTTAAGTTAAATGTGCAGTTCAGCAATCTGTATGACTGCCGATGTACTTATATATGTGAAAACCCGTCCCCACCTTACAATAGAAATGCTTCCCCCAGCCCACCTTGGCGGGCGGAAGCAAAGCACAGCCCATTTCTACTGAAATGGCATAGTTGGGGAACTAAGTTCTGTACGATGCTAGGTACGTTAGTGTTATGTTTGTAACACTAGCGTAACATCTGGAGAATACATGCGTCCTCTGGTCAAATCAACCCACTTATGCACCTGTGTAAGTGGGCTATCGGGAGTAAGTCTGGATCCGGCCCTACAAGCTCACCTTAACCATCTGACCACATTACTGTCAGGACACACTGAATACAGGTTCAGCTGAATTATGTGCATCAGTGCAGGGTAAGATTCCTTTTCAGACTGCTTATATAATTCTCACCTCTGTCACACAGCAGTCGTCCTGAAAGTCTGATCTGTGCTGTCACTGACCTGTCATTTAGTAACAGAGGGACCTTAGCTTTGTTGCACATAACACATGTCTGTGAATTATATGGTTAATAATAAAGTAAAACTTCCCAAATTATTGTGTAATATCTTAAAGGAGCATTATAACTCTATATATTTGGTGAAAAAAATTTGTATGCAATCGTGTTATTTAATGCTTTAATTCTTTGTCACCAGTCTTCTGCTTCAAGAAAGGGCCAGAGCCACAGCTAAGTGCCATGGTGACCGAAGCAAAGGTTTGTTGCGTGCCACCCCTCCTCCACTGTAATGGGTTTGTGGCCAACATGTTGGGTTCATCCACGGATCCTCTAGTTCAGTGTAGCATCATGACTGTCAGTTAACAGCTGCTGAACTCCAGGCAATGCTCTCTGTCTTGTTCGGTTCCCCTTTGCTCACACTCTGCCACAACCACCCTCCTACAGGCCTAACATGTCAGAATATCTATTGTACATATGGTAATTATATTTGAGTAAAATTGCTTCAGTGCATCATTTTGGGTTCCTTAATTGAACTGGTAAAAAACATGTTGTTGATTTCAGAACTATGGAACAACAACCTTGCAATGTGAGGGATGAAAGAGAAATATTTTTTTATTTTGCATTTTGGAAAAAGTTTTACTTTCAAAATGAAATTTAGGGTTAAGCTACGAAACCTCGCCACTGAGCTCTAATTTCTGTGCACTTTTAACATATACATTATCCTCTCCTTGAAATGACCTCCTTTTTGCTGCTGTTGCATCTGAATCAGCACCTCTATGATATTTAAATGTTTATGTAATGAAATATTGTGTACTGTATTATTGTGATGTTTATGTAAATATATCTTACTTAATAATATACCTTGACATGTAATTTAATGCTGAAGAAATTAGATGTATTTATTAAGTTTGTTTATTATCTTGTTATGAAATATACTAACTTTTATCTTTCTCTTTTTCCTTTCGCAGACCTTTATAGTACTAAACAGAGGAAAAACAATCTTCAGATTTAGTGCCACGCCTGCCTTGTATATTTTAAGTCCTTTTAACCCATTAAGGAAAATAGCTATTAAAATTTTGATACATTCATATCCTTTTTAAAGTTCATATCATTTACTGCTGTGTTATAAGAGGTTGTAACATGCAATAATACAACAACTATACAGGGATGTTTCAGTTTTGTAGAATATTATTGTCTTTTCATGATTTAGTGGAACACCACTAACCTCTCCTGCCAGAGGTGGAGTTTGGTGTCATCAAACCATTGTAAGTTTTTCTGAAGTCAGTGTGGGGCATTTCAAAGTAGCATAACACCTGTAGGTGAAAAGAGACGGCTGTGCTTACTAGTACTGTAGATACACTAATTTAAAAAGACACTTACTTTAGATATTGTATCAATTAGCAAACTCCTGAATATTTACAGCTGATCAAGGAATTTAAGAATACATATTCTGCAGTGCAGTATGTATATTTGATTTAAGTTCTAAGCTTTATTATCTTATAAACATTTTCCTGCAATAACAATACAGTTTTATTTCTTTGTAAAAATTTCAGGAAGGCGTCAACAATCAATTTCAAATAGTCGACACCTTCCTAATACTTCATTAGTTTACAGGGTATATAAGGATTAAAGCCGGATGATGGCATAAATATATAAATAAATGATATATATATATATATAATAATTTTGGTGGGGTACAGATGTCTTATTTGAGTTTTGCATATAGGAAAATTTGTACGCTGCCACTTACAGTTTATTCAAGAAACACACACTCATTACCCTAAGGGCTCCATTCATTTAGAAAGAGAAAAAACCTACAAAGAGAACTTGTTCTTCTTCATTGTTTCACTCTTTGAACTTAATCCAGAGCTATGCATATTTTTTTAGGTTTAAATGCAAATAAATTAGGACTGTGCTAATAACTGTAAGCAAGCACGAAACTGGCTGTTTGCTTTCACGAGTTCTACGCTAGTACAAGGTGTTCCACTTATTTACAGTATATAAGTGGGCACTTTAGTGCTACTGCAAGTAAATAGCAGCCTGGTTTACCTGTGCTTCCTCCTTTTCATAGTTAAGTGGACTTAACACAAATCGCTTGCGTAAGTCCCCTTGCTTTTAACATTGGCTCATGCGCACCAGATGTTAACGCAGTAGATCTCTAAGTGGACGGAACTCTGTTCCGTCCTCATAGAGATCCGTCATATGGGGTGGAGTTTGCCAGAAGAGGAGGAATACTTAATGCATGGATCTGCCATCATATAGAGGCAGAACTGTGCGGTAAAGATAAGGTAGGGAGTATGGATACAGAAGTGTCCATACCTCTGCATGTCAGAGGGGAGTGACAGGGGTGTTCACTACCCTCTTCCGTGTGTAAGAAACAGACCCCTTTACGTACACACCATACAAATATTAAACTCTTAAAACAATTTTAAATGACACATATATATTAATAGTATAAACACACAAAGTGAAGGTTGCTGAAATCAATATATAAGGTAATATGGAGCATGTGCTGTAAGGTATGGGGAATTTACACAAACACAAAAAAGACACCCCAGTACTCTTGCAATTACACAGCAACAGACCATAACTTCTTATCTTTAAAATAAAAGTCAGAGAATTAGTTACATACATCCGGATATGTGATAAGCCACCAGCCACTTACACGGCTTCTCTGTTTTGGTGGTTCTAACTCTAAAACTATCAGAGTTATTAATAGTATAAGATATATATTCATTGAAATTGCTGTTATATATACATATATGACAAAAATTTTAATTAATTATACAAATAAAAAATAAAAGATACTTTGAAAAAAAGCTAAATTCTATAGGCTGCTGCGTTACACCTCTCAGCCTATCTGCTTAGTTTACATGTTTTAAAGCATGCTCATTTTCAGCACAAGCTGTCAGATTTACTGATGTCAGAACTCTGAATATGACACACACATTTTCAGCAGAGAATATGCACTTCTGCTGCGTTACAACTCCAGGATCAGAGGACCGGATTCAGAGTATCGCATCCGTGTGAATTTCAAACGGATGCAATGCTTTTTGACAGGTCTGCGCATGCGCTACATGCGGAAGGAAGTCGGATTGCTGGCGGATTTTATGGTATCCGCCCGCATCCGATTCCGACTGCAAAGGGGGTGTGCCAGGATATTTAAATGAGAAAATGTTCGGTTTTCTCATTTAAATATTCCCTG
>WWET01000115.1:858069-876288 GCA_011038615.1 Limnodynastes dumerilii | reverse complement strand
ACCCCCCCCCCCCCTTCCCTTATTGTTCAGTTTTATGAAAGTACCCAATGTTCATATTGGACCATGTGTGGAGGGTTTATACTGTATCTTACCTTTATTTTGCATTGGATGCGCTGAACGTGCTGAAAATGCAATTCAATATATTGCTGCAATGGTCCGTTAATTTCCTCTGCCTTCATCCGTGCACTGTGTCATATCTTTTTCAGGTGCATCAGACAGTGTATAAATGCATAAGGTCAAATGTTATATCGCAACAGAGCTTTAATCTTACCTTTCCAAACTTGAGGAATGGAGAGAAGAGGGAAGCTGTGGAAGCATAAAAAAATGACAATATTCTGCTTGTAAAATTATATTTGATATCTTATAAATTTGCTATTTACCCTGGACCCAGTTATATATTAGAGTGACCCTTGTCAAGCATACCACTGAAATGAAACCCTGAGTCTCACGCTGGTTAATTTATTTAGTACGTTTTTACTTGTTTTAACCAGACGGCTATCCCTCATGTAATAGTTAATCTATTTAACAATTTAATTGGATATCAGCTATTATAAGCCTCTTAACATTATTCTAGTATTCAATGAGAATATAGGAATTGGCTATTTCACAGCTTGTTTTATGATTTAATAACATAACAGGTAAGTCAGTTTTTGTGACAGAAGCCCTTTAAGACTAATTTAAAAACTTACTGAAAATAACACAGGGACTAGTATATTGTTAACTGAATCTTGATATTCTCATGAAATCATGAACAAAATGGAGAAATCACTGTTTAAGTCATGTTAGAAACTAATCGGAAGCTTAGGAAGCAATTAGAGGCTTGCACTTGGAATATGAAAACTAGTATCTGATTGGTTGGTATTGATTAAAAAACATTTGCACTGTCAGCATCGTTGTCAAGTTTTTATTTTATTTTATTTTATTATTTTCTTACCCTAACTTTAGTTTTCGTTGTTGATCTGTACACAGTAAAACTTATGTCATTTATGGTCTCTTATTGTATCTAGTACAATGACCATATGCATTGCACCATCATCTTCTCATAGAGATCAATTTTATAGACTAACATTTATGTTACTATTTATTACTGGAGTCATTCCGTGTCCTTTTGGTCCACCATGTTTTTTCACTATTTGCCTAGTGGATGATAAATAACTAGAGCAGTGCTTTGTCTTCAATTTAGCATGTTTTTTTTTTTTTTTTACTTCTGCGCATGTTTTGCTTATGCTGAGCGCACATTTTTGCATCATCACCTATAGGATAGTGTTCATAGGTACATATATAAGCACAGGGCTCTATCTTGTTTCTTTGCAAAAGTCTCTTCCACAGTTGTTTCCTATTAACTTGATAAGTTATGTGATGTGTAGTGTATTGTTGTCTGAATGTAGCACCAAATATTCAGTTAGAGAAAATCTGGCAAACATTTTGTGGCATATATTATGCCAAATTATTCTAATTTTCATCTGGATTGTAACTTGCAGTAATTTTGCTACAATGGGCTCTTTTTGTATTATTCTGAGACATTAGGAAAATGCCAAGTGTGGAAAAGACTCAAATATTTTTACATATAATAAAAAAAAAAAAGTAAGATCAGTCTAGGGGTAATATGTATGTATTATTGATTTAATATTAGAAACAATGGAGGTCATTTACCAACAAGAAGTCTAAGGTACATCCACACTTATTTTTCTGCTAAAGCCCTTTGATTTCTCATGTAAGAGGGCGCCATCTGTGGGACAGCTGTAGTTTGCATGGGTCTTGGCCAGAGTTTTTCCTTCAAGTACAGTATAGACACCTGTGTGCCCATAGTTTAGTAGAACTGTGCCAACAGAAGTTTTAAATGTAAAAGTTTTCCATGATGTAAAGGTATTTTTAAGTTCTGAATTTTTGCAGCAACTCCTGTTGCAGTTCAGAAAAGTTAGGTATTTACAAGTACTTAATTGTCCCAAGTAAAATAAGGGTACATAAACACATACTATTTAGAGGGTCCTGATATGCTATATGTCATGATTTATACCAGCAATGTAAGCAACATGTCTCTAAAGAGCACACTGGGGCGATTTAGAGGTGAACGTACGTTCACCTTGGTGTGATTTTCAACTGTACATACACAAAATGATGCATACACAATTGCGGGTAATTCAGACCTGAACACAACTGCTGTTGTATTCGCTTACGATCTGAAGGGCATCACATGGGAGTAAAGGTGTGAAGGCCCATAGTCCATGTACAGTAAGGGCATGCAATTATGCCCAATCCAGGGCTGAACATAGAGGGAAGTAAGCGCTGTTTATGTTAAAAACATTTGCACCAGACAAAAGTAATTTCTAAAGCTGGCCATACACTAGAGCGAATATCGACCCGAACACCCAATTATCAGGTGATCGGGCCAAAAATCGCTATAGTTAATGGCCAAGATCAATTTTTAAAACTTCCAATAAACGCACCAGAAACTATAGCGCCTGATATTTTAAGGGAGCCAATCAGCAAGCTGAATGGCTTCCTATCCCTGTAATAGACGCTGCTGAATATCTATGTACAAAGCTGTCAGAGCAGCATAATACATAGATATGTAGCAGTGGCTATTGCAGGGAATAGTACAGAGAGGGACCAGCCGAACCTGCGCTGTGTGAAGCGCAGTTTTGCCTGATCCCTGTCTGCACTACTCCCTGCAATAGCCGCTGCTGCATTTCTATGCACTATGTTGCTCTAACAGCTTTGAAGGTATACCATAGAGAGCGCTGCCCCCCTCTTCTGCTAGGATTATCGGTCTCAGCAGAGGTGGTGTATGGTGCAGATAACGGGACATTTCCCTAGCGGTAAATCGTCCCATTTTTAGGCCATCCCCTGCTGGGACCGATAATTTCACTAGTGTATGGCCAGCATATCAGATCATTAGGTTAGCAATTCACCCTTTTATCGCAATACAAAAGTTTATTAAGCCAGAGAACAGTAAGAAATAGATAATTTTTATAGTTATAAATAAAAAAAAAAAAAGGTAACTCAGAATGATTTCCATTCATTGTAGGATGTAGTTTCAGTGCACTTGCATTATGGTGGAAGTGTTTGCACATAACCATCCCGATTTGCACGCACCTCTCTGTCAGCCCCAGTGTGTCTCTGGAGCTCTTTTTTCCTCTCTCACTATTGAGCTGCATCTTATGCCATGATGCATACATCATGAGGTGGGTAGAACAGAACATTTAAACACATAGGTGCAGAACTGATTTGTAAACACGTTATAAATGACCTCCATTGTAATTTGTAGTATACTATCCTTTCCCTGAAGAGATGGTGGTTTTTTTCTATTTGTTTTTTTTTACATGATGCCTAACATTGTGTTCTTATCTACACTGTACAATTTGAGTATTGGCAAAGTTGTGCAGTATATAATCTAATATATGTATTTTGCTAGACTTCTTGCTCCTGATACTTACTGTAGCTATTTTCCAGGAGCAGAATTGTACAGCCTAGATACTGGACTCAAGACCACTTTATTGCCATGAGTTTATGGGAGAGACCCAAAGGTCTTTGATCTATTAATCTATTTCTCATTCCAAGAAAAGTCTTTTTATTTTCTGAAAAAAAAATATATGATCATCATAGACCATTGTGTTCCTTTTAAAATGTTATTTGGAGGATTAAAAAAATGTCCTGGTTTCATTCTGCAGGTCTGAAGACCATTGTGGGTGCCCTTATTCAGTCTGTGAAGAAGTTGTCGGATGTAATGATTTTGACAGTATTTTGCCTCAGTGTCTTTGCTTTGATCGGTCTACAGCTTTTCATGGGTCATTTAAGGCGGAAATGTGTTGTGTGGCCAATCAACATGGATGAACAGTATTTGGCCAATGGCAGCAAAGGGTTTGACTTTGCTGAATACATTGACAATGACAGTATGTAATACAATGTCCTTCTAAATTCAGTTTGTGCGCATTTTCTCGCATGCTATATTATTCGGATGAGCTGCTTTATGAGATAGGACTGTTCTGTTGTGTTTTATAATACACCGTCAATTATAGCATATTACTTTGTAATACGTTGTAACAGTTCTTTAATTGTTATACAGAAACAGAAAATATTGGTCTGGATTCACAGTTACGTAGTTTTCGTCTTACGGACGTTGTTTTAAAAGTTGAGCTACTGCGCATGTGTACTATTTCTGTACGTAGACTATAAGACAACGCTTACACAATCTACGTACAGAAATGATACGTAGATAGTGTAACTAAGCTACCACGCATGTGTAGTAGCTCAATTCTAAAAGCAGAGTACGTAAGACGAAAACTACGTAACTGTGAATCCGGACCAATAATGGGGCGGATCCAGAACTACGTCCGTCTTCCATAGAAGGACGTAGTTCAATAAACAGTAGCTACTGCGCATGCGTAGTAGCTATTGTACGTAATCTGCGTATCGTTTTGATACGTAGATTGCGTATATGCAGTCTTTTAGACCGCATATACGTAATGTACGTATCGAAACGATACGCAGATTATATACAATAGCTACTATGCATGCGCAGTAGCTATTGTTCAGTCAATTACGTCCGTCTATGGAAGACGGACGTAGTTCTGGATCTACCCCAATGTGTCTAGGTAGACAAAAGAACTCTACACAAGGGTTGTTAAATGATCGATTCCTATCTCTAATAAGTATAAATGAGATTTTAATTAGGGAGATTATGAATGGATTGGAAACTAAGTTATGGTTGTAGAACCAAAGGATAATGATGATATTTATTATTTATTTGTTAATGAACAGTTATTTATATAGCTCCATCAGATTACATAGCACTTTACAAATGTAACATACATTATCACAAGATGATGGTTATAGATAAACTGGGTGGGTAAGAGATGATGATATCAATATAATGTGGGGCGATTTGTAAAATAACTTTAATGTATGTTCAGTCCAGGCAAACTTGACTATTTGTTATTCATGTTAATGGAAATTGTTATTTTCTAAGTTCTCCAATAGAAGACTGTAAAATACAAAAGCATATAGCATTCAAAAAAGATTTGCAACGACATTATAATATTTATTTTTTAACAAGTTTTTATATAGTGCAATCATTTTACATAGTGCTTTATACATTTAAACAATTATTTTCATCAGTCCCTATCCCATTGGAACTTAGTGTAAATTCCCTAACACACAGACCAGGGTTAATTTTAGTCAGCTGCCGTTTATGTTTATTGCAGTAAGTGTGGAAACCAATGCACCTGTAGACACAGAGAACTTAGAAACTCCACACAGATAAGTCCTTGTCCAGGAGTTGAACTCATGAACTAAGCACTGTAAGACTTAAGTAAAGACCAGGGCGGCCATCAGAAACTGCCCCTTATGTGACGCTGCTTTAACAGAGGGTCAGTGCGCAGGGTAGTGAGAGATCACTCCATGGACCAGATTTACTAAGCTGCGGGTTTGGAAACGTGGATATTGCAACCAATCAGATTCTAGCTGACATTCTCTAGTATGTAATAGAAAAGTGAGAGCTAGAATCTGATTGGTTGCTATAGGCAACATTTCTACTTTCCCAAACCTGCAGCTTAGTAAATCTGGCCCCATGAGTGTTACTGCCATTTCTGTCTAGTTTTCAGTAGGATATTTACGGGTTAAATTGTATAACTATATTGTTTACATGTATTAAAAATCATTTAGTTATTAATTAATTTATTCTTTTAATTTGCAGCAAACTTTTACACAGTGCATGGAGCTGTTGATCCATTACTCTGTGGTAATGGTTCTGATGCAGGGTAAGTACATTCTTAGATTGCCCTTGCAGTGTTGTGACAAATGTCAGTGAGTGGGGTTATTCTCTTTACAACGATTTCCGTGCATGTGGGAGTCTGTCTGTCCGAACGAGAGAAGGGATTGACTTCCCTCTGCCTCACTCGTTTGGAACAAGTGTGACTTACACTGCCGTAATGCAGCCTTAAGTCACACTTGCGGGTCAGCGGGCGGAGGGGAATCACAACCCCATCCCACGTAAATGCTGTACTTTGGTAGTAACATTAGTGCGCATGTGCTCTCTAGTCCATTTAGCCCACTTAGACACCTTGCGTGCGTAAGTGGGCTATCTTTATTAAATCTGGATCCGGCCCCAAGTCAATGGGATCAATTTAACCATGCAGCCAATAACACATTTCAAATTTCACTTTGTGTTTTTGCTATACATTGATTCTCATATCTTTTATTAGGAAAATTGTGTATTTAAAACAAAAGCATTATGGATATATCTCTTAACATGGTGTCATAGAGGCACAGGAAACCACCTTCTCTTCTTAGGACTTGGAATGCTCTGTGAATCAAAATACAACAAAATGGTTTACGTGTTTTAGTATCACATATATTAAACTAAATACAATATTCAATTTATTTTTATATATTCTTGTTGTAACAAAATCATTTCAATCTCTTAAAGTCTAAATTAAGCAGATACATTTCCAAAAGATATGTTAATGATATATGACCTTACAAGACATACACTTGCTACAAAGATAGACTATATTTTCAATGTATATAATAATGTGCAAATACTGCCTTAATTTCAGTTATCATAATTGCTTATATATCATCTGATTCAGGAATCAGTATTTTTTTCTTTTGATGCAAGGGATGTGTCTAAGAAAGATTCAAGGGGTAATTTTACATGGTAATAATGTGTGTTGTATATAGGCTGCTTATCTTTTTTATTTTTTCCTTGTGTGTCTTAGGCAATGTCCAGAGGGATACACGTGTATGAAAGCAGGCAGGAATCCAAACTTTGGCTATACAAACTTTGATACCTTTAGTTGGGCCTTTCTGGCCTTATTTCGCCTTATGACTCAGGATTTTTGGGAAAACTTGTACCAGTTAGTAAGTAAAAGTAATGCTTTGGTTGTACAGTATTTGTGGTGACTGATCATATATCATTCTTTCCAAGTTGTATGTGAATAAATTACAATTAGTAGTATTGAGATGTCACAGACTAAGGAGTTAATGACAAAAGAAAACAAAGAGGAACTCATTTTACATCTGCTGCCAAAAGTTTTGATCCTACAAGGGGCATGTTCAAGATGAAGTTTAATGTTTAGTATATGTGAATTTCCAGGTGAATAGCTAAAAATCTAATGAATTAGACAATGCTTTTCCCACGAGTAAGTTCACTCCTGCTTATGTTTTTTTTCTAACTCTGTAGCGGCACCTGTGTCTGGACACATAGCAATCACTGCCCCAACTCTGCTCTTCTTAGCATATATTGTTTATGGGTCTGCTTAGCACAGTGTTATTTTAGCTTCACTATGTTTGTAGGTAGTTGTAGACCTACAACTGTATGAGGTGTGCTTGCTTTGTGTGGCCTGAAACAATAATCCCTGAACCCCTACGATAGCAGGAGATTACCCTCTGAGTATGCCTAGCAGTTGAAGCAACTATTGTCGACTGAACCAAGAATCCGCAACTATATTGTACATGTGTTGTCATACATTAGACTTTTTTTAATAGGCATTTACATTCAGGACACATGTATGTTAAATACACAATACACACTAATGTTGGAACTTTTTCTTTCTTAAAGCTGAAATGATAGATTTGTGATACGTTTGTAAAAGAGGTATTTTCACTTTTGATATTCAATCAGGACATTAATAAAAACCTTGTAAATATTTTATTTATTGTATTTATTATTTAGACCCTGCGTGCTTCCGGAAAGACATACATGATCTTCTTTGTTTTGGTCATCTTTGTTGGCTCATTTTACCTGGTGAATTTGATTCTGGCTGTAGTAGCTATGGCCTATGAAGAACAAAATCAAGCTACACTGGAGGAAGCAGAACAGAAGGAGAATGAATTTAAAGCAATGCTGGAGCAGCTAAAGAAAATTCAAGAAGATCAGGTCAGGCTTCTGCCAGAAATAACATTTGTGACTCATTTATATATATTTTGAGGGTATTGGTTGCAGCAGAGTCTAGGCTTAGTGGAGGTTAATAAAGTGTTATAGAAAACAAGAAATAAGAATTGCATTAAAAAGTACAGTTCAATAATACAAAATGATAATATTCTCTTTACTTTAAATCTTGACTATCCCAGTTTTCCAAATATTAACAGCTCTCTTGTTCACCAATGTTTCTTCTGAGTTCAAATAATTTAATCAGTCAACACATCTTTTATTTTTCAAATACTTACTTTGGACAAGCCACTGAACAAGACAAATTAGGGTTAAGGGTGCCATAACCCCCATATGCCCACTTTAGTCAAAGCATTGCACACTGTTTTGTATGATCTGTCTGTTTTGAGGGCCTCCGTTCAGGATTGTTATAAGGTATGCTGTAGTTTCTGATTCTGAATCTGATTCTATTCCCCGCGATGTTGCAGGCTTATCGGATGCAAAGTGAACGTTACACCCAATAGAGCCAGGAAACATCACCCAATTCAAATTTTTGTATCTCCCCCCATTGCACGATTAGCAGAGCAAGTGTGATGTTGTATTTAGTATTCGCGACCATTGCATGCAGCAAACAATGCGCATGCAATATGGCCACAAATACCTAATTACCTAATTAAAAAAATATTTAAAACATTTGTCTCCGTGCAGTGTTTTATCTCCAGTTCAGCAGCAGCTTTATGCACTCCACAGATCTTCCACCTGTGCCTCCCAGGACTTGCAGCACACTAGCGGACTGGGTCATTGGGCCTGATCCAGAGCTACGGCCGCCGTCGCTCTAATGCGCATGCGCCGGGCAGTCCCTACGCTCACGTTACTGCTGGTGGGCGGGGGGAGGTAAGTAAATGAAGGTGGGGGGGCATGCTTACCGGCCATACGCTCCTATGCAAAGTTCTGCTCCAAAATAATCGTAACACCGCAATAGGGATGAGTCTGATACAGAATCACTGTTGTGAGGCTTCTGGTGGCAAATTTATAGGCTGGCTAATTGTGATTGACAAGGAAGCCCGCGCAGGGGGAGTGTCGGGCCAGAGCACCGATGTTACGCTGAGCGCTACAGCGCTCAGTGTAACATCGTAGCTCTGGATCAGGCCCATTGACACTAACCATAGCCTCTGATGGGGAAATTCACCATTTACATTTGTTTGTTTTGTCCCATGTTGTTGTTATTTGTTCATTTTAATTTGATTATTTCTTTGGGGAGATTTATTAAACTTTCCATATTTTATTCACGTATGATTCATTTCCATTTGTTCATTTCTTTATTAGTTCTGTTGGAGCATTATATCTACTCTGTTTCCACAATCATCGCCCACATCATTGAACCTAGGAGCTGTGGACTATGCTAATGCCAATTTTCATTTGAGTTTGCACATCTTATTGCTGTTCTTATTCTTTGTTATGCTTTTATTTATATCCACATCATTTTATTGGAACTTTTTATTTAGAGGTTGGGACCCTCTGAGATGATGAATTTTAGCTACAGATGTTGTTAGTACTTATAGTGGGTTAATCTATTTTCTTTTCAATGCAAGACCCTGCGCCGCAAATGCTGTATAATGGCAGCCTTTTCTTGCTGCAAGCTGTAGAGTACCATTAGAAGGAGGCATTTTAAGTTTTGCTAAGTTAGAACACATTTTTTCTTAGATTGACTTGTGTTGTAATTTGCACCTCTGTGATTTTGGACTCAACATTGCTGTACTGTTTACAACAACATTGCCGCGATTTTGAGCAATTCATTAGAATGACACAATAAAAAGCTATATGCAAATGAGCTAACATTACACCCAAAAGCAACATTGTGGGAAACAGAATCAGGCCTTACGTTTTTAACCTATTATTCTTGTTTATGTATTTTATTTGTTCTTTTTTAAACCTGTAAGTAAAAAGTTTTAAATAGCATTTCTATTTAAAAAATATGCTCCCACTCAGCCTGTTCCATTTTAAGTGAATAAGGCTTAAATATGTCTTTTCATACAATCTTACAATTATAAAATCAAATATTTGTTCACAGATTTTTTTTTTTAAGTAGTACTATCTTTTAGGAGGTGGAAGGCCAATTCATGGAGTTATAAATAAAAGACAATGCACAATATATCATTAATCTCAATGCTTTTTTTTGCCTATTTTAATGTTAGGCAGCAGCAATGGCTACCTCTGCTGGAACGGTTACAGAAGATGCTGTGGAAGATGAAGAAGGGGATGCAAGAATGTCTCAGACATCTTCAGAATTCTCCAAGTTGAGTTCTAAGAGTGCAAAAGAAAGAAGAAACCGTAGGCGGAAAAGAAAACAGAAAGAACTGTCTGAAGGAGAGGAGAAAGGAGACAATGAAAAAGTCTATAAATCAGAATCGGAAGATGGGATGAAAAGAAAGGGTTTTTGGTATCCTGACAACCGGCTGGGAAGAAAATTTTCAATCATGGACCAGGTACAGTTATTTAACATATTTTTATTGTTTCTGCTTTAGTAGAGGCCTTTCGGCCTGATCCAGACCTATGCTCGGATGCGGCTTTTTGCTGATCGTAAGCGTAAAAACTGCCATTTGTACTTACTGCGCATGCGTGGGGCAGATGATACGCTCGTGTTACGGTCTGAAAATCTTTGCGTATGGGCCTTAATCGTAACAGCTTCGTATTACCGATCATGGAGGCGTGCCTGAAATATGAAAGCTGTAACCACGCACCGAGGGCGGGGTGAGGCATTTAAATTGTACAGTATGGGCGTGCTAAGCGCCGTTAATAAGCAATGAACGTACGCACAGCCGTGGGTACGAATACAAAAGTTAGGGTAGGGTTTGCCGAGCGTATGGAAGCTAAACTAGGTACGAGCAAGAGGAGTGCCTATTGCCGTGCATCGCTGGTATGTTAGGTGATAATATGCTACGCACCAGCGTAGGTCTGGATCAGGCCCTTTGTGTCTCTGTATTGTGTCATCCATCTTTTTTGTTTCTTGGATATTTAACCTTTTCTTTTTTTATTGCAGTCTCTACTTAGCATCCCAGGCTCTCCTCATCTGTCTAGACACAACAGCAAAAGCAGCATCTTCAGTTTTCGAAGAAGTTTCAGAGATCCTGTATCTGAAAATGAGTTTGCAGATGATGAACATAGTACAGTGGAGGAAAGCGAAGGCAGACGAGATTCCCTGTTCATCCCAGTCAGACACAATCGGAGGAATAGTTACAACAGCGGGTACAGCCAGGGCAGTCGATCCTCTCGCATCTTCCCAAACCTGCGTAGGAACGTTAAAAGGAGCAGCGCTGTGGATTGTAATGGCGTGGTCTCTTTAATTGGTGGTCCGGGAGCCAATATTCCTGGTGGACGTCTTCTGCCTGAGGTGAAAATAGATAAGGCAGCTACCGACAGCGTAAGAAAGTCAATAAGTAGTTTAGTACAGGCATGGCGGTCTACCCTTCTGCTTCCTGTATGCCGCCCTAAAACACTCACTTGGATCCCTCCTTGATGGAATGAGTATTGGTTTTACCTAACCTTATTCTAACCTTTTTGGTAACCTGTGAAATAAATCTGCTTAACCTATTTATGTTATGCTGTTTCCTTAAACTTTTTCTTAAATTATTTTTTCTGTATTTAACATGGAGACAAAAATATACTGGCAATTTTACATTTATATGTTTTGCAAAGATGGAGAAGGTGTTTTCCACCTTGGTTGCAAAATAAAGCACAAGAAAATGGTGTACATAGATTTGTTGGTGAGGCTGACTGCTTGTAAGTATTGCTGTATGCTGCTTTCACCGAGTGTGAGCAGATATTTTTTGGCCTAGTCAACATGCTTTAATTCAAGGATTCTGTAGCCTGAAAAATATCTGCCTGCACTGGAGGTCATTTACATAATGCCAGATTTCTGCTCTGTGTATGTATTCATCTCTATATGCTATGTTCCTCAGTTTACCCCGGTACACATAGCTTTTCCCTGGATTGGATTGAATAATGGCATTGTTATGAATCAAATTTGCACTGCATATGGGAAACAACTGCACAGAATTGGGGGTACTAATAACAGTATAGAGTCGACCTGTCATCATATCTAGTTTTGCGTGGAGAAAAAAACTGAATAGTTTAGAGGACACCTACTGTGCCCTTACCTACTGTATCCAATGGTACCCATGTGAGGCCTGACCGGACAGGTTTGTGCAGTATTAGGGTTAGGCTACGATTAGGAGATGCAGTATAGAAGAGGAGACTTAGGGTCATGCTGCGGGTAAGGAAGTCTTAGGATTATGCTGCGGAAAAAGGACTCTTAGGATTAGGCTGTGGAGTTTGGATGGATCATAAAAGGTGAAGGTTAGGGTCAGGCTGCGGGAAAGGTAGGATTAGGGTAATAGAAGGGGAGGTTATGGTGAGGATTATGATGATTCCTTCCGTCGCATACTGCACTCCTGCGAGGAAGGAACAGTTGTTTCCTGTCGAGAAGGGCCGTTCTTAGCAGCAAACCAGACCCGTCCAACCTTATATAAACCTAACTGTATCATTATATTGTGGAGGCATTCCTAAAGAACACCTTTGCCTGTGCTTCCAGCTTCCAGTGATACATTTCATATGCTTCACCAACAAATACGTGCCAAAGCTATTATTAAACGTACTCCTTATAAGTTGATTGACTTAAGTACATATGTTATTAAGCATGTAGATATATAATATATAATGTGCTGACTTGCATATTATCAATTTTTTTCAGTGATCTGCAAATTGAATATGACTATTTAGATGAAAATTTTTCTATATAAGTTTATAATACATAACATATATAACATTTTATAATATGCACCCTTAGATGACAAGTATGTCTCAGTAGAGAAATAGACATGTGAATTCCAGTATACTTTTGCCTTATAATGTGAAATGATTTAGGTGTCTCTTATGTTATTATTTATGTTATGTTATTCTTTATAACCCTAATCCAGATAGCATGTTAGTCTAATGTATAACTACTCCAATTTCCCTCTCTAACCTAGCATGAGTAGTATAAGAATAGCATGATGCATGTTCACACAATAAAGTAAGACCACAGGTCAAACAACTAATATTAAAATTTGTACTATTTCTAAATAGTGCCATCCCTTTAAAAGAAAGCAAAATCTTTTTTTTTTTATATCTGTTAGGACACATAAATGTAGTAATACATATAATCATCATTTTTTTTAATGTAACCCATATGCTATATATAGAATAGTTTACATATTTTGGGAATTTTGACAATACCACAAGTATATTACAAAGTAAGTTACATCTGTACAGATAATATGATAAGCTGAAGAAATACACCTTGAAGTAGGACCGATACTACCATTTAATTGACTTAGAAAGTGCCTAAAATAATGAACGAGTCTTAGCTAGGTCTCAAAGTTGGTCCACAGTTTTATAAATGATCACGTGTTATAGGTGTAACACAAATTCACATGCAATTGTTTTAGAACATTTAATGCAAACAAATCTCTTTTTATTGTATACTGCTTTTTTTTTTTTAGCCTTTAGGATTTTCTTGTAGGTAAATGGTAGACTATGCTATTATAATATTTATAATTAAAATGTTTTAGCGTAGCTGTCATACATTTTATTATTTATTTTAAAAGTATTGCAAGGCCGATAAGGTGTTAGGGTGTTTCCCTAACTCTGTTTACATTTTAAAAGAGCTGTAAACAGATGTCCTCAGGGACAGTGCATATTTCCCCAGGTCTTCCTACAGAACAATGGCTATAGGACTGGAAACAGAGTTTGAAAATGAGAGGAAATCAGGTGAAAAGTTACACCTGGGCAAAACCATGATTAATTGCAGGGGAGGCAAATTTCATTGGAGAGACGATATTTCCTATCCCAAGTCTAAATACCAGTTTAATATTAAAGTTGCTCAGTATCTGTGTGCAGTAAGCTAAAGCATTGTATTCTCACTGCATGCAAAGGAAAATAGTCTATTGATTCCCCCCTGAAATTCAACATGGGTTTGTCCAGGTGTAACTTTCTTCTCAATTTGAAAACATTTGGATTTATTCTCATTTTGAAACTCAGTTTCCGGTCCTATAGCCCTTGTTCTGTTCGGAGACTTAGAAAATATGCATATGTATAGGTCATATGTATAGCTTGAAGCAGAGAGGGATATGATAAAAGTTTTTAGTTTTTTTTTAAATAGTAAAGGGTTTAAGCAGGTAGAGGGGGTGTCTTTCTTCAAAGGAAGAGAAATACTAGAGCACAAAGGCATGAAACTGGGGGGTAGTTTGTATGTTTAGAAGAAATTTGAGAAAATATTACTTCACTGAAAGGGTATTGGATAAGTGAATTAGCCTCCCATCTGAGGTGGCAGAGGCTATCACAGTAGAACAATTTAATAATGCTTTGTATAAACATAAGGATATCCTGAATCTTAAACAAGGCTGATAATTAAATAAAAAATAAAATAAAAAATACCTTAAAGAAAAAGTGGGCAGACTGGATGGGACTAAATGGACTTTGCTGTTTTTTTAAACACATAATTGCCAATCAACAATGATGGTATTATGGTCTCTTATTATCACACTAACAAAGCTAAGCAATTGCATGCATTTAGTACATAGTTAAACTGCATATATTTAAAGTTTTTGCAGCCTCTTTTGTGCTACTCAGTGAAAAAATCCCTTTCATCTCATGTAATATAATGTATTATTTTGCAGCCTACAACGGAAGTGGAAATTAAAAAGAGGCCTTCTGGATCTCTCCGCGTGTCAATGGATCAGCTGAATTCTTTATTTGCCAAGAAGAATAGAGCCAATAGTGTTCTAAGTGTTCTCACTCAAACGCTTGTAGAAGGTATTGATCACTTGTCACTATGATAGTTCCGTAACTTCTGGTGGCAGATTGACCATCAATATATCACATAGTATATGACTTGGACATCTCTGTCAAAGACAGATAGCAGGCTGAGTATTTCTCACCAAATTGCTGTACTGCTCATTTGAAGGTACAGTCAGGCAAGCTAATAGAGATGACAAACTGCCCATTTGTAATACCCCTTATGAAGCAGGATTGTGTAATTGCACAGCCATCTGTAAAATAACAGGACTATAGTATTATTATTATTATTCCTATTTATAAGACACAACACGGTATCTGCAGCGCTGCACAGAGGTAATAGGAAGACAATAATTACATATACAATACAATAATTAATAGACAGTGTACAGCAATGGTTTCCAAACCTGTCCTCAAGGCTCCATAACAGTACATGTTTTCCAGATCTCCTTGCTGGAGCACAGGTGTGTTCATTATTGACTGTTTAATCAAGAGGCGGTATAATTATATAGCTTATTCTGTAGGGAGATCTGGAAAACATGCACTGTTGGGTAGCCTTTAGGACAGGTTTGGAAACATATGGTATACAGATTCATAAAAATAAGGAATACAATACAAGCACAATGCAGAAATAAAGTACAGTACAAAAATAACAGAACAATATGTAAGGAAAATAAAGAAGCAGAATATGAGTGTAGGAGCAGATAAATAAGGAAAGAGAGAAGGTAAAGTGGTAAATAATGAGGACAATGTAATGGGGTGATGACAGGAGGTAGGAGGGCCCTACTCATAAGAGCTAACATGTTAAGTGGGAGGGAGTAAACAAACAAACAGGAGACATAGTGATGAAGATGGGGAGGGCTAGTAAGCTTAGGTGGAGGAATGGTAGGCTAGTCTGAAGAAGTGGGTTTTGAGGGAGCATTTAAAAGATTGGAGCATGTTGGATTGCCTGAAAGGCTGTGGTAGGTTATGATGGCTGATGGAGGAGTAGGAGAGGGTAGTGGGTGAATAGGAAGGATGGGCAGGCAGAACATTAGGGGAGCGGAGGGGGTAGAGGGATGGAGAGACCAGGGCCGTAAGGATTGGAAAGAGGCAAGTAGAAGTGATATAGGCAATAGTAGCTGGAGATAGGGTTAGACGAATTGAAACGTGATCACAATTATAAAAAGCATGAATATAAGTGTAAAAGAAATTAAGTAGCGCAAGGTTATTAGAAGTCCAAAGCAGTCACTAGAAGTAGTAACAAAGTGGTTGTATATTGCAATGTGGAGGTAAGAATATCCAGAAGGAGTGTTTCAAATGGAGAGTCACATACTTCAGTGTTGTTTGTTGAAAAAGAAGTCCTTAGAAGCAGCGATGAGTGATATTTTGTTTCCCTCTGCTTTCCTTCTGTTTAACTCTGGTGTAACTCTGAATTCTAATTACCACTTAAAACTATCCACGTTAATCTAGACACTAAGGCCTAGTATGTAAATATTTTGGAAAGGGGCATGTGAGGCTGTTCTTCCTTTAAGCTGTGTTAAATAGCTAAATGGCTTTTTGAACATAGCAGTTGTTAAAACAGTAGCTGGTGAACCACAGTTTTCCTGCCTCAGTTCCAGTATTTGTTGGCTGTATGCTATTTTTCAGGTGTGTAAAATTGGGCATGTCTTTTAATTTGACTTTTTAAAATCTAGAACTGGAAGACTCTCAGAAGAAGTGTCCACCTTGGTGGTACAAGTTTGCAGACACATATTTGATATGGACTTGTTGTCCTCAGTGGATACGTTTAAAGAACATTGTAAACCTGATTGTAATGGATCCTTTTGTGGACTTGGCCATAACCATTTGCATCGTCCTCAATACTTTATTCATGGCTATGGAGCACTATCCAATGACACCACAATTTGAGAATGTTTTGATTGTAGGAAATCTGGTAAGACTTTTACTTAACTGCAAATAGAAGATTAGAAAAAAAAATATTTAACATTAAGAAACCTGTTGGTAAATTAAATCATTCTTTTAAAGTGAGCATTGGGAATGACTTTAAAACATCTAAAATATACAGATTTGATTAAAAGAACGTATTTCATGATCTGTTTAAAGAACAATATAAAGTTAAAGTCAATAATGAAATTGCCAGGTGAAAGAAAAAGCATATTTTAAACATTTTTGAGTCAAAAAATGTATTTAGTGATTTCCATTTCAGATTGAATTTTCAATCACTAATTGTATATTAACTTCTGAATAAGCTACTGAATAAACGAAAACCCCCCTTTTTTTAAAGAATTAAACAATAGCAAAAGTTATTAGATTGTACTTTGTAATAAAACCATAAGCGATATATTAGAATACACTATGAACTATATTTAAGTTATATCCATGTATTTGCATCTTTTCAAGTTAGATGAAGCTTTTGCTTTAGTATCTATACTTTAGTATCCAAAGTGAAGCAGAGGCAATGCATTGATTATGATAGGTACTGCAGACCTAACCAGTCCCAACTTCACCAGTCCCAGCAGCCATTTCAGTAGTCACCGTCTTCAGGGGAACAAGAGGTATGTTGCAGTCAAAAAAACATGTTGTAACATGCATTCAATACATTGCCTCTGCTCCACATTTCATTGGCACCTTATGTAGGGGTGTGATTCTGAATAAGGTCTTTTTATCATCAAGCCGAACTTTGCATCATTTTATGCATCACAATGAACTGGACCTTCTGTATCTTTTGAATTTATTGCACTTAATATGTGTCTTTTTTTCCATCCTCTTGATACTTCACTTGGGATATGAGTAGAATTATGACCCTTTGAGGCCCGCTGTTATTAATGATGAGCTTATATCAGTCTGGATAAATATACAGTGGGTATCAGTATGGATAAATAACCAGTGGTCTAATAGCCAATTTAGACCTTTCCTGGATCAGTGTGTTTGCATTGCTCTATTCTGCACAATTTTCTATCTTGGCATATTTATCATTCTAAAAGTGTTCTGAATTAGATTTTTGGCGCTCTTTCTGTACAATAAAATTTTTCACCTTTTGTAATTTTTTGAGCACTTAGAGTGCTGGCTTTGGCTTGGTCTAATTAATTCATTATCTGGGCACCTTGTTGTTTAGCATGTGATAAGGTTCCACAGCTGTGGATGTTTGAACTTTACAGATAATATATATTTTGTTTGTCTTACAGATTTTTACGGGCATTTTTACAGCTGAGATGTTTTTAAAACTGGTAGCAATGGATCCATACTATTATTTCCAGGAAGGCTGGAACATTTTTGATAGCTTTATAGTCTCTCTCAGTTTAATGGAGCTGGGTCTTCAAGATGTGGAAGGACTTTCAGTGCTGCGCTCTTTCAGATTGGTATATCATATTAGTTTTTTTTTCACATCACACATAGAATTTACTGCCATAGCCGTATTGCTATATAAGCAAAGAACATATTGTGCCCTCTACTGGTTTAATGATTTACAGTACATCACAAACTCTCATCTTGATGATTTCACTATATATGCCGTAAGGATATAGATATATATA
>WWET01000115.1:829773-848826 GCA_011038615.1 Limnodynastes dumerilii | reverse complement strand
TGCCCACAAACAGAATAAAACCAGAATGGAAGCTGCTCAATCAATTTATTAAGCAAATGTTAAACAGGTGCATGAAAGGCAGGGGGTTATATATATATATTTACAATTTACTCCACACATAAAATAAAAGCAGGTTTTAAACTTTTACTGGTGACTTGCTATTAATTGATGCTTAAACTGCTTGATGTTTTTCCCCACTATAAGTGCATAAGAAACAATACTGTGTATTTTGTGCAGGCTGTGTGGCACGTTTCAAGTATTTAGACGTCAATATAGAAGATGGATGGGGAAAGAAATGGTGGACCCTGCGGAAAACCTGTTTTCTTATTGTGGAGCACAACTGGTTTGAAACCTTCATCATCTTCATGATCTTATTGAGCTCTGGGGCTCTGGTAAGTTGTATCTTCGTTCTACTCGCATCAATTAGACTTTATAAAAATCTCCTCACAACCACTTATACCCATTTGTCTAGTGTGCTTCTCCACACTCTTCAGGGTATCACAGATAATGCTCTGCTCTAACAACACAAACAATATGTGGTGTCTCATCAGGGGTGAATTGGGCATTAAAAAATGTAAACTGGATTAGTACAGAATAAATAATAACAGCAGTACAGATATATAATACAGTGGCAGGGTTATGCAGAGACAATAAAGTACAAGAATAAGTTACCGGTAAATAATGGAGTTACAATCAAATAAAACATCTGCTGATTAGAATTTAACAATACAATAAAGATATTTATATTGACCTCTACAATTCATGTAGTTACTATCATGCGATACAGAAAGCATCCTCATGACTGCCACTCAATATAGAGAGCATCCTAGTGTCCATCACTCAATAAAGAGCACATCATAATAACCTCCATTTCATACAAACAGTGGGCCGTATTCAGAGAACCGTTTTCACACCGTTTTGCGTGCATATTTTTGCGATCGGATGAATTGCGCATGCGTAGTAACTTTTGCTACGCAATCTACGTTGATTACATGCTTGTAAGTGCCTAATGTCCGGACCTGCAAATCACATGTGGGTAAGTGCGCATGGATCGCCTACGCAAAAATACACAATTTACATAAAAATGGGCGGGGGGAGCCATTATAATGAAGTAATGTGGGCGCAACGATCAACATGCGATCGAACAGAGGACACATACGCTTGCAACTGCTCACGGGAAGATAAGGGTGGTCTATGGACTCGTAAGTGATGAACAGCGTGGATTTGCGAGGGGAGTGTCATGGATTTTGGTGGATGTTCCTTGCTACGTGCGTGCGAATGTTTGCATTCTTGATTGCAAACGCATCTCTAAATACGGCCAGGTATTTGAGTGAACACCACACATAACTGTCTTCATATTAAAAAAAGGGATTACGGGTAAATTCCCTGTAAAAAAGTATTTTTGCCAATCCACCCCTGTGCCTTGTCCAGGAAAAAAATCTCTGTGGGGATAATTAATTACATTATAGAACACATGTACATCACTATGGGCCAGATTTACTAAGCTGCAGGAAAGGAAATGTTGCCTGTAGCAACCAATCCAATTCTAGCTAGCATTTTCTAGTATGTAACAGGAAAGGAAGAGCTAGAATCTGATTGGTTACTATGGGCAACATCTCCATTTTTTCCTTTCCCGCAGTAATTCTGGCCCTATGTGGTACAGTAAGGAGGGTGAAATGTACTGCAGAATTCAGTTAATGGACATTACTGGTTCTCCCCAAAAACATTAGGATGGGGAATTGTATATGCAATATATTGCAAAGCTTTTTTGTTTTGTTTTTGACAAGCCAAATTTTATTGTTACAGTGATAAAAAAAATTATGATTGTAATAATTAAAGGTGTAAGGGGAGTGTCACAGGTATTACCTTGCAGCGTGAGTTCGTATAATTGCGTACCTTAAAAAAAACGGATCTCTGAATCCGGTCCAGAGTCTCTAGTGGGAGGGGTAGTGGGACTCTTCCCAGTACACGTAGGTAGCAATTACATAAACATGCCCAGCCAAGGAGTATAACATTTTTTTTACCGCTATAGCTGCAATTGTTGAAGAACAGCACATTAAACATAAACAACAAACAAAAACTTCAGTCTACCCAAATAGAAAAACTGTGTAATGTGTATTTTCCTAATAGGCTTTTGAAGATATCTATATAGAACAACGCAAGACCATTCGAACCATCCTTGAGTATGCAGATAAGGTTTTTACTTACATTTTCATCCTGGAAATGTTACTTAAGTGGCTAGCCTATGGATTTGTCAAGTTCTTCACCAACGCCTGGTGCTGGCTGGACTTCCTCATTGTTGATGTATGTATTATTTCATATTCTTACCCTTTCTACATGTATTTACATATGTACTCCATATAAAGGATTTGTTTCTCTTATTGTGAGACTACATAGCATAAATGGTGGGTATTTAAAAACCAGTGTCAAGACATTAATGTTCTAATGCTAGATATATAAAATAAGTGAGGTTATACATTATAGTAATCATATCAGGCTTCTTATATGATTACATAACCCTGTTACATGGTTGACTGACTTACATGGAGAAACACAGAGTACATAGTGATGTACTAACAATGGTGTACCTGGAACAACTTATAATACTGAGGTTTGTGGTGTAACTAATATTACATATCTCAGGATATTGCAGGATGTATGAAATAAAACCATTTTTATACAAATACACCAACATTCTAAATCAGTGGTTCTCAACTATGGAATCAGGCCAAGTACCACCTTGCATATCATGCAGATACACACCCCAAGCTTACATATATCGTTTTTTGTGTGTATTTTTTTTTTTTTATGGATTCTTGTAATGATTTTGATCTGCATTTTCTATATATGTTGTTCAAGGTTTTTCATTAAATTTGCCCTCTGCCAGCTGGTTAAAATATTACCGCTGCTACCTCTTTACCCAGTCATCCCGAGTACAACCAGACAGTGGTTCAAGTACCACCAGTGATACTAGTACCACTGGTTGAGAACCCCTGCTCTAAATAATAATACTTATGATGGTTGTATTAAATTTCAGATGTTTTATATGCATGTTCCAGAGCTATAAATATATATTTATAATATTTGCATACCCATATGCTAATACCGAGGTATACAAAATAAAATTGAGAATACAATCTCCTTGTACTAATCTGGCGCATACGCATGTCAGGATAAGCATGTCGCATATCCCCAAATAAAAGTCGAGCTATATGTAATAAAACATTTGCACACTCTAATTTTTTTATGAAATAAAACTCCATGTGCAACAACAGCTATTATGTAACCCTGTTCTTTTAGGTATATGGGATAATGCAAATAAATAGCCCTCAGCTTAGGATAGTACATAAGTAACAGCAAACATTGTATACTAATGCTGTTTTCTATGGTGTAAAATAAAAGGTGTAATTAACACTATAAATGTTGAGATAAATGGTATCCATTACATACTACATTCCCGTGCCTAAATACTGGAAAATATGGAATAACAAGTAATGCATCCCACTGTTTTAATGCCGGAACACCTGGAATATGATATAGTACAGCACACAGTACTAAGCCTGTGTTAGGTTCTGGGGGTTTTTGGATGGTAAACACTAAGTAGTAAATCCACAATTAATACACTGTTGGCTAGATGTTACATTTATGCCTATATATTTTCCAGGTGTTCAAATAAATGTATTAACAAATCATGTATCCATTTACAGGAGTATTTGTATTTTGTAATTATATTGTTCTACAGGTCTGGTCTGCAGAGAATATACTACAAGTGTCAAGCTCATAAGAATTGATCCACTCTTTTATTAGACAATATATATAGCTCCCTCTCACAAACCTGGTGAAGATAATACAAAGTATACAATATGTTAATTTGTTTTTAACTATACATACAATTTTTGACCCTCAAAGCATAGTAGTTACTTCTTCTCATTTGCATCTATTAATATTTTATAGCTTTATGGAATTTGGTATGCTTATTTATGTTTATATTGTATCTTTCAAGGAAGACCACATATCCGAACTCCTTCATGAGAGCCATCGCAGTACATTCCTCATTAAGATAATGTATAGACCAGGACAGTATGAGTAAGACAAAGGTTTAGCTGCATTATGCAAACTTTACATTCCTGATGACTTATATGTAGGTGGCATGTCCTGTATATGTTTATTTGTATTCTTTCTCCCAGGTACCTTTAATTTGTCTGGCTTAATTTAATGGGAGCAGCTGTAACCAGCAGATGTTGAAGGGCCAGGGTAAGAATTTTGTCAGCTTCGCCTTGAACAGATTGTATTGTATATTATTGTGGTTCTGCTTCTCACCTATATTTCTCCTTCTTCCTTCTAATTCCTTTTCAACCATGTTTCCTTTCAGGTCGGTTCTGTCATGTGACTTAGACAGCTGGGGTGCCAGCCTTGAATTCAGGCTGTTAATCAGTGTTAGACTTTGATTCTAACAGTCTGGAACCTCTCTTTGCTTTTCTGTTTCTGTGTAGGTCTCTTTAGTAAGCCTTGTAGCTAATGCCCTGGGCTACTCGGAACTAGGTGCCATTAAGTCCCTTAGGACCTTAAGAGCTTTGAGACCCCTAAGAGCCTTGTCACGATTTGAAGGGATGAGGGTAAGATGCTGAAAGCAGCTGATCCTTCTGCATGCGTAAGGAGCAGTTTTAAGCATGCTAGAACTGATCAAACTGACTGAAATTCTATATCCATGATGCAGCTGCTGACCCCCTTATCCCTGCACTCTCTGCTGCAACAAGGGAGACACATTCAGCTGCCTCATCACATTAATACTGGCCCCAAACAACATATCATTCGTAGTACATCGTAACATTGGCTGTTTTCATTTGGCCTGGCTTGTCTCCAGCACCCAGAGGGTTTCCTTGCTGTATCTCTATAGGGAGAATCACCAGGTGCAAAGAAGAGGAATTTCAACCCTTGATAACTCATCTCCATAAGTTGTCTTTGTATAATATCTGGGTAACTGGGTGTACATAGCAGAAATTTAAATATCTGTGTTTGTGTCCTGGATAGAAGAGATCATTTGTCTAATCATCAAATTAATGAGACTTTGCCATTTTGGTATAATTCATCTTGCTGCACCTTGTTGTTCTCAGTCCAGTCTTTTGCAGACTGGAAGGCTTGTCTGACAATGGCAGGCTTTCACTTCCTCCCACTTCTCTATGCTTTATGGTGCCCTGTCCTATCACTTTGGCTGTAATGGCATAACCCGATTATCAAACCAGTGCCTTCCAATGCATTTTCAGCAAGCTTTAGAACATTTTTCAGCACTGTGTTAATGACTGAAACTTCTTTTCTTTGCAACCAAAATCATTAATAATTTACTGACCTATATGCTCTTATTTAGAAGGTTGTTTATTTAAGGGGGGGGGATCAGGAACTATTTCCAAATATATAAAGTCTCATGTTTGTAAAAATGCAAATTATTACACCCTAATACATGTAGTAGTGGTCATTTATGATTCGGACAATGCATCACAAATTAGCACGATTGTATGCTGAGTACAACTTCTTTTATACCGCAATCTGCAGTGAGATTGTCTGCCTACACTGATGCTTTTGCATGATCATTGTGCATTGATTGTTGCAATTCCACCACACATAGGAATCAAAGCTAATAAAAAATATAAAATCAGGCCACAATGCTGTGTTTTACCATACCTGATTTTCCTATTGTATTTATAGCTACCGATTATACAATTCAGGATTGTAAGCAAACTTATGTTAAGCTTAATGGGCCAGATCCAGAACCAAGCCCTCGGGCGTATTTATGCCAGCCGTAAACGTAACTTCGGCTGTAAGTACGTTCTGCGCATGCGCCCAGCAGATGTTTCCTGTCGTAACTCATGGCAGCCGTAATTGGTAATAGGTCGCCCGTAAAATTTGCAGAATTACGGCCGAATGGGCGTGCCTATATTACGTTAGCCGTAAATACGCTCCAGTTACGGAATATAGGCGGGGGAGTCATTTAAATCGTACAGTATGGGCTGGGTCACCTAGTTACGACCATCGCGTAGTTACGTCTTGCCGTAGTTACTCTTGCAAAAGTTAAGGTAGGGTAAGGCAGTGAAATTACGGCCGACCGAGGGGCCCAATGTGTACAAGTTTTATACTGGTTTATACATTTGCTTTCAAGTAAATTCTGTGAGCAAGCAATGGCTCATTGTGTATAGTATATCTTCAACTCTGAGGTAGATGAAAATTTAGCCCTCTTAATAATGTTAAAGTTGTGTAACAGACTAAACAGCTTTCCCCTTTATAAATGACTCACAGTAGTTTTATCCAGCATAAAAAATACATTTACCCTTTATCAGTAACTATAGATATTAATAATGAGAGAAACTACTTTGTCACTACAATACTGGTTACTGGTTGATTTATATAATGACCTTAATCCTTCTTTATAGACTGAGGCAGCTCCTCCATGCTGACTGCTGTCTCTGAGTGCTGGAGAATATTCTGTGTCTTATGAGATTGATGATGTCATCAATCTCACAAGACCTTGAGCGCTGCAGCGTTGGCAGCACAGCAGCAGGAGCAGACAGATCCTCTGTAGCTGACTGTGGCTGCTTTGAAGAAAAAAAAAAAAAAGAAATTATGTCTGAGCCTGGACCAAGGACTCTGGTTCTGGTGGTACCTCCTGATCGCAGCCGTGTTGTAAGGCAAATGTTGATATCTGTTGGTGGATGTTTTGTGTTTCCCTAAGTTGTGGCTATTTCACAATTGTGATTACTTTAATTTATCTTGTTGGTAACATTAAATGGATGTAGCACATTTTGGTGTACTGTGTATCTATGTAGCAAAGAGTAGGATGAACATAAACATTTCTAATGCTGCTTTCAAGCATTATTATTATTTCAATTTCTATACAGTACTGTTGCATCCACTGTTATGCCCTGAGTGCATGGGTTCCATCAGCTGTTTTTACAAATTGCAGTAATGAATACGTCTTTGTTGTGTATAGTTTCTGATCAGTGGCATAACTAGGTTGGGTTTTGTAGGGCATGTGCCCTGGGCACCAATGGCTTTGTAGGTGCCATCTGTGCCATCATAGTCGACAGAGCCCACCAATGCACCAGCCCACCGGGAGGGGAGGGGGAAGGGGGCGTATATTGGGTATTTGCCCTGGGCGCCATTTGCCCTAGATATGCCACTGTTTCTGATAGACAGCGTTATATGTTGTCACTCAGATGTTTGCAGGATCCATTGCAGATTGTGCTGAAATTCTAAGTTCTTGTGTTTCTGTTTGCTGGATGTTGCTAGGCAGCAGCTGTCACTTTGCTCTTGTGCTGTTTACATGAATTCAATTTAGCAGCTGTAGAATCAACAATTGCAGAATCTTTACTGATCATTACCTAATAGCTATCAGTTTGCATTTGCATATATGTGCTGCTCACATGATTTCTGTCTATTAGCTGACTGGCCAGCACTTTCATAAATACCCAGAGTACCATTTATACCTGAGCTTTGCACTTCACTGTCAGGACATCATTTGTTGATTTTCTGGGTATGTCCTTAGTCATTATTACATGGTAACCCCAGGGTTGCCGATTCTCCCGGAATGTCCGGAGACTCCCGAATTTTGGGCAGTTCTCCCGGTATCCCGGGAGAGCCTGCAAATCTCCCGCAAGTGAGAAACCACAGCCTCAAGTTCTGCCCCCTGCCTAGCAACACTAGTATACTAGTGTTACTAGGTGCAGGAAGTGACTTGATGAAGCAATTTGCGCCATCACGCCCCGTCCCAATTCCTATTTCAACTAAAATGGGTAAATATTTGTTGGGGGTGGGGCTTAATTATGTGATTTGCGTAAATTGCATCATTAAACCCCGCCCCCTGCATGCATTGCTAACTTGCCGCTGGGAAAAGTCAGCCTTTGCCTCTTTCTCTTATATTTCATCTGTTGTTTTCTGGGTTTATCCTCTGTCTGCTGTCTGACCGTCTTGTTCCTAGTTTTATGTCTTGACATATGACTTAGGCCCTGATTCAGAGTTTAAAAATAAGAGAGGAAAGTCACACCTGGGCAAAACCATGTTGATTTCAGGGGGGTTAAATTTCATCTGTTGCAAACAGTATTATAGTTGAAAGGTGATGTTTCCAAGCCCACATCTAAATAACAATGTAAAAGTGAAGCTGGTTAGTATTTGTGTGCAATAAGCAAAAGTATTTTCACTGCATGCATAGAATACAATTAATTTGACTCCCCCTGAAATCAACATGGTTTTGCCCAGGTGTAACTTTCTTGTCTTATTTTCAAAGTCAGGTCCTTAGTGTTTAGCAGGGTTGCTTACTTTTTATTCCTTTCCTTCGGGGGATCCCGGAGGGAAGAAATAGCTTTCTGTATGGGGGCAGGACTTAATGACATGATTTAAGCAAATTGTGTATTAAGCCCCAGCCCCTGTCAATCACTGCTGTAATCACTAGTGTTTCAGGGAGTGGGAGGTACTTTATGATGTCATCAAGCCCCGTCCATCCTTAGTAACTCTGGGGATTACAATAGAGATTGACAGGGAGTCTGGACTTGCGGGAGATTTGCCGGCTCTCCCGGGATACTGGGAAAACTACCCAAATTTTGTGAGTCTCTCGGATATTCAGGGAGAGTCGGCAACTCTGGTTTTTAGTCTGCACAGGCTGTTGGCATTTCTGCTGTCCTTGCTGTTTTCCATTGAGTTTGGTCTGTTGCTGTTGTTCCTATTGTGTTTGGTTCTGTATTGTCTATGTGGCTAATCCAGATTGAGTGAGAGTAAGAGCAAAACAGGTGCAGATGTAGATCTGCGCAATACCATGTTGAACTGCAAGGGAAGGCAAATCTAAACTGTGTAAACAGACTATTAGGGCTAGATTTACTAAACTGCAGAAAAGGAAGAGGAGATGTTGCTCATAGCAACCAATCAGATTCTAGCTGACATTCTCTAGTATGTAACAGGAAAGTGAGAGCTATAATCTGATTGCTATGGGCACCATCTCCACTTTTCATTTTCTGCAGTTTAATACATCTAGCCCTTAAAAAAGGTAATATTGTCTGCATAATACTATACAGGATTAAAGTTCTATTTTCCTGTGCATACAAAAAAATGTTTTATTTTATTCATAGTTGCCAACTCTCCCTGAATATCAGGGAGACTCCCTGAAGATTGGGTGATCTCCCTGACTCCCTGAAGTGTTTGATAATCTCCCTGATTCTAATTTCATCCATTGAGGTCTATGGAGATGACCAATTTCATGGAGGCCAAGATGTAATGAAAGAATCTTGTTAATCAGCTGCAGCGTCACTTTTACCTTTTCTATAAAGATAGTAATGAAAGTATTCACTGACAATTTAATAATCAATAAATACTGATACTGCCATTTTTATTGTAAAATAGTTTTCCTGGCAGTGCTAGATATACCTATGGGTGGAGCTATTCACAGGACACACCTCTTTGGTGCTACAGGACACACCCCTTTGGTGCAGAACCTTTTTCACTCCTCACATTGCAACATGTGATTATACCTGCTCATGTTTTGCTCTTACTCTCAAACAGACAATATTGGCTAGATTTACTTAATTTCTCAAAAGGAAAAATGAAGATGTGGCCCACAGCAGCCAAGCAGATTCTATTACATACTGTGAATGTGAGCTAGAATCTGCTTTGGAAACATCTCCATTTTTCCTATTGATACATTTTTGTAAATCTAGTCTTTATGTGATTTGCAGTCTGCTTGGTTTCCTAGTCTTTTGAGAATGCAGCACCATCTTCACAAGCATTCACTACAAGAACCAGAATGACTAAGCTGCGGGAAAGGAAAAGTTGAGATTTTGCCTGTAGCAACCAATCAGATCCTAGCTCTCACTTTTCTATTACATACTAGAAAATGTCAACTAGTGATTGGTTGCTATGGGCAACATCTCTGCTTTTCCTTTCCTATGCTTAGTAAATCTGGCCTCAAATGTCCTGTGGTGGGAACATCATTCTGGTCATGTTGGGGTCTTCTTTCTAAAAGATTAGGTAAAATATTGAACATCTGCCACTGAAACTTTCACCCGTTAATGGGGCTGATAAATAATTTGGGAGTAAGGTTAGAAAAAGGTGCAAGTGTACAGCTCACCTAAACCATTTTTTTAAGTTAGGGGTGTTAATAATTTAAAACCTTTTGAATGCAGGGAAAATACTTTATTTTTACACATAGAACTCAATGAATGCATAGTGTTATGTTTATGTTATAAAATAGAGATGAGCTAAGAAACTTCACCTCTTAATTTTAATTATGGTTTCACAATTTAAAATTGCCTCCCCTTGCAGTTCAACATGGTATTGCTCAGGTCTACACTTGCACCTAAAAAACGGTGTAAGTGCGGCTCTGAATCAGCCCCAAAGTTCAATCAGTAGAACCTATGTTTAATAATTAGGCTATTAGGCCTCCCCATCTGCAACCAGTTATCAGTAGAATTAAGAATGAATGAATATATCCCCAGAATGATTAATCTCATAAAATATTGAGTCAGTTGATGTAAGAAGTGTTCTACCAAACAGTCCCAACAACAAACTCATTTTCATATGTAATAAATAGCTGATTTTCTTCAAATCAAAATGACTGAAGCATTAAATAAATTGGCCCGTAATAAGTTCACAGGCTATACAATGAGCATATTATGGAATTAAATGCTCTCAGCAGTCTGGGGCGCTGAACTGTACCTTTGACAAAGCTTAAAGGTGAAAATGCAAATTGGCTGTAGCGTAAAGCCATGCCCAGACTTCCTCCTAACAGCACAGTAGTTTGGCAATTGATCCCCTGTAGTGCAGAAACCCAGTGTGCACGTATGTACTATAAAACGCAACCTCTAATTGTGCTGGTCTGTTTCTTTTATCTCACCATGGGGCCGGATTCAGACCTGCGCTCGACAGGTCACTTATGTACGCAAGGTTCTGTGTACAACCCATTTACTCACAAATGGGCTGTGCTTCCCCTCTGCCCGCTAAAGTGGGCGGGGGAAAGCCTGCAAAATGTACAATGTGGGAGGGGGCTCCCACACTTGTGCGAATCATCAGTCGCAGCTGATGCGCATGATTACATTAATGTTGCCTTAAAGCACGCATGAGAGAGTAGAGTGACAGGTTTGCGTGCACTCCCTTCTCTCTCAGATGGACAGACTCCTGCACGTTCGGGGAGCGTGCAGGAGTCTGGATCCGGCCCCAGGGCTCCACATAGTCCTTTCAGATTTGTTGTGTCATGTATTACCATAGCCACCCTGAATTAGACATAACATACTGAGATTTTTATTGAACCTGCCACATCAATGCTTGTGACATTAATGCCATATTCTTATTGTATTGGGCTGTATTTATTCACAGCTTTTATTGTGCCATCATTTTTCAGTGTGGCATGTCTAATAATAGCTGCTATAATTACGACACTATTAATTAGAGCTACTAATTTTACCACAAATAATTGTATATTTTATTTATTGGTACCATTACCCAATTATCATTATAAATCAGATTGCATATAAATCAGATATTAATTGGGTTCCTAAGTGAAAATTGTGCTTTAATATAATAGCCATATAAATAGTGTGCAGAATCCATTATTAACCATAATTGTTGGTAACATTGTTGCTCTAAGAATTAAATCAAGACAGCCATTATAACTATAGTATAAGGGGATTTATCACTATCCATTTTAGGACAATACCATTCATTATATTGGCCCACTACTCGCAGCACTGTGTTTTTTAATATTTTTTCAGTTTATCTGGTTATTTCAATTATGACCCAATACCGATTATATTTTAATGTGTTAATTATTTCTAATTTGAGACTCTGATTGCTCTTATGACAATAACTTTGGCCACTTTCTTGTCTGTAGTAACCCTTTTGTATTAGTATTTTTAGCCTCAGCACACCTGTAAATTTTTTTTAGGATTAGAATCCTGCACATTTTTTCTTTAGACATACTTATCTTATTATACTATTATAATTCTACTATTTAATGCAGTTGAAGTTTAATTTGGTCCTTTATTACTCTTCTCATCCAGAAGTTATCTGCTTGTCTCTCTTTGGTGTCTCAGTATTGGGTACATAAACTACATATGGAGACATATACTGTCATTTCTGGTTTATCTGAAGAGATGCATAGAAAGTGGTTGTGGGTATCTCATTTGAGATCAAATGTTAATTAGGTTTTGCAAGTTTAGTTTTTTGCATGTAGTCAGTGTCCTAGGGATCATGCTTAGAAGAACAGAATGGGTACTTCTGTGGATAGAACATTCCCTCTTCACCCTATAGGTTGCTCCAACAGTAGTTTCACCGTTGCAAATAAAGAAAGGAGGCATATAGGCGTGCTTATGCAGGTCTTTATGAGCCCCAATTGCCTGAACACTTCATCATTGTCCTGTGCTTTTCACCCCTTCTCCACCTCCAGTCACAAGAAGGGTTAAAATCCAGATATGCATTGTGATGGTCATCTAAAAAATTTCTCTTGTATCCACCATGTGTAGTGCAAGCTTTAAAATATGATATGTACTGTAATACTTTGTGTTTCAAGTTAACTTCCTCTTGAAAAGACTTACCATGGCGTTTCAGTTTGGTTTATAGGTGGTATTAATGTAATGAAACATGCATGCCATGTAATAACTGCCAATGCACAATCTCACAAAAAAGCCATGTTCCCTCTTAGTGTAGTATCACACAATGACATAGAAGAATTCTCTTCAATATGTGTTCATCAATTTTAAAAAGTTATTTACATATTGAATATATCTTATTTTTTTTATATCATTAAAATCATTCTGGACCATTATTGATACTATTTTAAGACTTATATCAATGGAAAGTAATAAAGGTTCTTCAACTAAAACCACAATCATCATTACATGGATGCACAACTGTTGTTTTGCATTCCCTCCATGTATTTCCTCTTTAATCAACTGCATGGTGTTTTCTGTCCTGAATAGCCTCTCTATGGGGTAAATCCACAACCTTGTTACCATTACGATTCAAGACGTAGCATATTTACGCTAGCGTATTAACTATGCACTCCCCTCGCTCATACGTACTTTGGCCATTTTATGTTTGCCGAACCCTACCTTAACTTTACGCTGCGTAAGCACTGACGTACGTACAGACAGCACATATGTAACTGCCTGAGCACGCACATATTGTGCTATTTAAATGCCCCCCCCCCCGCCTTCGAAGCGTAATTACATGTGTCGTATGGCTTGCACACCTCCTTGTTTGTAGTTACGATGAAGTTACGTGGCCCTTACGCTATGAGTTACTTAGCGTAACATTAGCCGTCCCATGTGCAGTAAATACTAATACTAGCGGCTAGCATAAGTTCACTAGCGTACGTAGTTGTGGATTTGCCCCTATCTAATCAGATTTGGCACACACTATAGATAAGGCCCAATGTGTGTAAATAAATGAAGCACGAGTACAAGGATAGTTGTTAACATTGTAAATAGCATGTTGACGCATGCAGCAAAATAGCCGACAGCTCATTGACAGTAGAGGAAGTAGTACATGTTCTTAACCTGTCATCTTTTTGCATATTCAACATAAAATAAACACCATGTTCCTTTAAGGATATTTGTATAATGCAAATATATATTTTCTTTTATTCCAGTCTCATTTTAATAACAAAGAATTATAATTCGCAAAACACTTTCTCAATCTGATTTAGAAAGAAAATAACCATGAAAGGCAACAATTATTGCTTAATATTCTTAGAAGTGTGATACAAAATCTCTTTGTGGTTCAATGGAGGGAATATGGCTTTTTTTTTTATAACTTGAGCTTGCATTACATGCATGCTCAGCCAGCTGCCTGAGGCAAATATAACCTGCATAGTCACCAATGCGCTGTATATGGACAATATCTAATGCTGAATGAAGGGACTTGGTTTACATTTTGTCAATATATGGGAATGTCCACATAAAGGCCACTGACAGCTTAATGACTAAATCTATATTACATGGTTATATTGATATATACCTTCCGTATACCGCACTAATGAACCACTTTAAGATACCTACATGTGTGTGTGTGTGTGGGGGGGGGGTGTTGCCACTACGAATGGCCCTTTTCTGAAAGGGAGCATTTTCTCCCAGGCAGTTGCGAACTGGCTGAGAAATTGATTGCTTCTGCCTCGCAGAGGAGAAGCAATCGATCAACTGAAAAGAAAGATCCTACGGTGAATGGCGAGTATGAATTTACCCCCAACCCTTATCCTAATCCTTACCCTAACCCTCCCCTTACATTACCCTAACCCTAAGACTCCCTTCCCTGGAGCCTTACCCTAAGACTTCCCTCCCCACAGCCTAACCCTAAGACTCCCTTCCCCACAGCCTAACTCTAAGACTCCCTTCCCTGCAGCCTAACCCTAAGACTCCCTTCCCTGCAGCCTTACCCTAAGACTCCCTTCCCTGCAGCCTTACCCTAAGACTCCCCTTCCATTACCTTAACGCTAACATTCCCTTTCCTGCAGCCTAACCATAAAACTCCCCATAGAGTCCTACTCACCTGTTTGGTCAGTGCGGCGGGTCTACGGAAGCGTTTCGGAATGAATGAACATCGATTGGCATACTTACCCATTCATAAAAAATTCTAAAAATCGATAAAGACGAAAATAGCTTTTGGCTGTCTCTATTTCAAAAAAAAAAAAAGCTGTTTTGTAGCGGCAACTCCACCACCTTCCATGCATTGTTTTCCCAGATAAAGTAAAGTACACCCTTAACAAATGAGTGTCCCTGTGCTGCTTTATATTGCTACAAGCGCTTTACAACACATCACTGTTCAGCTGGCAAGACAAGCTAAATCAATGTGTGACACTAGCTTAGCCTGTGTTGATGTACAGAAATAATTATGTATCTCTGACCCAGAAACTAATGCTGGAAAATGTATTGTTACCAATACTATGGTGGCCACATATTTTATCATATTTTTACAACTGAAATGTTGTCTAATTGTTAGTGGCCTTTAATTTAAATCATTCCCTTGATCAGAATCAGATCATGAATCCCAGTTTTACTAAATTGTTATTTCCTTCCGATACAGGTTGTAGTTAACGCTTTGGTTGGAGCAATCCCTTCCATTATGAACGTTTTGCTGGTATGCCTGATATTCTGGCTGATTTTCAGTATCATGGGTGTTAACCTGTTTGCTGGAAAATACTACTACTGTTACAACGAGACGGCAGAAGACAGATTTCCAATAGATGAAGTAAACAATCAGTCAGACTGTTTTTACCTTATATCTCAAAACTTCACTGAAGTCAGATGGAAAAACGTCAAAATCAATTTTGACAATGTTGGAGCTGGATACCTTGCACTGCTACAAATAGTAAGCTCTGTTTATATTTCTCTAGTAACGTAACTGTTAAGTAGTATTTCGTTTTTCCACTTTTTCATTCTATGTAATCTTAAATAATAAAGTAGTTGCTGTTAACTATTTTCACTGTTATTCCTTTGTCTGTCTGTTTCTCAAAATGATGTGTATTAAGATACAGTATCTCTATAGATGAACTAACCAATTAAATTCTCCTATTTGTCACTTAGTTCAGTCCTCTACTTTCCCGGATAAATTAATTAGTTATACAGGCAGATACCTGGTCTAATAGTTTGATGTTTGGTGCTGACACAGACATGATTACGCAGTGCACTTACAGTTGACACAATTACATATCTTACCTAATTACATATTTTTTATTCTGAGCTATCTCTCTCCCAGGGCTGGATGTAGGGATCAGGTCACCCCAAGACTCAATATTAAGAGAACACAGTTACTATTATGGTCCTAGCACTGGTCTTTTGCAGGGAATCTTTTGACATTTTGCAAGGGCACCTCGAAATGTCAGGCCCCAGTGCATTTGTCTCCCCAGCAGCATTTTTGCTCTAAGATTGGCCACCTTTAATAGGTGGTACCCCTAGGCAGTTGCCCCAAGTATGTAAATAAAAGGAACAAAAACAGGTCTGGCGCTTTTTACTGAACAATATATAACACTATTTTTCAGCACATACATAAATAGAAGGTTTAGATCACAATATAACTATTTTGGGTTAAGCTCACCTGCCAAGCGTCAAGCCTCCTATAGGTGAGTCCCTGTTTGTGTTGCAATATAGGTACTCAGGATATCTGTGATAAGACACGCCTCTATTTGAAAGTGTGCAGCGGCCATATTGGGGAGGGGTTACAGCACCTTCACCAGCTCTCATTCTGGTAGAATTTAATTATGATTAAACAGAATACCAAAATTAATGACTAGGAACTGGATCCACACTTAATAACTTTAGCCAAATTTCACACGCTAGTTATGGAATTTGGCTGTTTTACTGGCAGTGCATATGCCAGATGTTCCACAGTAGATCTCCAGACGTAAGAAACTAAGGCGCAGTCCCTCAGGAGGTGGAGGTGGAGCATTTAAATTATACAGTAGGGGAGGGTTTTAGGGGTAACATGCAGATCAGCGGTCGTACGGACCACTGATCCACACGTGTGATTTAAGACTGCCTTATGGCACCTAAAGTCTGTACAAGTGACAGGGGAGTTCACTCTCCTCTTCCGTGTGGACTGCATGACCTCCTTGCGTGCGAAAAATGCACAGAGGTTAGGATCCAACCCTAGGCTTAAAACTTCAAGTTAAAGTTTAATAGCAAGTTTTAGTCAAGGTTTTCTCTCACTGGGAGGGACTAATAAACACTTGGTCATCACTACACCGTGCAGCAATGAATAACTAGAATACTTAGGTTGTTGTGTATGCCATATTTCCAGACTAGCAAAGTAAATCATTTAAACTTACTGTACTACATAATAAAAAATCACTAAGGTGCTACAATTGACGGTTCCACCGCTTTCATATTTTAAAAGAATTCTTAGACTAGAAGTGGGTTTTTTGGGGTTTTGGCTCTATTATAATTGACGGTGTAATTAATACGTAAGCATCCATATTATGAGGTATTATTACTAATTATTTGTTTGATAATTGCTCATTTACATTTTTATTTTTAACTCTTAGGCAACGTTCAAAGGATGGATGGATATTATGTATGCGGCAGTGGACGCCAGAAAGGTGAGACTTATTGTACAATATTGACTTACAGCAAGAAATAATTCATCTAGAAATGCCTGCCATTCAGAGAAAACCAGAACCAGTACAATGCGCATTTTGAGAAAAGATATTGTTTTATTTATTTTACAGTATTAGCTTTCTGAAAGCTTTAATGATTGTAGATTAAAAAAAATCAAACTAATACAAACCTTATAGTTTTATACTTCAGTTTGTATAATGAAGATACTGCCATATTGGGTTTGATTCAGTGCATAGGGCCTGAACCTTCTGTATATGCGAGGGGATTGCTTGCCCCCTGCGGCCCTTCTGCATGCAGAACTTTACTCAGCTATTCTGCATGTGAAAGGGAACATACGGAATGGTGGAATGTATGTAAGGGGTTTGTAATTCCCATATGATTACCATGCTGCATCCCACCCACCATGCATATCTCATACGCCTGGTGAGTGTGCCAGCCCCCCTTGCAAATACTGAAGTCTGCACGGAATTCTGCATTGGACTGATGCAGAAATCCATGTACTGATGACCACATGTCAGACCATTCACCTCCTTTATAAAAATCAGAACCTTCTTTTCCTCAGATCTCTTAAATGACCTCTATCTGTTATACTGGACAATTTCTATTTCATGTATTGTGATTGGTGGATAAGACCACCCATAAAACTGATTGGTGACTTTCCAGAGCCATTCACCAATTGGCTTGAAAGCCTAAAACTTCATGACTGAATGCTAAGAGGCAGGGAGAGCATTCTCCTCAACCTTTCTTTCAGCCTTTGTTTTATCCTGCAGTCATAGCTGCCAGGGGGATACTCTGCTTTAGTCCCAGCTGTGAGTCAAGCAGTTTGGATGCAGCATGGGTGTAACAGTGCCCCCTTATCTCTGGGGCCCATGTGAACTGCACATCATTTAACCTCATCAGCACCTTTGGCTTCAGCTGCCACCTCTACGCTGATGACACCCAAATTTACCTCTCCTCCCCTGACCTCAGCCCCTCTCTCCTATCTAAGATTTCAGAGTGCCTTGCATCCCTATCCACATGGATGGGCAAACACTTCCTCAAGCTGAACATGAACAAAATGGAAATCATTTTTTTCCTCCCCCTAAGGATCTCTTCCTCCCCCCGTATAACCATCGGTGATACCTAGGTGCCATTCTAGACTCCTCACTCTCCTTCACACCTCACATCCATGCTCTGTCATTCTTACTGTTTCCACCTATACAAAATTGTACGCATCTGTCCGTTCCTCATCAATGATGCCATCAAAACCCTCATACACTCTCTTGTCATATCAGGTCTTGACTACTGTAACCTCCTCCTCATCGGCTTCAAGGCCATCTCCTCTTCCACCGCACCCTATTTCTAAGCTCTCATCTCCATGCAAACTTCTTCCCACCCTCTCCGTTCTGCTAACCACAGCTGTCTGACCTTCTATATGATTACCACATCTCACGCCTGGAGGACTTCTCAAGCGCTGCACTGGAATGACCTCTCTCTTCCAGTCAGGCTCTCCCTGCATGTCTTCAAGCGCTCACTACTTCTCCACTTAACATCCTCACTGCATCTACTTCTATCCCTTCCTCTCCTTAAGCGCTCACACCAGCAGTCCATTTCCTCCCCTCTCCTAGGGGTATATTTACAAAGGGTGAATTTTCCCTTCAAATTCAATTCGTAGCATCTCGCCGCAATTTGAATGCAATTTAACAGTGAATTCTCCGAATTCACTAACATGCGATTTTGAGGCGATTTTTTATAACTCACGAGAGTTGCAGCAATTTTGCAAGATCTAAATTGCGGTGGTTTTCTATAGAAAAGCACCGCAATTTGTCCCCGAAAAAATCGCAGCAACTCGCGTGAGTTTAAAAAAATAACCAAGTGCAGCATGCTTGAAAGCCTTAGCCATGCTTTTCTGATAGAACTACAAGGCTAAGCATTGCTTTATAATATTGATGACGTCAGAAACGCTAGAGCACCAGTGTACCTGACGTCATCA
>WWET01000115.1:810104-822937 GCA_011038615.1 Limnodynastes dumerilii | reverse complement strand
TGGTATGGGCAGACAGATAGATGTGGCAGTTATTTGGCCTACCTAGCTAGGGAGGAGAGAGCTTCTACGGTAATTTCTGGCGTGAGAGACCCTGCGGGTGATGTGAAATGCTCAGTCCCTGATGTTGCGCAGGTGTTTCTTGAACACTATAAATCTGTGTACGCCTCCAAAGCCACCTATACTAATGAGGCCCTAGCTGCATATCTTGATGGAGTGTTGCTCCCTAAGCTCTCATGTGCTGGCCAGTCTCTCCTTAACTCCCCTATTCAAATAGCTGAAATTGAAACCGCACTTAATTCGTTTCCCACTAAAAAGGCACCGGGTTTAGATGGCATTCCGGTGGAAGTCTATAAATCTGAAAGAGATTTCTTTTTGCCCCGACTACATGCTCTTTTCCAACAACTTCAGGAGGGACATCCTCTCCCTGAGACGATGCGTGAGGCCCTTATAATTGTAATACTCAAGCCTAATAAGGACCCGCTTTCGGTGGATTCTTATAGACCCATTTCGCTCCTGACCACTGACGTTAAAATTTTTGCTAAAGTCCTGGCCAATCGGCTTATTCAGGTGATAGAGGAACTGATCCATCCGGACCAGACTGGGTTTATGCCAAAAAAGTCAACCTCTATTAACCTTCGTCGCTTATTCACTCACTTGCAGTTGCGGCATCCGGGGGAATCGGAGGGGGTGGTGGTTTCTCTGGATGCTGCAAAGGCATTTGATTCTGTGGAGTGGGGCTACCTGTGGTGTGTTTTGGAACGGATGGAGTTGGGCCCTCAATTCATAGATTGGATTCGGGTTCTTTATTCTGCACCGCTAGCTAGAGTCTCGATCAATGGGTATATCTCTAGTAGATTTGCTCTGGGTAGGGGAACCAGGCAGGGGTGTCCCTTGTCCCCCTTCCTATTTGCGCTGGCAGTGGAGCCCCTTGCGTGTGCAATCAGAGAACAGCCTGACATTAGGGGGATATTGGTGGGAGGGGTAGAGGAGAAGATCGCTTTATATGCGGACGATCTCCTACTATTCTTATCTGACGCACAGGGATCGTTGAATGCCCTTCTCCAGTTGGTTGACAGATTTGGAATTTTTTCTGGTCTCTTGATCAACTGGAATAAATCCTATATTATGCCTCTGCGGGGTCCCATTCCGAATTCCCCTCTACCTTCGCATACTATACAGTGGTCCCCTCGATTCACGTACTTGGGTATTCGTATCTCCAATGACATGTCCAAATTTTGCTCTGATAATGTATTGCCTATTGTAACGGCCGTGGAAGCCAGAATGAAAGTGTGGCGTAAACTGCCGCTGACAGTTATGGGTCGGGTAAACCTGCTTAAGATGACTGTGCAGCCCAAGTTACTCTATGTCCTCCTGCAGTCCCCCATATGGATGCCGCCTACGGTATTTTCTAGAATCAATTCCCTGTTTAGCTCCTTTATATGGGGAAATAAACGGGTGAGGATTAGTAGGGAAGGTATGTCTCGGACCAGAGATAGGGGGGGCATGGCTCTTCCAAATATGAAGTTTTATTACATGGCTGCACAGCTGTCTCATTTGAGGGACTGGGTTTTGGATTCGCCTCAGGGCGACCTCCATTGGACCTTAGTGAGACAGGCCGGGTTTGACCATACTCCGTCGCAGGCTTTATTGGTAGGCCTCTATCCACGTCACTCTGCCCCTATCATTATACAGGCACAAAAGGTGTGGAACTGGACACACGTGTTTTTTGGGGGAAAAGATATTGACCCGGCCACTCCCCTATGGGGTAATTCTAGGTTTCCGGTTCTTAAGAAATTTAAAGGTGCAGTGCCGTGGAGAAACTATGATATTTATACTTTTCACCAGATAGTGCAAAACTCCTCTCTTAAGACCTTCTCCCACTTGCAGGGTGAATTCTCGCTCCCTGGCTCCTTGTGGCTTGAGTATTTTAAAATGAGGCATGCAATAAAGACTCAATTCGGTAGCTCCCTTCCTCCTTTGTCTACTTCGCCGGTTAGGGCGTTGCTGTTGGCTATAGGGGAGGAACATGTGGTGTCTGGGATATATTCTGCTTTACTATCTGCAGCTCCGGAAACGTCTCTTGTACGTCTGAGAGCGCTCTGGGAGGAAGATATAGGCTCACTAGAGGATGAGGAGTGGGAGGAGATACTGGGTAGCTCGCAAGGTATAACCACTAACCTTAGATTTCAGCAAGTACAAATCTATATCATTCATAGAGCTTATCTTACCCCGTCCAGATTGATTAAAATTTGTACCTCACATTCCGGAGCATGTCCAAAATGTGGGGAGATAGGAGCCAATTTTTTGCACATGTTGTGGTCATGTCTTGGGGTGCAACGGTTTTGGGACAGTATTATTGATTGTATAAAGCAGACGGAGGTGGTCCTCCCAGCCAAACATCCTAAATGGTGTATTTTTGGGGTCGGTCTGGAAGATTCTTTGAACAGACGTAAGCAGGTATATGTAAAATCTCTTTGTTTATGGGCTAAAGTGTGTATAGCTCGAACTTGGGGGGCGCCATCCCCACCCACAGTTGGGGATTGGATGAGGCTAGTAAATGTTTCCCTGAGCCACGAAAAATTTGCGTATGATAGTAGGGGGTGCCCACAGAAATTTAATCAAATTTGGGATGACTGGCTGAACTCTACTTACTATGTTTGCTTCACGCAGGAGGACTAGCCAATGTAATTACCTGTTGGTTTATTGATGTTCGTATGTTTTTTTTTGCAAAATCTAATGCTGCTAGTCTGCAGATGCATATGGATACTCTGGACTGCATACCACACCTGGCGCGAGATTCAATTCTAATTTGTTAAAGTGTGACACATGTTGCTTGTTACAGATATTCATTTTATTATTGTTGTACAAATGTCACTACTATGCTATGTGAATGTGTTTGTATTGCTACAAAAATTTATTTCAATAAAAATTATGTTGAATAAAAAAAAAAAAAGTGTGAGTTTGAGGTATCCAGGGTGGCCTTTTTTGTATACATCATCACACCAGAGGGGGTTTGCTATGGACCTAGTTAAGGTGAAGGCCATTCTAGAATGGGTGCAACCATCTAATCTGAAAGCAGGTCAGCGATTCTCTGGCTTTTCCAACTATTATAGGAGATTTTTTAATTCCTTCTCCACCTTGATTTCTCGTATCTCGAATTTGACTAAGAAAGGTTAAGATCCTAGTAATTAGCCCAAGAAATCAGTTGCCACTTTCAGGAATCTGAAACATGGCTTCACTACAGCACCTCTTTTACGGCACCCGAAACCAGGACTATCTTTTGTCATGGAAATGGACGCATCAGATTGATCCTAAAGATGATGAACTGCATCCTTGTGTCTACTGCTCCTAAAAATTCTGAACTGCCGAGAGGAACTATGATTTGTGAACTAGAGATCTTCAGGCAATCAAGCTAACCTTCAAAGAATGTAGGCATTGGCTGGAGGGATCCCTACATGTCAATACTGTGCTCATGGACCACAAAAATACTGCCTCTGCAAAGACAACTACAATAGGCCCTGTTTTATACCCAGCTACGTTTAATAATAGCATCCTGTCTGGGCTCCCTGAACCATTGGGCAGATGCCCTGTCCTTTCTTCCTAAGCCATCCCCCTCCGCTGCCCCAGAGCTTATGGTTCCTCATTCAGCAATAGTAGTTGGACTCACGCAGGATCTCCAGGAGCAGCTCTTACAAGACCTACAGGATCTGCCTGAAAATAAATAGTTTTTTCCTTGGAATTTGGCGAAGGTGGTTCTTACTGAAGTTTACTTGGCTCGGACTGGAAGTCACCCAGGGATCCAGAAGACGTTGGATCTGTTCGAACCTATGGTTTCGTGGTCAGTAACAAGAAAACACAGGGCGTGCTTCTAATTCAATATATGAAATGTGTGCAAGTGTATATATAAATGGAGAGGTGCAGCCAAGGACCAAAGTGACAACTGTGTTACTACAAGGAACAAAAGAGAGGTCCGGCGCTCCAAACAAATGTTATATAACAATATGTGTCAGCGCGTACATAAAAGGGAGGTTTAGTTCACAATATAGTTATATTTGGTTAAGCTCCCCAAATCTTTTACCACCTGTGGCCATAACAAGTTCACTCGCAGTCTTCACCCAGGGCCTCTCTATCCACTACCTATTCCTAGATGTTGGACACACCTGTCCATAGATTTTTATAACTGATCTACTGGTATCAGCGGGGTTTACGACCATATGGATGGTCATGGACCGCTTTAGCAAGATGGCCCACTTCACTCCTCTGCAGAGCTTGCCAGTCAGGTGGTCTGTCTTTCTGATATAGTTTCTGATTGGGGCTTACAGTTTGTGTCTAGTTCCTGGAAGGCTTTTTGCCAGGCACTTCAGATCAAGGTGAATCTCTCCTCAGGCTACTATACTAAATTGAATGGGCAAACTAATAGAGTGAACCAAGAACAATATCTGTGCTGCTACACCTCTGAGCTCCAGGATAATGGGGCCAACAATCTGACCTGGGTGGAATTTGCTTATAATAATGCTTCCTACTCATCTACCAAAGAGTTTTTTTTTTATATTTATGGTTATCATCCAAAGGTCGGTTTACCCTACAACATGCCGCCTGTATCTGATACTGATGCCTGAGGAGCTACCACAAAGTTTAAGAAGATTTGTCAGAGGGTCAATGTATCTCTACACTAGGCTTCATTCCGTGTCAAGGTCAAAGCAGACCACCGTGCAATATGCAAATGCAAGGTTGAGTCAGGGTATGCAGGGGAGTTTTAAAAAGTTAGGGTGCCCTTATGCAGGTTTTGTACATGGGGCCCCCACACATCCCCTAAGGCCTAGATTTTTATGTGCAGAATGTGTGCCACAGGGCCCCCTGTTCTGAGGGCTCCATGTGCACTGCACACCCTGCACCCATTATAGATAAGCCTATGAAGGTATGACTTTCTACCCGGAATATTCATATCAAGCCCCAATTTATTGGGCCATTCACTATCTGCCAAAAAGGTCAATCCAGTAACCATGCCGCGCTGTGTATAGTGTGTGTAAAAAAAAAAAAAAAATATGTAAAAAAAAAAAAAAAAAAAAAACACAGTGTGCACAAAAACATACATTAACACATTACAGTAAGTGTGCATCTAAAAAATTAATTTTCCCTGACTAATTATGTTCCCTAATGTGTGCACTTACCTCCGGTGGTCACTGTGTCCTATCCTAAGTGTGTGAATGCAGTGTGTGGTGTTGTAAAATAATAAAAGTTTTGGGCACTCACCGTTTGCTGTCATCTGTCTTGGAAAGCCTTGCTGGAGGTACTGAAAGTTCTTCACTTGATTGGAGTCTGGGTTCCTGTTGATTGGAGTCACTTCCTCGCTGTTCTCGTCCGGTTCTCTGGCTCTTCTGTACTTGACACGGCGGGGACACGCTCCTCTTCTTCCTCGGTGCTGCTCCTAATGACCATTTGGTCGTTAGGGGGCAGTGTTTTATATATTAGATGACGTCAAAAACGCTAGAGCACCAGATGACTGACGTCATCTATTATATAAAATTCTGCCCCCTAGCAACCAAATGGTCATTAGGAGCAGCACCTAGGAAGAAGAGGAGCGTGTCCCCACTGTGTCAAGTACAGAAGAGCCAGAGAACCGGACGAGAACAGCGGGGAAGTGACTCCAATCAAGTGAAGAGCATTCAGCACATCCAGCAAGGCTTCGCAAGACAGATGACAGCAAACGGTGAGTGCCCAAAACTTTTATTATTTTACACCACCACACACTGCATTCACACACTTAGGGAACATAATTAGTCATGGAAAATTAATTTTTTACATGCACACTTACTGTAATGTGTTAATGTATGTTTGGTGCACACTGTGTTTTTTTTACACACACTACACACAGCGTGGCATGGTTAGAAGCCTTACCATGCTGACGCTGATATTAATACAAGGCTAAGCAATGCTTAGCCTTGTACTTCTATCAGCACTTCATGGCTAAGGCTTTCAACCATGCAGCACTTGGCTTTTACACACACAACAACACATGTCAAGTATATTGACATGTGTTTTTGAGGGTCAGGGACGGGAGATTATATTAAAACCGCACCTCTCAGGAGGCAATTTTTTTTTGGGTGATTTGCCGTCGGACTAAAGGCGATTTCTTCAAATGGCAAACATCTGGACGATTTCTGTCCAGCGATGTTTGCCGAGGCGATTTTTTTCAAGCAACAAATCACGTGATTGACCTTTGTGAATACCGCGATGTGAGTTTAGAGGGTCAAATCACGCGATTTGGAACAAATCTTCCTTTGTAAATGAGGCCCTAAGAGTCTGAGAATTCCTAACACATTTCATGTCTCTTTACTTAATCCATTCCATCCATGCAGAAGATTCCTGCCTGTCCACCAAAAGAAACCACCCACTGTCATAATTGTTGGACAGGAAGAATTTTAGGTTGAATCCATTTTGGACTCCAGGGGCTGGATCCAGACCTAGTTAAGTGCTTAAAGTTAGTTACTCCTGGGCTAAACCATGTTGATTGCAGGGGAGTCATATTTCATCTGTTGCAAACAGATTAAGTTGAGAGGTGATGTTTCCTATCTCAAGTCTAAATAACAGTGTGATAGTAAAGCTGGTCAGTATCTGTGTGCAGTAAGCAATTCAAAGATATATCCCTGCATGCAAAGAATACAATTAACTTGACTCCCCCTGAAATCAACATGGTTTAGCCCAGGAGTATCTAAGTTCAAGCACTTAACTAAATCTGGATCCAGCCCCAGGAAAGTAAGGAGGCAGTTACAATATTTAGTCCACTGGAAAGGATATGGTCTGGAAGAAAAAGAATGGGTCCCAGCGAAAGATCTTAATGCTGAAGCCTTGGCCAGGAAGTTCCATCAGAAGTTCCCTAGGAAACTGGGTCATAGGGGTATTGAAACCCCTCTTCAAAGGGGGGGGGGGGTGGGGGTTTGAACCCCCTCTTAAAAGGGGGGGGGGGGGTACTGTTACATGCTGCCACGCTTCGCGATTGTACTTAAAGACACTCGCATGTACGTAATGCGCTCGTGGGTCTGGATCTGCCCCTATTTTTGTAAATATGAATGCTTATTTTCTCCATTGGTAAGCATATTGATACCAACAAATCTTAATCTTGATGACACAAATATAAATTTAATGTATATTTGGTGTACTTTTTCAAAATGCTTTGAATTTTGCAGTTTATTTTCTTTAATGACTTTATTTTAATATTTATCTTGTCACTGTTAATATTATCATGTCATCTCTGTATTTCAGGTCACACAGCAGCCGCACTATGAAGACAGCATCTATATGTACATTTACTTTGTCATTTTTATTATATTTGGCTCTTTTTTCACCCTTAATTTATTCATTGGTGTCATCATTGATAACTTCAATCAACAAAAGAAAAAGATAAGTATTGGTTAATTGAAATCTAAGTCTACAATTCAGTAGGCACTGTAGTTTGTTTAATATATATATTTTTTCTAAATATTAAATAACACTGTGACCTTTGTAGAGGATAATATTCATGTAACCCACAAAAAGTAATAGTTTTTAATGCAATGTTTTAAATACTGAAAGCTGATAACTACCATTTTCAAAAATAGAATATCAGGGCCTTTATTAAATTAGATAAATTAATATATTGTACATCTTCTTTAGAAATATAACAGTTTTTAATTCCTGTTAACAATGTGTCATAAGCAAAATATTTTCTAGTTGTAGCTATAAGTTCAATTTCTTTTAACAACATACAATTCGTTGCATTTTATTTGTGAATTTGACATTTCTTGTGAATTCTTATAGAATTCCAGGGCTTTAACATTCTCATTGTAACTATTTCTTATACCTATGAGAAATCTTACTTGTAAGTAGTTGCCATTTTGTGACTCTAAACAAACATAGAAACATAGAAAGGGGTGGAAGGTAAGAGCCACATGGCCCATCCAGTCTTCCCAGTTGTTAATTTAAAACTATACTGACCCCAGTCCCTATTTACCCTTATTTTATACCCCTTTCACATCACCACCCCGGCAATATCCCGGTTGACAGACCCAGGATATTGTCGGGGCAGCAGAGGATCCCAGGGTCACAGACCCCGTTTCACACTGCAGGGCAGACCCGGGAAAATCAGAGACCCAGGTCTGCCCTGTCGTCATCAGACAGAGTAATTTGTTTACCGTTGCTCTGGCAACACTTGGTGCCAGGGCAACAGTAAAAAAATTTGCACCAATCAAGTGCGTTAGGTGCTACCCGGGTTGAAAAACCCGGGTAGCACCTTTCACACTGCACCCCTACCCATGTCAGACCCGGGAATAACCCTTCTTTTTACCCGGGTTGAATTCCCGGGTCTTCTGACCTGGGTCCACCGGAAGTACCCCTTTCACACATCTCCATGAAATACCCGGGATTTTGCCGAGACCCGGGTTTTTGGTGAAAATCCCGGATATTTCATGGTGATGTGAAAGGGGTATAAGTTTGAGATTTAGGATATCTTTATATTTATCCCAAGCATGTTTAAAAGGTTCTACTATGCTAGCCTCAACCACCTCAGATGGGAGGCTATACCACTTATCTACCACCCTTTCAGTGAAGTAATTTTTCCGCACATTACCTCTGAATCTACCACCCTCCAGGTTATATTCATGGCCTCGTGTTTTATTACACCTCTTCCTAACCTCCTCTAGCTGTTCACAGCCCTTGATATAGGGTTTCTCTCAGTCATTATAGTAAACCACACTGCTTGATGGTCACTGGATCCTAGGTTCTCACCCACACTTACTTCCGAGTGTCACCATTTTTAAGTACCAAATCTAAGATGACCTCTTTGTGAGTGGGCTCAATCACCAGTTGATTAAGGCACGCTCCCTGAATAAATTTAAAATGTCCCTAATTCTAGTGGAGCTTGCTGAAGACTCACCCCAGTTTACATCAGGTAGATTAAAATCTCCAATGATTATTACCTCCCTTTTAATGCCATTTTAGCAATGTCTTGCAATAGGACATGGGGGTAGATCCAGAACTACGTTTGCAGTACGTTTATTCGCGTAGCGTATTTTCGTGCGCGTAAATTCATTACACTCCCCTGGGCACACCCCTTGAACGTACGTATTTTGTCAAAATACACTTTCCAAACCCTACCTTAACTTTTTCCAACGTAACCGCAGTCATAGGCACACGTACGTATGGGCTAGACGAATTTACGCAGCTGAGCACGCCCATACTGTACACTTTAAATACCACCCCCCGCCTACTTCACGTATTTCAGACGTATTTTGGACACACGTAAAATTGGCATGCCCACGCGTAAGTATTTACGCGACACATACGTGAATGGCCCATACGTTCACAATCACGCTACGTTACGGAGCATATTTTTTATGGTGCGCATGCGCAGTACTTACCAAAGGGCGATTTTACATATCCGCCACGCGTAAATTCACTCCGAAGCGTTGTTCTGGATCTGGCCCATTGTTCATTTCCTCCTCTTGCCCTGGTGGCCTATATATCACTCCAGTACGAAGAATAACCCCCTGGGTTTCTATGGTTACCCAAAGCACCTGTTTTTTTTCCAATACTCCCTATTAAAGTTGAATTTAACCCTTCCTTAACATACATTAATACGCCTTCTGCAATTTTTCCTACTCTATCTTTCCTAAATAAATTATAACCCAGTATAGCTAGTTCCGAGTCAAGATTTTCATTGCACCATGATTCTGTGATTCCCACAATATCCAGATTATCACTTGACATTATTGCAATTAGTTCAGGGATTTTATTTCCTAAGCTCCTAGCATTTGCACACGTTGCTCTGAAAGGTTGCATTATGAATCTCCTGTTCTCCACTTTATTATTGCTTTTTATATTTTCTTTGTTGTTGAGGCTATGTTATCTGTCATTATTGACTGGCCACATAACGCTTCTTTGTTGGGGGAGCAGCTGTTTTCATTATTTGTATCACTGCCACCCTCCCCTAATTTAAATGGTTTCTAATAAAGCATTCAAACTGCTCACTTAGAATATCTGTTCCCACAGAGGATTGGTGCAAGCTATCCTTTTTATATAAGTTTCTGTTTTGCCAGATGGGATGGCTATGTTTTATGAACCCAAATCCTTCCATATGACACCACTTCCTAAGCCATAGATTGAAATCACTAATGTGCATCATTCTACCTTCTACACATCTATGTACTGCCAGCACTTCAGAAAAAGTAACAGTATTTGCCACCTTAAATTCATCTTTAACAGCCACAACTCCAGTATTGGCCAAGTCGTGTGTCCCAAGATGAATAATGACATCAACCTCCCTTTCCTTGCTCATTGTCTTTAGAATATTTAAAATGCGCTTTTTATCCCATGAAGCTGTAGCTCCAGGTAAGCACTTCACCTGATTCCTAATTTCAGAACCTCTTTCCAGCTGGATACCCCTAACAATAGAATCCCCCACAAGAAGTGCAGTCCTTCTCATGGATTTCCTTTTCCCATCAGGTTCCCTCAACACCTCATGTTCTACATTACCTGTTGTAATGCACTCGAGGCCTCCAAGTGCAGCATATGAGTTTTGCAAGGGCACATCCTGTGCAATGTAACCTTGCGCAACTGGAACCTTCTTACTAGCATTCTTCACTATAGTCCACCCAGCATGCCCCCTAGGAACTCTCTGAGGCAACGGTGGCATCAAAGATACAGACATCCTGCATATCTCACCATGCATTCTAGCTATCTCATCCCTCAAAAAGACATCTTCTGGCAGATTGGACAACACCTGAGTTTCCAAACTGATTCACAAAGCAATATATTATAATTTACTTATTGGTCTTTCCTATCGCATAATAAAAAGTTATTGCTTAGAACAAACATCAGAAAAATGTTGTCATGCTTCAGGTATTATTATAAACGTTGTAGTAAATAAGGCATGCAGTCATTAATTTATTTCGGAAACACTTATAATTGCTCTTTGATATTAAAATTAACTGTGGTTGCTCCTCATTATTTGACTTTGCTCCTCTTTTGTAGACATAGATATTTGTTTATTGTGGTAAAGTGCTAATGGAGGACTCTTTAATAATAACTTGGAATTTAATAAAATTATAATTCCGAATCCAATCTTATAATATTGTTGTGCTCATGGAATCAGCCTTCTATACAGGCTAAATCAGAAAACACTCTCTTTTAGGAAGTCTGGATTCAGTTTCTTCTCTAACCTCATACTCATAATAGATTAACAGGTTTTATCATCTTAAGTTCATCTTCACTTGTTGTTTATTCTGGTACTGTTGTATTTGAATAAGGATAAGACTGGACCCCTACTATGCTGGACCCAGGCTGGACCCCAATGCACCTTAATATCTGTAAATAAAATCTAGGCATATGTGCAGGAAGGATTGTAGATGTCGAATTAGAACAGTGGTTAAGATATTGCCATAACTAACAAGATTGTAACCAGCTCAGTCTTGTCTTCTTTACTTTGGAGGCCAGGACATATTCATGACAGAGGAGCAGAAAAAGTATTACAACGCTATGAAGAAGCTTGGCTCAAAAAAGCCACAGAAGCCCATCCCTAGACCATTGGTAAGGTCATCTTTGTGGAGTTTTTTTTTTTTGTTTTTTTTTTATTTTGCTTTACACATTATTTATAATAATATGCCAGTGTTTCTTTTTTAATTGCAATTGTCTACAGCCACAGCAACCACTGCTTAACATTTATCTTTTTTTCCATAATGTGATCATCCACCAAATAGAAATCCTATGACAATATAGATAGAAAGGCAGAACAACACATTTATTCATTTATCATGACTGCATGTTATAGAACTATAAGTCATCAAATTATATTCAGTGCAACTGAATGTTAATTAATATAGACCAAAACTGGTCAGTACTCTTAGACTAAGAGCCACATGGCAAGATAACTTACAGCTATATGCACATGGGTGAACTATGTAATTGGTCAGTATCTGTCAAGATGCCAATCAGTTATGTTTGTCCCTTTCTGAAAATAAACTGATTAGTTGCAGTGAGTGATACATTTGTGTGTAGGAAGTCTCCAACTCATTGTAAATGTCAGAATTCTTTTGACAGTTTCCCTCACTGATTGAAGATAGACTGAAATGTGGCGGCAGTGGCAACCGCTGAGATGATTTACCATATATGACTTGCGTAATATTCAGACTGAACTATAATGTAGCATTCTTTGCATTACAATAAGAGTATTCCATTTTTTTGAGTAACATAATCTTCACATATAATGGTAAGGTGCAGTCACAAAGATTAAAAATCGCCAAACACCAGACAAATATGTTATACATCCGGTACTCTGAATACGGGCCAAGTAGCGTCAGTGCCGTTTCTAGACCTAGCAGAGCCCAGGGCGGGAAAAAATTCTTCTGGCGCCCCCCCCCAAAAAAAAAGAAAGAAAGAAAATATGTCCAATATCCCTGTCCCCGTATTCCAATAAAATCCTTTATAGTGTCCACATAATTATCTTACAAAAATGTCCAAAAGTTGGCCAAAAAATTATCAAGAGAACAAGAATTCTGACACTGAATTCTCGTTCTTTTAATAATTGTGACAGTGCCCAAAGGGTATAAATATACCCCAATGACAGTACAACTGTCATTAGTGCCGGGATGTCCAGCGTCTAACCCTAACCCACCCTCTCACTACCCTAACCCTCCTTTCTTGGCAGCCTGACCCTATCCCTCCCTTACTTGCAGCCTGACCCTCACCCCCCATCTCCCGCAGCCTGACCCTAATTGTCCCTTCCCTGCAGCCTGACCCTAACCCTCCACCTCCCGCAGCCTGACCCTAACCCTCCCTCCCCTGCAGAGAGGTTACTCGCC
>WWET01000115.1:753726-783340 GCA_011038615.1 Limnodynastes dumerilii | reverse complement strand
CGTGATGGAGTGCGTGATTGGAAGGAGCGTTTAGGGGTGGAAGTGAGCTGGAAGGGTACACGTGGAATGGTCTGGTCCTCACTGATGGAAAGGTTGAGTCGGGAGTTAGGAGAGAGTGAGCCGATATTATATTATTGTGGTTCACCTTGGGGGCAATGACATTGGCCGTATCCCGGCTGTTGAATTGTCATGGGCTATTCGGAATGACGTGCGTTTGGCGATTCAAAAGTGGCCGCGAATGAAGTGGATATGGTCGGAGTCCAAGGCGTAGGGGGTGCGCGGCATGGTATGGTCATCACTGATGGAAAGGTTAAATCGTGAGTTGGATGTGATTGAGCCCCCGGATATTATTGTGGTTCACCTTGGAGGCAATGACATTGGCCGTATCCCGGCTGTTGAATTGTCATGGGCTATTCGGAATGACGTGCGTTTGGCGATTCAAAAGTGGCCGCGAATGAAGTGGATATGGTCGGAGATTGTTCCAAGGCGTGTTTGGAGGTATTCAGATAATGGCGCAGTAATGGACAAGGTGAGAAAGAAAGTGAACAGGTCGGTGAAGGGGTCTTTGCGTCAGCATGGTGGAGTGTATGTACCTCACATTGACATCAGGTTTGATAAGGTGAATTTGTACAGACCGGATGGGGTGCATTTGTCATCTGAGGGGATGAGTTTGTTTCTAAGGGATTTAGAGTTAGCTTTAGAAAGGGTTTAGATGGTTATGTTTTTGATGGTGGCGGTTTGGTCAGAGGGACCAAGGTGGGGAAGAAAGCAGCTGATTTGGCATGACAGTATGATGTAGAGGTGTAATGGTGGTGAGAAGGAGCATGATTTAAGTACTGTCATGGTTTATGATACGAGGTCCAATGCCTGGGGTTGTAGAACCGTCTGTACGGACGGTCTCGCGTAGCACTCCAATTCGAGTGTGGTGCCTTTCGGCTGGCGGGGGGCGTCTGGTGTGTGAGACCTCTGTTTGTTTGTTTGATAAAGTTTAAGGTTATTTATGTTTACCTGATATTTAATTGTTGAAGCTTATTTACATTGACAGGTTCACATTGCTGCTTTCAATGGCCCCATCAAAAATTTTGTGGCAGTTCACCCTTAAGTTGACTGCATCAATTAAATTTAGATACATTTTAATAAATACCTTTAATTCCCACAAAATATGTTGTTGTCATTTATTTTATTTAGTTAAGTTAAGGGTTAACATCGCATATCACAAACATCACGCATGGGAAGTTTATTTGACATCCGCTGGCAAAAGTAGGCAAATATGTGAAGAAAAAGTGGATGAATACTTTGACCTGAAGAATTTGATCAAGTTCTCTAGAGATTGTTAGCATTGAGAGCATATGCTAGCAAGTAGCAATGCTAGTATTATCAACTACAAAGCTCCAAGTACAAATACAATGCCACCCTAACACATAAGCAAACTGCATAACTTCCTGTTTTCCAGTCTCAATACACAATGAATATATAATAAAGGAAACAAGTGGCGCTCAAAAGTATATTGATTTATTTATATTAATTATCTGCTGTAAAGATGAGTGTGTTCCCTTCCTCAATCCTCCTCTCGGAGTAAAGATAAAAAAAATATATAGAATACAGTGCTTGATAAAGTAATAAATGTTGGTTTTGATAATCTACGCAGAAAACAGCACTAGCAACAATATTTTTCAAAGCTTATTTATTGTAACACCCTAAAAAACATAAAATACATAAAGAAATATTCAAGTATAATCATATATAAATCTCACACCTGGACAGTATACTTGGAATGATAGACGGTTGATCCCTTTAAATTATTGCACTAAGCCCATGCATATTGCAATTCCACTGGTTAGCAAGTAAGCCTTATAGTAAAGCTGTAACCAAGTTGAGGACGTACTAAACGGATGATCACAAAAAGGGATGATCGGGATGATTACCTACAGTTCCATTCTCAAACACAAGATGTCAGTATTTTTAAATTTAATAGCACTAGTTAAACACAGTTTTCTATTAGTTTCCAAAGGGAAGATGGCGATATTTTTTTTTATTTATGTGGGATGATGGCATTTTAAGCGCAGATATCTATACCTGGGACTGTTTTCTATTAGTTTCCAGTGGGAAGATGGCGATATCTTTTAATTTACATGGGATGATGGCGTTTTAAGTGTAGATATCTATACCTGGTGTTACAATGTCAGCTACCGGGGCACGGAGTCTGTGCCATCGGGTGGTGTTCACCAGAGCCCCTGGTGGTGGGGATGGATTTTGCTGAGCCCCAACAACAGGTCATGCCCCATTGAATCAGACTCATAGGAGAGAGGAAGCAGGGAAAGACCAGACTTACACAGGAGAGTGGTACAGAACCAGTAATAGACTGAACACTGAACCAGTACAGATAAACTACACAGACAGACAGACACACTGGAGGTGATGGTATAATCTACAACAGTGATAATGCAGAGAGGCTGCACAGATAGATGCAAGGTAACACACAGACAGGCAAGGCTAGGACTGATAGTGCAGATAGACTGCACAGATTGACACAAGGTAATGAACAAACAGGCACACTGGTAGGATCTGCAACTGTGATATGCAGAGATTGAACAGACTGACACACTGGAGATGAATGGTAATGTCTGCAACAGAGGTGGAGCAGGTAGGAATCATAAGGTAATCAGCAGACATACAGGCTGAGAACCAACAGACAGGGAAACACTTACTCACACTAACAACCAGGCAAGGGAACAAGAGGCAGGCTGGGTAGGGCAGACTGATCAATGGAGAAGTCTCAGAAATGGTCAGGAAGCAAATGCACAAAAGCTCAATAGCAGAGTAACAACAGCAGGCAGACAGACAGACCAAGACACAGAAGCTAAAAGCTATGACCAGAAAGGAGGCATACAGGTGAGAGGGGAGAGCCACATCCCCATTGGCTGCTGATAGCACATGGCCAAAGCACAGCTAGGGAATCCCAGCTGCTGATTAATTGTGCAGGATCCCTAGAAAGGAGGAAAGCTGCATGGAAAATCAGGCCTGGAATTCCTTACTAAAGCACAGAGACATGATTAGACACTGCTGCCATATGCAGTGTGTAACAAATGGGACTGTTTTCTATAGGTTTCCAGAGGGAAGATGGCAATATATTTTTTATTTACGTGGGGCGATGGCATTTTAAGAGTAGATATCTATACCTGAGACGGTTTTCTGTGTGTTTCCAGTGGGAAGATGCAATATCTTTTTTTATTTACGTGGGATGATGGCATTTTAAGCGCAGATATCTATGCCAGGGACTGTTTTCTATAGGTTTTCAGTGGGAAGATGGCAATATCTTTTTATTTTACATGGGATTATGGCGTTTTAAGTTTAGGTGGGATGATGGCGTTTTAAGTGGAAACTGATAGAAAACTGTCCCAGGTATAGATTTCTGCACTTAAAATGCCATCATCCCATGTAAATTAAAAATATATCGCCATCTTCCCTCTGGAGACTAATAGAAAACAGTCCCAGGTATAGATATCTGCGCTTAAACGCCATCATCCCACATAAACAAAAAAGATATTGCCATCTTTTCACTGGAAAAACACAGAAAACAGTCTTGGGCATAGATATCTGCGCTTAAAACGCCATTATCCCACATAAATAAAAAAGATATCGCCATCTTCCCACTGAAAAACCTAAAGAAAACAGTCCCAGGCAAAGATATCTGCACTTAAAACGCCATCATCCTATGTAAAATAAAAAGTTATCGTCATCTTCCCACTGGAAACCTATAGAAACAGTCCCAGGTATAGATATCTGCGCTTAAAACGGCATCATCTCACGTAAATAAAAAAGATATCGCCATCTTCCCACTGGAAACACACAGAAAACAGACGCAGGTATAGATATCTGCACTTAAAATGCCATCATCCCACGTAAATAACAAAGATATAGCCATATGTATTAAATACATATGAGTAAATGCTTTGGAAGTGTTTAGGATATTATAAGTCACCTTGGAGGGGTTTTATTTAGTGATTTTGGACCTGATTCACACTTAAGAATTCTTCTGATTTTAGGTGCGTATATTTAAGAACGGATGCAATGCGCATCCGTAGTAACTTTTATACGCTATTTGCATAGCATAGCGTAGCATTGCATTGCATAGCGTATAAAGCAAATTCCGTGCTTTTACGCTACGAACTTAAAATCTGTAGGTTCTTAGTAACATACGCAAGAATGGGCGTTCCATGTAAAGTACCTAGGCAGATACTCAGATTTGGGTGGAGAGAGGCATTTAAATGATCAAATGAAGGCGCGGTTATGCAGTTAAGTTCCTAAGTAGACTCCCTACGCATTCAAATGTGAACCTACAGTTAAGGGAGCCCTGTGGCACTCATATGTCACATAAGAACCTGAAAACCAGGGGCGTGCCGAGGGAGTTTCATTGCTATTAGTTGCGTATATTTAGGAACCTATCACATTCTTAAGTGTGAATCAGGTCCTTTATTTGTAAAAAAAAAATGACATCTAGTTTCTTGTAGGTGAACTGCAAGTAATCATCCATTTTTGTGATCATCCAACCAAATTGTAGTTTGATAACCACCAGTCTTACCCTATGTGAGTAGACATTTAGCAGCAAAGTTGTAGCCAAGTTGTTACTTTAAGTTCACCAGTTTTACCCTGTATTAACAGGGACAATCCTCCTAAGATAGATGGGCGGTGAATCGGCAGACAGCAGACACTTTCCCAGGAGATCAGACTGGGTAGTCAGACCAAATGGTGGTCACAAACAGTACAATGATGTAACATGCCATACACGTACACTGTGAATGAATGTGGTTTCCGGCTTGACAGGTTCCTGGGGTCCCGGGTATCGGCTCGCTATGTAGAGCTCTCTCAGTCCGGTTACAATAGATAACTTTAAAAATTTCTTTTGCCACAGTTCTCCAGTAAAGATTCAAATGTCCAAGATACTGGCCAGAATTATCAGATTTATATATGATTAGACTTGAATATTTATCTATATATTTTATATGTTTTTAAGGGTGTTACAATAAATTAACTTTGAAAAATATTATTGCTAGAGCTTATGGTGGACATTTAAATCATTTTAGGAGTGTCAAATGGAGGATTGAGGAGGATCAATTCAAAAATGGAGGCCATGGTATGACTCCAAGTGTTACTGTGAGACAAATTGCCGTACTGAATTTATGCTCTAGCTCTAACAAATTATCAGTGTAGATGATCAAAACCATAATTTATTACTATATAATGTGCTGTATTTAATATATTTTCGATACACAATGAAGCTGATTGGACATAGCACATGCTCCTTTAGCAAGTTCCCATTGATTCATACCTGAATACACCCATACCTGCAATGGAATGGAGGAAAGAAACATAACCCATTTACAGTATGGACAAACTGACAGATCATCAATTTATATATTGCACTAGATCATCATGGTGCAAGTGTTGTGCTGCTGATGAATAAATAAAGATGATGATGATGAACAACATACCTGCCTAGGTGATCAACCAGTGCTGCAAAACTAGCCTGGTATTAACCAAAGAAGGAGGACAAGGGTGTTCTGATAATTTTAGCATTATCAGTAATTGACTCATACATATAAATTTCCACTCTCACCAAATATAAAATGTGTACAAGCATATAGTGAGAAAGAAAGTTGTATTTCACTGTTCAGAGATAATAAAACCACATCCTGGCAAGATATCCTTTCCTTTCTTTACCAAGTGCTGCTTTCAGGAGTCCACTTTAACTTTTTATCTATTTGTAGATTTATTCTATTACTGACAAACAATGCGTTTCTTTAAAGGGAAAGATGCTGACCTGAGTTGAATTTTAGTGCTACTGTTTTGTGGTTTGGTTTTGTTATGGGTTGTTTTTTCCAAAACGGTAGTGTGCAAAAATGCAATATATAATTTTGCCAATAGATGGCATTGCAGCACTTGTGTGCATTTTCCTAGTAGAAATGACTAGTGTTGGTGTTCCGTTTTGTTTCCTTTTATATTAAACACAAATAAACAGTTAAGAGCAATCTCAAGCCCCAATTTTTTTAATTAAAATTTTGATGTAGTTAATACACATTTTTTTTAATCAATATAGTACATCAATATAATTAGAATGCACTTTTTTAAATTAAAGGTAATACCATCTGTAATTTTTTATTTTTATTATTAATATTATTTTTTATTAGTAGTAGTAGTAGCAGTAATTAGTAGTATTAGTAATGGCAATGCATTTGCGGCCGGAGTTTTCAGAAAAGTGCTACTGCACATGCGCAGTAATTTTGTAACGTCTTCTACGTTACTTCTTGCAACGTAGATTGAGTCAGGGCCGTTTCTAGGGGCGGGCGAGCCGTGCGATCGCACGGGGGGTGCCCCTAAATAACTAAAAGGGGGGCACTTCCGCAGCCCTCCCCGTGCAGTGCTCGCATCTGTTATGTCGTCTTTTCTTTCCACTGCGTGCCGGCCAGGCATGACGTCATCACGCTGGTATTCAGCTGAGGAGCGCGTGGAGAGGAGCTCAGGGGGAGCCAGAAGAAAGAAAACACTGAGCAGAATACAGAAGATAAAGAAGGGCAAATATAAGGTAAGTAAAGGAGCAGAGGGGACAGTGTGTGTATGAGGAAGGGGCAGTGTGAGTGTATAATGAGTGGCCACGGTGTGAGTGTATAATGAGGGGGCACAGTGTGATTGTATAATGAGGGGCCACAGTGAGTGTGTATAATGAGGGGGCACAGTGTGAGTGTATAATGAGGGGACACTGTGTGAGTGTATAATGAGGGGCCACAGTGTGTGAGTGTGTATGTATGATGAAGGGGGCACAGTGTGTGTATGATGAAGGCTCACAGTGTGTCATGAAGGCGTAACAGTTGAAGGGGGCACAGTGTGTGTGTATATGAAGATGGGGCACAGTGTGTGTATATTTTTTATATTTTTTTGAGGGGAGGGGGGGTGCCAGATTTTTTTACTGCCCTGGGCTGTGCTATGTCTAGAAACGGCACTGGATTGCGTATACGCAATCTACATTGCAAGAAGTAACTTAGATTACGTTACAAAATTACTGCGCATGCGTAGTAGCACTTTTCTGAAAACTCCGGCCGCAAGTGCAATGCAGCCGGAGCTCTGCATACGGTCCAATATGTGCTACCACCCACACAGTATAAGGAACCATTTTGTGTCATTGACCAATATTCATTATAATGCTGTCTATTAATTCTCAAGATAGTGAATTCACTAATAAAAATATTTTTTTTATTTTGTTAATATTTTTCACGCTATTAAGTATGTGAAATACAATGTTTTCTTTTTGCCACTTGACCAGTTAAAAAAATCCCCAAAACTCACCTTGTGACTTTAATAGGTGACTCATATAGACCTTATCATTTACAGTAATTATGTAAATGTGTATGTTACCTGCTACATATAGCTTACCTCTTTGATCCCTAATGAGATAAAGTGTGATAGTTCATAGGTCTGGTACAAATTAAAATGCATAGTGAGGCATGTGAATAATGTATACATTATATTGTCTTTTACTTTCTAATTAATTGTAAACGACAACTCTGGCACATATTTTCTATTTTCATTAACCCTGTTTACCATATGTTATAATTGTGTGGGCTTGGTAGAATTAAGTATGGTATTTGTTTTTTGGCTAATACGGAACATGGTGTCCACAAGGCATGAACCTTAAAGCAAAGGTTTCACAGGCTGTGGCCACATCTTAGCTTATTAGGCAGAAGATGGGTTACATTAGCAGATTTATACAAGAGCAGTTAGTAGGACAGATGGTACATGCTAAGAAATGCTGAGGTTAGGCCAAGTGGAATTCTTTCATGGTCAAATGGACACACTTTCCAATTACATTATATTGAGCTTCCCAAAGCAGAGTATTTAAGAGGCCATTTCATTAGAAACAATGCAATATAATAAAACTTGGTGCCTCTCTAGTAGATCCATCTCTTATAATATGGATCTGCTCAGCCTGCATTGTAGCATGGTACTGTATATTTGAAATGACCGTCATTAGGACAAAATATATTATTGTTACATTTGTGTGGAGCTGTAGGTCATTAATCTGTTTATCATTGTTGTGTTAGCATAGTGGAAAAAACCACCATGTCATAATGACACAGTGGCTGAAACTGGGATTAGAAATAAACTTAAAATATACAAATTACTCTGTGGGATTGGTGTATCATGTTACTAATATAAGTTTAATATGTTTTGATTGATCATATATCCTATGCCATCTGTCCTTCCGATCAATTAAAATGGGGATCAAGTGTCCTGTAGTTGTTAGACAGTAGTTCAGCCAGGAAAGAACAGATATGTTGTCATTGCATCTGGAGACACACAGCAATATGATACACAATGTAATGTACTGGAGAACAGATGCTACCACGAGAAAGAAGACAAATCATCAGAGCTGTATTGATTACAAAGAATTGATAACATATTTACAAACACCAACAAATATAGTCTTAAAAATGTATTTGCTGTCATTTGTATGTAGTACAAACCAACACACAACATTTTACATTTACAGAATTGCTTGTGTGTACTGTGAGTGCATCCTCACAGGAATCAGAAATGCTATATAGATATACAGTATCACACCTTCCACAGACTCTAGAAAATATATTTTTTTTTAAATACTGTCTTAAATGTTTATTTCTAAATTTATTTTAAGCAAGAGCAGAAATAAATATAATCATCTTGATCACAATGGTGCGCTGCCACAGTGTTTACTCATTATCAATGTGATTGATGCAAAATGTAAGTGTTATTTTGCCAGTTGTCTGTATAGAAGCTAACAGATGACCTATAACATAGAAGGTGACGGTGATGGTAGATAAGAGCCACATGGCCCATCATGTCTATACTGGCCCTAGACCCTATTTACCCTCAATTTAGTTTGGGATTTATAATATCCTTATATTTATCACATGCATTTTTAAACTGTTCTACTGTGTTAGCCTCAAGCACATCAGATGGGAGGCTATTCTACTTATCTATAACCCTTTCAGTGAAGTAATTTTTCCACACATTTCCTCTGAATCTACCACCCTCCAGTTTATATTCATGCCCTCGTGTTCTATTACACCTCTTCCTTTGAAAAATGCCACCCTCCTCTAGACGTTCACAACCCTTGATATATGTGAAAGCTGCTATCATATCCCCTCTCCCTTCTCTGCTCCAAGCTATACATGTTTAGTTCCTCTAGCCTTTCTTGGTATGTTTTGTGACACATGCCATGGACCATTTTATTTGCTCTTCTTTGCACAGTCTCTAATGTATTTATGTTTTTCTGGAGATATGGCTTCCAGAACTAAACACGTATTCTAGGTGAGGTCGTGCCAACGATCTCTAAAGGAGCATCACTACGTCTCTCTGTGTGCTACTAATTCCTCTGCCTATGCAACCAAGTATCTGACTTGCCTTTCTCATTGCTTTGTTACATTGCTTGGCTACCTTTCAGTCAAATGAAATAATGACTCCTAGATCCTTTTCCTCAGTAGTTTTTAATGCAGTGCCATTAATGATATATTGAGTTTTTGTGCCCCAAGTGCTTGATTTTGCATTTTTGACTATTTCTCCAGTCTACCTAGATCATCCCTCATTTTGTGTACCCCCTTCTGGCATGTCTACCCTGTTACATATCTTTGCGTCATCTGCAAAAAGGCATATATTTTCCTCGATACCACAGGCAATATCACCTATAAAGGTATTAAATAGCACTGGTCCAAGTACAGAACCCTGGGCTTGTTCTGTGAACTTGCCAACAAATAACTGTTCTGTTTCCATCTCTTAAGGTCTGTAAAAGAGAAATATATTCTGTATGATTAAACCTAGGAAGTGATCTAATTCCAAGTTGCTTCAAACCCTTTGGTACTAGAGAAGTGAGTAAAGAATTTGAACTACAAGTCCACTATACATAGTAGAATTGCTTCCTTTCATATGCTGCTTCAGCTTCTCTAGCTGCTTTTCTAGTAATTAGGTTATGATATGACTTTGACTAAACTTTCATTTCAATTGTTACATATAACCAAAAAGATTATCCAGTGTTATGAAGTAATAATTCCACCATCTTTGTACTTGCATGTGCAAAGCGTGTTTCACTCAGTGTAATTCTTATACTGCAGTGTCATAAGGGGTGAGCTTCCTGACTTTCTCCAAAAAATTGATAGCCATGTTACTCTTACTTAAGTCAGCAATACAGGGAATAGCTTTTCTATGTATAAACCTACGAAGTATCACTACCTCTCTGACAGGATCAGTAGGAGGATAATGATATAAGAGAAGGTGCTGCTGATTCACCTTCCCTATTGCTTCAACACTTTCTCACCACATTACCTTCACATTATTGATTAATAATTGATTAAAGAATAGGCTCATTGAACTTGGCCAACACATAACTGAAAAAGGGAAAGTAGTTACTTTGCAATTCAGAAACTAGATATTGTGAAAAACAGCAACAATTAAAAAACAACAAAAATGTTATTATTATTATTATAACATATTATTCTTGACATCCATCTGCACATTATATTTGTATTAGATATGGTTTAGCTTTACATACAGTATATAACAATATATAAAACTCAACATATGATGACTCTATCATCTCTGATGTCTGCTCTACTAGCTGTTTAGTGAACCATAGCTGAAGCAGAAATGTTTGGAAGTTGAAGTAGCCAGCTTTGGTTCAGTGATCGCACAGTAAGGTAGGCTCCATAAGATGCTTGCAGATATGATCTAAAGCAATGGCTTTACTTTTTCTACAGCATTAAATGTGGAGCAGTAGTTATAGTAATAAAGGGGTAGATTCAGAACTACGTTTGCCGTACGTTTATTCGCGTAGCGTATTTTCGTGTGCGTACATTCTATACACTCCCCTAGGCACACCCCTTGAATATACGTATTTTGTCAAGATACGCTTTCCAAACCCTACCTTAACTTTTGCCAACGTAACCGCAGTGATCCGCACACGTACGTATGGGCAACGCGTATTTATGCAGCTAAGCACGCCCATACTGTACACTTTAAATACGAACCCCCGCCTACTTAACGTATTTCAGACGTATTTTGGCCTCACGTAAAATTGGCACGCCCACATGTAATTATTTACGTGACACATATGTGAATGGCCAATATGTTCACAATTACGCTACGATACTGAGCTTATTTTCTATGGTGCGCATGCGCAGTACTTACCAAAAGGCGATTTTACGTTTCCGCCACACGTAAATTCGCTTACAAGCGCTGTTCTGGATCTGGGCCAAAATGTGTAATATGATTGTTTGTGTAAAAATATGTGCATAATGTAACAGGAAATGTGGCTTGTGTATTGTAATCTGACTAAGCATGTAACTATTGCATTTACTATGAGGGGTGATGGACTGTCATCATTTCTGCCCAGGGGTCCACTGTGTTTTAAGCTGATGCTGAGAGCTATCAGCACAAAAATAATTTTAAATAGATGAACAGTGACATTGCACACTGCAGTCTTAACAGCACATAACACTTTTTTCAGGTAAAGAATCACATGTGAATACTATTGCTCCACAGTGTTACGTAACCATTTCCTTTAATAATACGGTAACAATGAGCACAGGTAAATTGACTTTGCATGGGAAAGTGGAACTAAGAGAGACAAAAGATTTTGTCTATTGTAAAGCTGAGCAGTGTTGTGGAACCTAGCCCTAATTCTCCAGCTGACAATCAGTCATCTTCTCACCAAAATAGCCTTTGACTGACAGTTCCGAAATGTGGGGGATTCATTTTCCCTTTAGAAATAATATGGTTGATAAAGAAGAGCAATGAATTAATAATAAGTGTTTATTTTGAAAAGAATCATTAATTGAATATTTATTTCCATTCACCTGCTTGAAATAACCAAGGATTACAGATATTAGTGAAATACAAATAGTTTTAGGCTTGAAATGAATCAATACTGTTTTGTTGAATGTATGTGACATTTCTATAAAGTAGAATATAAAAAATAAAGGTCTGGATTCACAGTTACGTAGTTTTTGTCTTACGTACGTACGAAAAAACTATGTAACTGTGAATCCGGACCAAAATGGATAATCTAAAATGCCATGTAATAATCGCATCCTGCAATCAGTTACATAGGATATATAAAAGTAATAAATCAATCAATCAATCAATCAATCAATAACAAAAAGAGCATTTGAAAAAAAAGAAGGAAACAAAATAAACAGAGAAAACAAGTGGTGGAAAAGAAAGATACAAACAAATTTAGGAGCTAATCCAGAGCTGCAGTTATACTTTTTTAGGTGAAAACACAGCAATTTGAAGTACAACAGGAAAAAAAATTGCAAATGCAAAAGGCTGATCCACCTGTGTTCGCTTCAGTGCGCTCTGTGGAACTAGTGGAACACTGTGTTCTGCTTTATTAATATTAAAAAGGTGCAGCTTCAACCACAGCAGCCACCCTGCACTTCCTCCTAAAAACCTGTTGTACCATGGCTGTCAACTGATTGATTTTATTAAATGCAACTCATATTCATGGTAAAAACACATCCCTACACATCTCACAATCATTAAAAATGTCTGATTTAAGACTAAAACATGTTTGAAAACCCAATACGTACACAACACTATACTGACAAATTTTGGGTTTGCTCATGACTGCATAGCAGCACATTAATGCATATTTTGTTCTGGCATTCTTTTTTTTTTAAATATAGATTTACATTTTTTAAGGTATATATTTTTTTACTTAAAAGAAGATAAAATCTATTCATTTTATTTATTTACAGTCTTTATTATAATAAAACAACTCATAAATAACAGCAATTTAAATTAATAAATGTAAAGTAAACTTACAAAATATGTTGATACATATCTATATATATTGTTTCAATTTAGTTATAAAATATATGTATACTAGATTTTCTGTATCTATAAATATTAAAATGGCAAAATTAAATTAGGAGTGGTAATAGATTAATTATATTTGTTTTTATTTAAAAGGACACAGAAATATCACAAAGGGTATAGATAAAAGGATGTGTACATTCCCCCCCACCCAAAAAAAAATATATTGTTTAAAGTAAAAGAAAAAACATATTACATATATTGGGTTCCATGGATTGTTATCTTACATGCACAACTTGCCTTTTACAAATAAGAATGATTAACTTATTTTTTTTATTTAGTAAATGCTACCGGTCACTGAAGTGCTCCCCTCACCTTGATTATTCAGCTACAAATCCTTTATAAACAGATATAAAGAAAACGGTAACTGCTTTTGTGGTTACATTTGCTGATAAATATCTCTGGTAAAATTAAGTATAATAAAATAAATAAATGCAATTCCAATTAAAAGGTTTACAGACCAATTGTGATTTTCTAGTGTATGATGTGTTCCATGGCTTAATTAATATAGGGTTCATATAACATATCAAAGTACAAGAACTGAACATGACCCAGACCTGAACTGGATTTATACAGCTTGAGGTCAAGAAACCATTTTATGTTAGTGGGTTTTTTTTATTTTTTATTTCACTGTCCTCTTTATTCTCTATTTTTTTTGTTCCTCCCCTTCATTTATTCCCTAGATTTGTGTGAAGCTGATTGAAAGTCACCCTGGGAGAAGCTCAGCCTTTATTTCTGCTATTTCCAAAATCAGTTCAATTTCATAATCAGCCTTCTCTGTCTGAAATAATGAGAGTTTACATCAGTATGGCTTTTTTTATGTACCATAAAAAATCTGTCCAATAAAAATGCATTATTTTTTTACTTTTGTTTACTGCCCATATGGCTTCCAAAATCTGTTCCAACAAATCTTTTGTAGCATTGAGGTTATTTTTTTGTATAATGTGCTTTGTCAATATTTTGCTACTTATGGATTAAATGCTGACAGTGGCAATAACATATTTGTAGTGTCCATTGACTCATTTCCCTGTTATTTTGCAGGCCACTTCTGATACATTTCATTAGAAACATTTTAAATCACATTGGAGATAGGTTGGGCACCTGGAGACAAATTATGTTGCTATAGTCAACATTCTTTAGAGTATTGCAATGTCATGCACCTACAACATATCTGAAGCAGACAAAAGGGCCTCTTCTGACTGTCACGGTGACACACACACACACACACACACACACACACACACACACACACACACAGCATTGAGCATATTTTTAGAGTTCCCTCTTTTCGCTGTTTTGTAGAGCGTCTGCGATAAAAGAGTAATATTGCTGGAATCCAACCCAAGTTTATCAAGACTCTTGATAATAAATAACATGATACATAAAGAGGATGAATCCATAGTGGATGGAGGGTTTAAGGCCACGTGGAAAGTTTTGACAATATTAGGGTATTTAGCTTGGAAGAAGCAAGATATAATTTCGTTGCAGCACTCATAAATAACCCCTCATGTTATGTGCCTTATAGTTCACATAATTATCTCATTGTATGGTTAGCAGATCAAAGGATCATGCCAGAAACATTGGACAACCAAATTTACCTCTCCTCTCCTGACTTCAACCCCTGTGTTCTGTCTAAGATTTCCGAGTGCCTTGTGCCCCTATCCACATGGGTGGCCAAGCACTTCCTCAAACTGAATATGGACAAAATGGAAATCATTGTTTTTCCTCTCCCTAGGATTCCCCCCTATCACAATAACCACTGGTGATACCTTGCTGCCCAAGTGTCATTCTTGACTCCTCACTTTCCTTTATACCTCACATCCATGCCCTCTCTCATTCTTGGTGATTTTACCTACGCAACAATGCATCCATCCATCTCTTCTCACCAATGAAGCTACAAAAACCCTCATCCACTCTAGTCATATAATGTCTCGACTACTGTAATCTCCTCCTCATTGGTCTCCCACTCACCTGTCTTGCCCCCTTTCAATATATACTCAATGCTGCTTCCAGACTCATCTTCCTCTCACTCCACTCTACCTCGGCCTCTCCTTTATATCTAACCCTCCAGTGGCTTCCTGTCCGCTTTCAGATCTCTCTTTAAATTCCTTACCCTCACCTTTAAGGCTATCTCTTCATCCACTGCTCCCTACCTCTCTTCCCTCATCTCCATGCACACCCCTTCCCGTCCTCTCTGTTTTGCTAACCAACGCTGTCTGACCTCCCTACTGATCACCCGTGTCCAGGGGCCAGATTTACTAAAGGCGATTTTTCTAAATCGCCAGAGTTTCCTTATATTTAACGGCGATTTTAAAAACACTGAATTTACTAATGGAAAGTAAAGTCAAAATCGCCAGAGATTATGGTATTTCTAAATCGCCATAAAAAAATCACCATAGTTTAAAATCACCATTAAATCGATAGGAATCGATGGATTTACAAAGGGCTTTGTATGAAAATCGCTGCTAAATACACCCAAAATCTCCATAGATAAAAACAGTTGCATCTGACAGACGACTTTAACAAAAGTGCTGGCAATTTCTAACCTATTAATGAATGAGGCTTAAAATGTCACTTGACTTCCGCACCTGTAAGCCATGGGTACACCCTTAGTTCGGCATAGTCAGCCACAACCGCCTCACGTTTCTGTTTTTTATAATTGATTAGATCTTGTTTTCAATATTAGTTTCCAACTTATTAATCCATTCATTGTTAGTGTCCGCTAAAAGTATAGGTTTGTATTCACTTTCCAGTTTGTTATATAATTCATTGGCTTTTGTCATTACTGCTTTAGATTCCTCTATAACCAAGAGAATGAGGTCCTGGGAGCATTTGTTGAGTATCGCTACCCAACGGCGACAAAATGCTGGATTGTTTTTTCCTATTGTGGGGATGTTGTTCACCCTAAATCCTTTTGGGATCATTTTATCTCTAAAATAATCCGACAGTATGACCCCATGTAGTAAATAGCTGATCTCCTTCTTTTTAACTTTGAGTAATTCTCTGTATCTTTCTTGGTTGTTAATTTCTCCACCACTCTCCACTAGTCTTTCTTTAAACAGAATGTCTTCCACTTCATTTTCAGAGTAGGAAAATGTTTCCCCCACTGGTGGAATTGACCGCGGTCTGCATGCAGCTGGTTCCGTGGTTTGAGATAATTCATTGTTGGTAGACATGATAAGTTAGGGGTGCTCAGTTGCAGTGTAACACCAAAGGTTATACACTGATAAATAAATAGTCCAAATTACTGGCACTCCCTGTAGGCATATATTTTCATAGATATCTTGCTCAGGTGCTGCTCCCCTTATGGTTGTCAGCCATACAAATATATCACTAAACAGGAGGCACTCAGAGACTAGTATTCCAAAAAAAAGTCAAACAGCCAAATGTTCCAAGTTTCAAGCTTTACTAGCTTTTCATCAGGGAAATTATAACAACAGTGTACAAAGTGAATAAACTATATAGACTTACCCCAAATTGTGAACACCCACAGCTGGTGGCCGCGTGGTCGACGGCGTCGGCTGCCTCCGGCCCGTTCCGATGACATCATGGTTTGCGTCGTGCCGGTTGCCACAGTAACCCAGCCAAATATCCGTTTTACATCTAATTGTGGGTGACAGATATATTTATCCTCCCGAACTGTACCACCATATCTCCATTAAGTTTAAGTAATATTGTCCCTATAATAATTTCTAGTATCTATCTTAATATTAGAGTATACATTGCGGCCTTGCATTATTGTTTTTAATCACTTTGACACTTGTTGTCTGATCACGTTAGTCACTAACAATGTGTTTACTTCTGGTTATCAGGGTGACCGGCGGCATGCGGACGAGCCTCCGACACGTCACACTGATGGATTGGGATGTACTCGCTACACCGCACGCGCAGTGGCCAACTGACAGTTTACCACTGTTTGGCTGGGTTACTGTGGCAACCGGCGCGACGCAAACCATGACGTCATCGGAACGGGCCAGAGGCAGCCGACGCCGTAGACCACGCGGCCACCAGCTGTGGGTGTTCACAATTTGGGGTAAGTCTATATAGTTTATTCACTTTGTACACCGTTGTTATAATTTCCCTGATGAAAAGCTAGTAAAGCTTGAAACGTTGGAACATTTGGCTGTTTGACTTTTTATTGGAATACTAGTCTCTGAGTGCCTCCTGTTTAGTAATATATATCCCAACTTTGGGACATATATCATGTATTTTTTAATTGAGAGCTCACCCCCGGCAGAGGTCCCCAAGTCTCCAAAACAGCTATTTTGAAACAGTGGCCCCTGTCAGCTGCTATTCCAGACAAGGATAGCAGCTGGCAGGGAGTGCTCTTTCAGAGTAGCTCTGACTTTTATTTTAAAGATAGAAAGTTATAGTTTGTTACTGGTTAACTGCAAGAGTGCTGGGGTGCTTTTTTAGTATCTATGTAAACTCCCCATACCTTGCAGCACCTGCTCTATATTAAATAATAAATTGATTTGAGCATCCTCCATTTTGTGTGCTTGTTTTAAGGCATGTCTGGGACAGCAGCTGTCAGGGGGTGCTGTTTCAGAGTGGCTATTTTGGGGACCTCTGTCGGGGGGGTGAGCCCTCAATTTAAAATACATGCTATAATACCCAAAGTTGGGAATCTGACAGTTTTAGGACCACCAAAACAGAGAAGCCTTGTAAGTGGCTGGTGGCTTATCATACATTTCTAACTAATTCTCTGACTTTTATTTTAAAGATAGAATATCATGGTTTGTTGCTGATTAATTGCAAGAGTGTAGAAATTGGAATGTGAAAAAGTCTTTGTGAAATTGCCATTATTCACATTAAACATACATTGTCACCCACAAAGCGGGTGAAATCCAATTTCTTTAATCATTTACCCCAATCCCCTCTCTTTCTAAACTGCCATAGATTTCTGAAGGGCCCTTCTGCCATCATATTCCTCTGTCTTCAGTCCTGCCAATTAGTTTATAAACTTTCAGGAGATTGTCAGTGTGATCTTTTTGTGAATTCCTAGCACATTAATATTAACAATAATAAACGAAGCTTATCCATTGTTCGTGTTGGATTGTTTTAAATATGAAACAAATATTAATATTATATTGGTTAACCTATGACTGTGTCATTTTAGGATGCCACATAAAAGAATCGTGTTCTTTACAATGCTCAGATAAATTAGAACCTTTATTTCAATAGGGATTATTTGTGAATGCTCTGCTGTCAGATTGTCTCTCTTTAATCTCAGGTCTTTGCATCTGCATCAGTAATGAAAGGAAACTTCTTTCTAACAATGGAAAGCTTAGTGTGACTGCATCTATCAAGAAGAGGAATCAAACCACCTATAGACCTCTTTGGAAGGAAGAGATTGCCAATGTATGGGACTCTAGAGTAGTAAAGGGGCCTAGACAAAAATCTGCCAAGTCAATGTACTTGAGCAATGAGAGGAAAGAAAAGTGTCTGTTATGGTCAATAGATTTATTGAGGCTAATAGAGCATGGTGGTCTTTGTAAGGCTGAAGAGATCTATCTTTTTAATGAGTCTGACAGCATTTTCCACTAGTATACTAGTAATACAGTACCTCTTTGTAGACAGCAAGGTGACCTCCTATAAATTTTAGATTCTGAAAGGAAAGAAAACACTTCCTAAGCTTTAGTGAGGTTGTCTGACCCAACTCTTCACAGCTTAGACGAAAAGATCCATGACAGAAGAGAAAACCACGAGTTATTAAGTGTTCTTAAATATGCAGTTTACATTGAGGGGCTAAGGATTTATGCTTGTCTTACATCTACCTATGTGATGTAGGCTTCCAGAGGTGTAAACAGACTCTGTGTTGTTGAAGAAATTGTGGTCTGTAAAAGTTGGAAGAATAGATTTGTATCCAAGGTCAAAGGCACATTGTATACAGAAATCTATACTTTGAATTAATCGCAAGATTACCAAAATGCCAATGTAGCTGTTACAGAAAGCATGAACTATTTGCAGCAAATTCTGCATAGATGACAGGAATGAGAATGTGAAAAATGGAGTATAGACAATGCTAAATTGTCCAGTTTTAGGTGAATAGAAAAACAAAGAAAAAACCATATACTGTAGCATTTGTTGGCATATGTACTATCTTTTAATATATCTTCATGCTTGTTATTGCCCAGAAATGCTTTTTTTAGGTGCAAGTGTAGACCTGAGCAATACCATGTTGAACTGCAAGGGGAGGCAAATTTAAATAGTGAAAGCAGATATAGAATTGAGAGGTGAAATTTCTTAGCTCTGTTCTATTTTATAGATTAAACATAAAGCTCTGCAGTATTTGAGCACTGTGTACAAAAAAAAAGTATTTTCCCTGCATGCAATTTGTTATTATTATTTGGCCCCCCTCAAATTGCAACATGATTTAGCTGAGCTGCACACACACTTGCAACTGTTTTGCCCTTACTCTTTAACACAACATAATTTGATTCCTATGAATTATATATATTATATATCCTAACTTTTATTCTACATTTCTTGGTAGATTTGTAATTTTTGGGATAAAGTTGCCAATCTAGCCGGCCTTTTTTCAAAAATGATTCAGTCACTGGCTGAATGGAGGCTGTGGGCTGGATCCAGACTTAAGTAAGTGCTTGTAATTAGTTACTCCTGGGCTAAACCATTTTGATTGCAGGGTAGTCATATTTCATCTGTTGCACACTGTATTAGAGATGAGAGGTGATGTTTCCTATCCCAAGTTTAAATAACAGTGTGACAGCAAAGCTGGTCAGTATCTGTGAGCAGTAAGCAATTCAAAGATATATCCCTGCATGCAAAGAATACAATTAACTTAACTCCCCCTGCAATCAACATGGTTTAGTCCAGGAGTAACTAAGTTCAAGCACTTACTTAAGTCTGGATCCAGCCCTGTATAATTAATGAAACAAAAAATAATAGAAAATAGCTTTTGGGAGTTGGAACCTATTTCCCAGTTCCAAATAGCTAAAGGCTGTGGCAGTTGCATCGGGTGTAATAAGATAGGGTTAAGTTGCGACAGCAGTGGGCTAAGATAAGGATTATGATTTAAGGGGAAATGTAAGGGTTAGGCTGCAGGGCATGGAGGTTTAGGGTTAAGCTATGGGACATGGAGGGTTAGGGTTAGGCTATGGAGCATGGAGGGTTAGGGCAAGAGGGAAAGGTAGGAGGGTTAGTCAAGGAGGATAAGGTTAGGGTTAGGCTGTGTGAAACAGATTGTTAAGGATAGGAATAGGTTAGGAGTAGAGGGCTAGATCCAGAACAACGCTTGTGAGCAAATTAACGCGTGGCGGAGACGTAAAATCGCGTTTTGGTAAGTACTGCGCATGCGCACCATAGAAAATACGCTCCGTAACATAGCATAAATGTGAACATATGGGCCATTCACGTATGTGTCACGTAAATCCTTACGTGTGGGCGTGCCAATTTTACGTGAGTCTAAAATACGTCTGAAATACGCTATGTAGGCGGGGGTTTGTATTTAAAGTGTACAATATGGGCGCGTTTAGCTGCGTAAATACGTGTTGCACATACGTATGTGAGCGGATGACATCGGTTACGTGGCCAAAAGTTAAGTAGGGTTTGGAAAGCGGATCTCAGACAAAATACGTAGATTCAAGGGGTGTGCCAAGGGGAGTGTATAGAAGGTAAACGTATTGCAAGCGGAGTTCTGAATCTACCCCAGGGTTAGCTAAAACAACTGACCTTTCAGTAAATAACTTCATGACTCCAGGAGCTACTTTATCACCGCTTTCTACAATGCAGACTTTCTTATCACTCATTAGTTATTATTTAGATATTTCCAAATATATGCAACGTGCCATAAAAAATAGCATTTTCTAGGTAATTAGTTAATGAATAATGTAATATTATTCTAATCTAATGTAATATTTTTTTATTTAGTCTCTTACCCATCATTGTGTGTTATGTGCAGTGTGGATTAATGTCATGTAAGTGTAGATTGTAGCCATTTACTCATAGGGCCTCTACTATTTCTTTGGTACATAGCTCCAGATTCACAGTTACGTAGTTTTCGTCCTACATACGTTGTTTTAAGAATTGAGCTACTATGCATGCAAAGTAGCTTATTTACGCTATCTACGTACCATTTCTGTATGTAGGTTGCTAGTAGCTCAATTCTTAAAGCAACGTATGTAAGACAGAAACTGCGTAAGTGTGAATCTGGACCATAGTCTCTTATTTCACTTAAGAGAATAACTACCTGGGGGCAGATTCAGTTGTGTGCACGATGTGCCTCCGGAACGGGACACCACATTAATTTACATCACGGATTATATCTCACATCCCATGTTCGGCTACCAAAATAGACGGGAATAGATGCACTTCGCACAAATTCCCGTCATTGTGGTTAATTGACTCTCCCCCTGAAGTACTCATATTGAGAAACATACTCCTAAATCTTAAGGTCATTCTGAATGGATCAGGGGGAAGTGATGTCATGTACAGTCTACCCAGATTTAGTGCTGTGAACTGGGATAGACTTCTTTATTTGGGGGGAATAAGATGTGTTTTTTATAGTTGGGTTTTATAATACTAATAGTTGTTAGTATTAGTCTTTTAACCTTTTTTATATGTTATGTGATCTTCCTAGTATGGGGTGTGTTTATCGTATTGATTTTCAATCTGCACCTGTTGCCAAGGAGTAAACCAACGAGGAGATTGGGACGAACAATTACTATTATATAAGGATCTCCATTACAGAATCAATATGGCAAAATCCTAATCCCCACTGTGAGCCACTCTTCTTCTCTTAACTCTGCCAGTGCCAAATATAATTGTAAGCTGACTTACAAAAGGCATCAATACATGAAGTCAGCTGTATTATTTCTTTTGTTCTGCAAAACACACCAAAAATACTTTTGCTTTATCATTATATCTTATATGAAAACAGTAATGTTTGTTAAAAATTAAGCAAAACAACAACTAAAACTTAAATAAACGATTGCAAACATTTTTGTATTCTGGGATTCAAAAGGCCCCATCACGCATGCAATGTATGTAGCACGTTTAGAAAACACAAAATAATATTTCAAAACAAAAGATATGTGCACACTATATAGCGAAAACTATCTATGTTTTGCGGTACCTTGTAGTTCAAAGACTCAGGGCCAGATAAAAATGGGTCTAATGTGACTAAAGTCCCAGCTAGAATCTGATTGGTTGCTATGGCCACTTTTTCTTTTCCACAGTTTATTAAATCTAGCATTTTTAGTGTTGTCTGGTATGCATTATAGGAGAACGCAATTAAATAATAAATGTAGAGGCTGGTCTGCAATTCTACATTACTAGACCAATGTATATGGGAACTTATATATATATATATATATATATATATATCTATCTCATGACCTGATGATACCTTCTCACAGCTACACATATAGCTTACCAAGCAGAAGTGAACAGCACCATCTAATGGCGTGCCCTTTGCACGATATTTGCATAACTTTATAAATGTGAGTAATGAATGTAATAATAGCCTTTATATAATCCTGATAACTTAGAAAATAGATATTTTTGTGCAGTGTCCCTTTTACAGGATTTATTATCTATAGATGCTGAATGAATAAATATTTATATGAAACAGTTGGGCTCAGCTGGTGATATAATCTGAAAGGATGAGACAGTGCACCATAAAGCCTAGATACAGTATTAGAAAGGAATTGTGTCTGCACAGCATTACACAGCAATTGAATGAAATGGTAGGGAAATATAGCAATTACCCAAGTAAATTGCACGTTTTTACTAGCTATATTGCTTCAGGTTAATGCCAGTCTGAAGTAGAATTACAAGCCATTTCCTAAATATCACTGCTATCGGTGAAGTTATATTGTGAGGAAGGTAAAAACAAATTGAAATAGCAAAAAAGGGTATATATATATATATACATACATACATACAGTGATTGGACAATGTTAGGAAATTTTTTCAGGTTTGACACCATGATTATAAAATCAAAGATATAGAGAATAAACACATTGGGTCGGATCCAGACCTATTGGCGCCCGAGGTCATTACGGCCGGCATTGTAGCAGGGAGCACTCCCCGCTAAGGGTAGTAAAATCTGGAATAAAAACAGAATGGAAGTTGCTCAATCAATTTATAGGTATATGTTAAACAGGTGCGTGAAAGGCAGAGGTTAATCTGCTAGCCACAGAAACAAAGGGAGAAATAGCCCCAGCAACACTGCCATAAACCAGTAACAGACTACACCGTTATATCTGTAAAATAAAACACAGAAATGTTCGTTACACATATTTGATCGAATATGCGATAAGCCACCAGCCACCGTCAAGGCCTTTCTGTATATGGTGGTCCTAACTCTAACAATGAGAGTCCCAGTATTGGGTCCCATATATATGTTTATAAATTGAGAGCCAACTTACCTAGGAGACACCCCTTAAAGTCTCCAAAATGGCTGCTGTGAAACAGCTACAATCTGGACAATTACGTGTCGAGATTCCTACCTTAACATTTACGACTTGGTCTGCGGCCGTAACATTGTCGTGATGGGGCTTCCCCCACCCGAGCCCTAATTTAAATGCCTATCTCCGCCTATATGGTGGACATATGGCAAACATAAAAGGGGGGACAGCCCCTATTACGTAACAGCCTCCGTACATAATGTATGTTACGTATGCTATGCACTGCTCCAGCGTAAGAAGGTTGTGCGTATACGTAATTACGCAATCGCCATACTTAATTCCCCTGTCGGACGTAGCCCAGGATCTGGGCCATTGAGAGCATGCCTTGTTGAGTAAAGGCTGTTGTCAAAGCCAAGGGTGGCCCAACCAACTACTAGCAGAGCTATATTCTAACAAATCCAAGGGTAGCCCAACCAACTACTAGCAGAGCATATTCTAACAACTCCAAGGGGGGCCCAACCAACTACTAGCAGAGCATATTCTAACAAATCCAAGGGGGGCCCAACCAACTACTAGCAGAGCATATTCTAACAAATCCAAGGGTGGCCCAATGAACTACTAGCAGAGCTATATTCTAACACATCCAAGGGTGGCCCAACCAACTACTAGCAGAGCATATTCTAACAAATCCAAGGGTGGCCCAACCAACTACTAGCAGAGCCATATTCTAACAAGGCCAAGGGTGGCTCAAGCAACTACTAGCAGAGCTATATTATAACAAATCCAAGGGTGGCCCAACCAACTACTAGCAGAGCTATATTCTAACCTAATGTATGCAAAAGCTGTTAAATAAAAAAAGTTTAAACTAAAAAACAAGTTTATATAAAGTATTGCCACTATTTTATCAAAATTTTACAAAACAAACTAAGTTGTAATTTTCCAAGACATTTTTGATGCAGTATTACAGATTTAACAGGTAATAAATGTTATACCAACATTTTCAGTTTCGTTAAACACTTGGGGCTTGAACAAGACACAATAATGTTATTTTAGGCATGCAGCGTGTGTAAATCTGGCTGTGGGAACATACGGCACATGCGTGCGACAAATGTTACACATTGTACATCACTTGTACTTAATTCCGTACGATAGGGCACAACATCCCTACACAAGCTGATTATATGCATTGTGACAGGAGGGAGGCATTTAAATTGTACAGTATGGGCTGAATTAGGCACTTACGTATAGCAAGGCATTACATACAAGTAAAAGTGAGATATTTCAAGCCTTTATTTGTATTCATTTTTATGATTATGGCTTACGGCTTATGAGAACCCCGAAATCAAAATCTCACAAAATTAGAATAATGTGACAAGGTTCAATATTGTATGCTCAAAGTGTCACACTCTAATCAGCAAATTAATTCCAAACACCTGCAAAGGGTTCCTGAGCCTTTAAATGGTCCTCAGTCTGGATCAGTAGAATTCACAATCATGGGGAAGATGCTGACCTGACAGTTGTGCAGAAAAGCATCATTGACACCCTCCACAAGCAGTTGGATGTTCTCAAAGTGCTGTATCAAAGCACATTTATAGAAAGTTAAGTGGAAGGGCAAAGTGTGGAAGAGAAAGGTGCACAAGCAGCAGGGATGACTGCAGCCTGGAGAGGATTGTCAGGAAAAGGCCATTCAAAAGTGTGGGGGAGCTGCACAAGGGGTGGACTGAAGCTGTTGTTAGTGCATGAAGAGCACTAAATGTCTTCAAATGTCGCATTCATCTTGTCAAGCCACTCCTGCACAACAAACAACATCAGAAGCATCTTACCTGGGCTAAAGAAAGAAAGAACTGGTCTGTTGCTCAGTGGTCCAAAGTCCTCTTTTCTGATGAGAGCAAATTTTGCATCTCATTTGGAAACCAAGGTCCCAGAGTCTGGTGGAAGAACGCTGATAGCATCCATGCCACGCCGCATTGAGGCAGTAATTTGTGCAAAAGGGGCCCAAACCAAGAATGAATACATATGCATGATTATACTTTTCAGGGGGCTGACATTTCTGTATTTAAAAAGCTTTTATTTTTAATGTAATATTCTAATTTTGTGAAATTTTACTTTTGGTTCTCATAAGCTGTAAGCCATAATCATCAAAATGAATACAAATTAAGGCTTGAAATATCTCACTTTGCATGTAATGAGTCCATATAATATTTTTGACAGGAGCTAATGAAATTGTGAATATGTGTCCAGCATTAAGACTATCATTTTATTATGAGACATTTTGGCTTATTTGTGTACTCACAATTTTATTGACTAACACTCTAGTAATGTTAAGGTTCCTATACTGGATTAAATCAGTGACTGGGAAATGTTTCTTTCAGCTGTATCTAATATTTGTGCATATTAGCTATTTTGTGAGTTTTATTAATATTGACTATAAGCACTCCTATGTTGGTACTCATGCCTCTGTAATGACACTAGTGAATTAATATGCTGGATTCACATGAATATTGTTTCATCCCTAATAATGGCTGATGGATCAGTGATTCATATTATTTGCCCTCTATAAGCACCATATACATAGTGTGCAAAAGAGTATTCTCATATCCATTTCCAAAAATGCAACTAGTATAAGCAGAGAAAGCTATTAAAGCCCCCTCGTATATGTTGAATCTCCTCTGGGAAACAGATTCATATTAAAACATTTTATGGTGTCTCTATGCATCTTTAAAATACATATGCAGGGTTTTCAGAAGCTTGTGCATATAAATTGAAATTTGCAGTCGGAGGCATAAAATTCATACATTCATACAGCTCCACAATTCAGTTTTCTAACCACAAGGATGAATTTTCAAAAATATACATATTCTTTTCTTGGAAAAAAAAAAGTAATTGAGAGAAGGAAAACATAAAATGTGGGAGAACACTTATCAAAAATTGATATCCAGAAGTTAAGAGGCCTATTGTAAGCACCATCACAGATTCTAGTGGATTGTTCACTGTCTTACCTCCAGCTATTCAGATTCTCTCCAAACTTCAGTGAGGATAGGAACCTTTACAGCATGGTTTTTTATTGCAGCAGTAGATGTAGGCAAGGGATTACACCAAAACAGTCATCCTAACAGCCTGAGACACCATGTGCAACATCCGAGAAGTTTTGTTTTTTTTATATTTATTTTATACTTAAATACTGTTCAGTGCCACATTGAGTGACATGGTTTTATATTCTGGACATTTCAAGTAACTTGTAGTATTCAGATGTGTTTTGGCTTTAAGGGCCGTATACAGACCAACGGACGTATTGCATAAACGTCCGGTGTTTACCGAAATGTATTCTGCACATGCGTAGTCATCTTTTTACGTAATCTACGTATCTTTTCGGCACGTAGATTGTGTATATGTGACCGCATATGTGTAGATTACGTAGATTACGTAAAAAAAATGACTACGCATGCGCAGAATACAATTTCGGTAAACACCGGACGTATATGCAATATGTCCAGTGGTCTGAATACGGCCCTAAGTCTTTGAACAATAGATTTTTTTTACTTTTCCGTGACTTTTAACAACTAAGGGCCAAATTTACTAAGCTGCGAGTTTGGAAGAGTGGAGATGTTGCCAATCAGATTCTACCTCTAACTTTCTTTTACATACTAGAGAATGTCAGCTAAAATCTGATTGGTTGCTATGGGCAACATCTCCACTTTTCCAAACCCGCAGCTTAGTAAATCTGTCCCTAAATGTACTACAGGGTTGCCGACTTTTTAAGGCTTCCCTCCGGGAGATTTGCCGGCTATCCCGGGATACCGGGAGAACTGCCCAAATTTTGGGAGTCTCCCAGATATTCCGGGAGCGCCGGCAACCCTGATGTACTATGTCCTTGTTACAAATGTGGAACAAAGTATAATTGGAAAGTTTTTGGGTGAGAACACCAGGGGCTAGATTTACTAAACTGCGGGAAAGGAAATGAGGAGAACTTGATAGCAACCAATCAAGTTCTCACTTTCTTTTACATACAAAAAATATCAGCTAGAAGCTGGCGGGTTGCTTTGGGCAACATCTCCACTTTTCCATTCATGCAGCGTAGTAAATCTAGCCCTAGGTTCCAAAATATTATTTCTAGCAACAATATCATAATTTGGTTAGCTTGCAATTTAACTGAAAGATCTTACATTTAAGAATGTTGGACCTGAACCAGACTTCTGTGCATGTTCCGTATGCATGGAGGTCTAGCAGTCCGCATGATAGAGGAGAGTGAATCTCCTGTTACTCTCCTCCCTCGTGCAGAGTTCTGACCCAGAACTAGAATGCAGATCTGTGCGGAACTGCCCAGTGCCACCCCCTCACCCCCATCTACATGCCAATGTCCACCCCTCTTGCATGAAAAAGGCAGATTTGGTAGGAGATCTGTAGCGTGACATCTGCTACATGCATGTGCGGTTGTAATGTTTAGGAACTAATTCTAATTCTGGATCAGGCCTGTTAATCTCAAGATTGGTTGTGCTACATGGTTGTAATGTTTAGGAACTAATTCTAATTCTGGATCAGGCCTGTTAATCTTAAGATTGGTTGTCAATGTGTGTGTGTGTGTATATATATATATATATATATATATATTTGCAAATATTTAGATTTTGTAGAAAAAGGTTATACATATTTACATTGGATATATATTATTGATGCCACTTTTATACTATAAATAAATAATAGATATGATACCTGTATTCACTTGTTACATTCCCCTTTGTAAAAGAAGGTAATAGAATCATCGTCTGAATGCTTTTATGAAATATTCTTTGCCATCCAGGTTAAAAGATCTGAAACTCTCCGTACATCTCTCCCCCATTTCCCTCCTCCCCGTTACCACTGTCATGTAAGCTAGACACCTGACAGGAAGACAGTTTTGACATGTTACAACACTCCTGAGCCTAAGGATTTATGCCTCATAAATTCCTCATGCCATCCGCAGGCACCTCAGCCCATTTTTAATATAAACTCATCCCTGAGTGCTCAGGCTGTTATCACTTTACATAAAACTATTTATGGCCTTTTTATTAAAAAAAAAAAAAAAAAAGATAAAAAAAGAAAAAAATAAACCCAAAAAAAGAAAAAAAAAAGAAAAAAATAATAATATAAATGGCATGATCTTTGAAATAGGAGCAAAACTCTCAGCACCGTCAGGTTTTAAATATTTCCCTGCTAAGTTTCTGTGTCTTGGGGTAAGTGGCCTGATATATACAGGCTATAATGAAAGCGAAGGAGGCTTATCTGTCAGCTCTGCTGATTGCTCCTTCGTTTGACAGTGATCCATCTTGTTTATAGGGAATATCAAGAAGCAGTACCATCTGCGGCACCAAGAAACATAATTATCCTGCAAGGCGAAGAGGCTTGAATTTCTTTCAGCGCATTTCATCTGAACACTAAATCAGTGGCAACACATGGGGCCTAATTTAGCTGCACCTATCTTTACAATGTATGATTTAATTACAAGTGTGAAATTATTATGTGGAATATCTTGGTCAAAGAAAAATATGAATATAATATAATATAGATCATTTTTACTGTCAAAGTTTGGTATGTTTTCATATTTGTATAATTACATTAGTAACCCATGGTCACAAAACAAAAAGTTAAGTTAAAGATATTACATATTGTTTATTTAATAGTATTCTTATTAAAAAAAAGGGGAAAAAAGCCTAGCATTGTACACAATACAAGCAGATCTGAGACAATAGATAAAACCTGTGACAAACCAATACACAAAATAATGTATGTGAACAGGTTTTGTGTTTTCATTTAACAGCTTCAAACCCTGTAAAAAACAGTATTAGTATGTTAAGTAAACTAACAAACAAATCATCCAGTTATTACTATTGCAATTTGTCATTTAATATTTAGGGATGATGGTATATATAATACAGTATTATTTATACCTATAGTTTAATGTATTAAAACTTTTCAACACATTTATTTAGTTAGTTGCTGTATAAAGGTCCTAGTTCCACAATTGTTCAGTAGAAGCTTTAACAATGATATAAGAGTAAATAATAAAATAAATTGTAGCAGAATCAACAATACACTTATCACCCCTTTACTGATAAATGGGGAATAACAAGTCCTATTTGATTCATTCCTCACAAGTTAACACATATTTTCGAAAGAAAAAAAATTATGTTGCATACAAAGAATATTTTCACAATTTGTAAAATTATTACCATAAAGACCATAGTCTACTTGTCAATAAAGTGGGTTTAAGATTATATAGATCATGTGACACATCGGGGGGCAGATCGAGAACAACGTCAGCGAGTGAATTTAGGCTTGCCGCTAGCCAGAGGCCTTGGAATGGG
>WWET01000115.1:687046-702980 GCA_011038615.1 Limnodynastes dumerilii | reverse complement strand
CGAAATCCCGGGCGTGTTGACGCCCCGCCCGGAACACAAACAGAACGGACGTAGAGGAAGCCGGGTCCCGCCGCCGTAAGTTAAGGGTTTTTTTTTATTACAGCTCCAGCAATGAAATGAAATTCCTGGGGGTAATATGGATTCATACTTATGCCCGGCTGTGTCTTGGCAGCGTGACCATCCATTACCCTCAGGAATTTCATTTTTACCCCATTTGGGATAATTTACCCTGGTTCCCCGACCACTGAGTTATAGGAAACGTCATTACTCAACTCTAATTCTGTTTTCATAGTTTAATTGTGACTTAGAAACATGGGGCCGTATTCACAGATCTGTTTTTGCGTGGTGTTCCGTGTGTATTTTTAGGATCGGAGTAACTGTATTTTCGCTATTTAGAATTTACGCGTGGAAGCCCATTAGGCACATACTTGTGAATCGCACTTGGGGACATACGTGCGGAGGGGCGTGGTTGAAATCCATACGGACAAAGTTACATGAAAGTGGGTGGGTGGAGGCGCAGTTAGTTACATACGCACGTATGTAAGTATTATATACACGTAAATATACACGTAGAGATAAGGGTGCCCTATGGAGGGGGAATCAACCAAAACCCGTCCGTGTGAGGGGAGTGCCATGGGTGTTGCCTTGCAATGTACGTGCATATAATTGCGTACCTTTAACTAACGGATCTGTGAATACGGGCCATAGAAAGTGACGGCAGATAAGAGCCACACGGCCCATCCAGTCTGCCCAGTTGTTTGTTTAAAACTATACTGATCTTATTTACCCTCAATTTTGTTTGAGATTTAGGATATCCCTATATTTATCCCAAGCATGTTTACACTGCTCTACTGTGTTCTACTGTAGCTTCTCTCTCAGTTCTACATGTCCACCTCCTGTTTTGCCATTACTCTCGCACTCTGGATCAGCTCATGTGTGTATAGTGTTTCTGGTATCATTGACTTCAATTATGTAAATTCGGTCACAACCTGTTTGTTGCCACTTTTTAGAAGTGTGACAATAAACCTAATTTATTGTGTAATAACAAGCGGTGGTGAGGTATAAACAAGAATGCTGCAGAGTAAATCCAGAAGGTCGGACTTCTGAACACAGGAGAAACATTATCATGCAGAGAGGTCATTCCTGGAACAGCAGTTATATGGAATTGGATTTTCTGATGCCATAAATCTGCCATCTGCAGATCTGCAGGTTCACAATGCCCACTAATCAATAACAATGAATTCCTACTGACATTCAAATATGTCCAGCCAAAAGCAAAGGTTTATGGTAGATGTTTAATTATAATAACTGTATGCTCCATGGAATACTGAGTTCTGCTTTCAGCCACTTTGGTTTGTTGACATAACTTATGTTTGTATTTGTATATTTGGCCAGGGTCATCAGATTTCTTTTGCTTCCCAGTCAGAACAAATTCGGAACCATCTAGACATCCATTATACTTATGATAGAAATCCTTGATTGAGTTTACAAGTCTGCACCCCCAGTATAGGCGTTCCCAGGCCCGTTGTCATCCCTAGGCATGTTTCAGCAGATGTCTAGGGCACCTAGCCTTGGAGGGTGGCACAGAGATTCTCATGCACACCAATCCTGTGACTGCTGTGGAGCACACAAGCCACCGCTCAGTTAACATCCTGCAGTAGTTCTTACTTGTACTGGTTAGCCACTAAGCTGTCAGAGACATGACAGCTGAGCAAGTAAAATAAGCGTCACCACAGGGAATCAGCTGATCTGGGGCTCCTGCATCATACAGTACAATGCTGGAGCCGCAGCTCACTTGATCCCCTATATCTTTGAAGCAATGATAAGGGTAGCTGGGGGAAGGGGACGTGATGGGCTGAAGCTTTGCCTTGGGTTTCTAGAGACCTATCACTGGACTTGGGCATTCCCTTGTTCTGTGTACTGATACAGGCTTCCATACTTCAATACTTCCCTATGCTTGAGTCAGATAACTAAAGGTAGGCCCTGACTGCCATACCGTATGTCTAAATGTGTGAACTATCCAATTCCTTTGCTTAGGGATTTCATTGCATCAAAATTAGAACAGCCTATACTGTGCAAATATATAACCAACAGGTTGAGACAAAGAGATTCCAAGCAATGCCATTCTTCAATGCCTGATAATAAGTCTGCAACCTGTTGGGGTCAAGCAACAGCTAGAAAAATTGAATAGTTGCCTATGTTTAGTACTTTAACACATGTATAGATAAATTGCCCCATACAGCCTTTACTTCGTCTGTTTGAGTAGACATCTTGAAAACATTTTGTTTCACCATATTGTCAGGTTAGGGTCACCAAATTCTATTTTCTTTGAAAGATTTTGCTCTTTTTAGCCTTATTTATATACTAGTAGCCATGGACAAGATCCAGAGATTGAAAATAAGAGGAAATCAGGAGGCAAATGACCCCTGGGCAAAACCATGTTAAATTTCAGGGGAAGTCTAATGAATGTTATTCTTTGCATGCAGGAAGAACACATTGCTCTTGCTTGTTTTTACACAGAAACAAGCTGTACACTGTTATTTAAACTTGGGCTAAGAAATATCTCTTCTCAACTCAATACTGTTTACAGCTGATGAATTTGGCCTCCCCTGCAATTCAATATGGTTTTGCCCAGGTGTAACTTTCCTTCTGATCCTCTGGATCTGGTCCATTATTACTTTATTGTGATAGCAACATCATTGTGGAAAGTGTTTTACTATATTTCATGTTCCATCTGTCTTTTTTGAAGTACATGCATGGTATGTGTGCATATTACTAAACCTGGAAGTAGTACTCCATAGTGCACCCTCTGTTTCTTTTTTTTATGTATTCCACTGTGGTGGAAGTCTAGGGCTGATCTTGGACAATCAGAGGAGCTGCAACAGAATTCTTATGAACTCATGTTGGCCACTGTTGGAATCTGATGTTTGAGCCCAAGAAGAGTAATATGAGGAGAACGATTTTTTTTAGATTAAGAGTGATTTTGATAAGCAGTTATTCAGGTAATATACTGTGAATGCATAAATGGGAGGGATTTTCCCCCCATGGGTTTTAGTCTTGAGGGTCTCATGGACAAAATATACTATCTTTGAACATTTTTTGGTGCATGCACATTAGAGTGGAGTTGCTATATATTAAGCATTACTAACTTGATAAGAAGAGGAAAAGATTAAGGATTGTGAATAAGAAAAGACATCACTAGATGCTCATTTTATTTGTTAGGTGGCTAAACATAACTCTGATAAGGGTGTCCCAGTCTACACATTCCAAATGTATGTCACTGCCTGGTAAGCTATAAGATTATGCCCTATCAATGAACGTAATTAATGAAAGACTCTGGAATTCATAGAGCGTGGTGGGACTGCAGCAGTCAAGGATGATCATTTTCTCCAAAGCAAAGTCCAGTGTATACTGACGCATTGACAATAATGTTGTGAATGTTAAGCATCAGAGTTGACACTAATAGCATAATGATGTCAATTTGCCAGTCAGCATTGCACTGTTTTCTCCTTCACATTGCTCCGCACAAGGCCAAGAAGCTTACCCGGAATAAATATTCCCATGAAACCATCTTAATGCCGTTTGGAAAGAAAACAGTGTCAAGAATAATGACATCAAGCAGATGCATTTTGCAAGTCAGGAGTTGATCGATCATCCTGCATGTCTATCCTGCAAAATATTTATGCAGATCAAAAACATGAATATTGAATTAGTTTCTAGGTAATTCCATTTGAATAAAGTAATCGTGTCAAGGGTAATAATAATGGACAATAGTGCCTGTGAAGAAATAGATGGCTGTAACACTTTTATTAGAGGGTCGGCTGTAATCAGCCTCTTTGATTACAACAGTATTTATTTGTCTTTGTATATGTGGGCTATGCAGGAACATCACAAAAACAACAAGAAGAAGAAGAAAGTAATAGAGACAAAGGAAAAGGTTTGCAATGCATGCTGGGTTTCATTCTTTCTTTGTTTCGTTATTTTCTTTATGCAAGATGGAAAATAATGAATGTTCTTATATATATAAAAGAATATAAATATAAAAGAACAGTAACCATAGCTTCCAACTTTCCCTAATTTAGGGTTCCTAAATATAGTTGTTCCTAAAAATGTTTATAGTTTTTTCTCCATTATATAATTCCATTCTGCTCCCTAGATTTAATTCATATTATCTATTCCTATTTTTGTGTTTCATAAGTTAATATTCATTAAATAGGATTATTTACAAAGAATGATCAGGATTCACAGTTACGTAGTTTTCGTCTTACATGCGTTGTTTTAAGAATTGAGCCATCCGTAGTAGCAACATACAACGTATGTAAGATGAAAATTACGTAACTGTGAATCCGGACCAATGTTATTATAAGATGATGACAATTAATGAGTTGCATGTTCCATCAATACAGCATTATAAGATTGAATGGATACCTAAATAGCAAAATGTCCTGGAAAATGATTGTGAAACGTTGGTGGTAACCAGTACTTAGCAGGAACTGTAATGTGCAAGCTGCCTAACAATAGAATATTCGTTTTAGAATTATTTTTGAAAATGATTTTCTAGACTTGGGAGGAGTTGAGCACATTCAACACTGTGCTTTTTTTTTGTTGTGCTATTACAAGACTGTGGTCCCCTGTACTTTAATAATGATCTTTTATAACAATCTGGGAAAGAAGCAGTATTTATTATCTTGTATACCAATTCTCTGGAAGAGTAACGCATGATGGATTTGAAGATCCTTCCCTTGTTCATAGAACGAATTCCATTTCTGAGCACAGATAAAATGCTTTATTACACGCTTTTATTCCCAGATGATTTATGGATCTAAACATGTTCCATTTGGTGTCCTTTCTGTGTGTATTATATAGATCAGTAGTTCTGCTTTTGTTTGTTACCTTTTTATCACTGCAAGATCATGTTAAGTAGCGCGCTTTGCTATAATTATATTTGCAGACAATCTCTGTTATGATACCTCATCATCTTCATAAACCGAAGACACGCCAACCCGGCGCACCTCGTCACGCCAATCCGGCGCACCTCTCCACGCCAACCCGGCGCACCTCGTCACGCCAATCCGGCGAACCTCTTCACGCCAACCCGGCGCTTCCTAATCTGCCCATCTTGCATTTCACTGTTAATGGACATTGCCTCCTCTAGTACGACCTTTATTCATTGTACTGTATCCTATGCGACCAACTTACATTAAACCCGCTTGCTTTCTATTCACACCAGCTCGTCCATTTACTCCCCTGGTACCCGACAAGGATTCACAAAACCCCCTAGCCGTGACACACTGCGCCTTTGGGGGCCCCTTAAAGTCTCACAAAATATATGGGTATCTACACTTGACAATAGTATAAAATCTAGAATTCTATTAGAATCATACTACAACCAAGACCACAACTAGGGGTATGCAAAGCTGAAGGGAGGCACTAGTAAGTGAATAATTTATTTAGTCTTGACTAGACCTATTCCCACCCATCACCTACACCACTCCATTTTAAGTTAAATCGGGTGTTTCCAAGGTTTCCCCAGACACAGAACACTCACTGCTATCTTTAACCTTGACCTGTGATCCAATAGATTCTACAGTCACAAACAGGCGTTCCTTCCTCTGCTTACTGCATTCTGTGATATCTTCATTATAAGAGATGACGTTAGTGTGTGAGGGCTGTTTCATGACAACAAATGAAGGGCAAAAGGATGACCAGAACATGCTGCCGTATGCCAAAAACATACCAAATTTTAAAATGAAATCCTTTATAATCCAGGTGCAAGTATTATATATTCACTTTTTTTTATGTAGCTAAACCATGTCAACTCCTGGTAATACAAATATAATATTGCTATTTTCACAGAAATGTATTAATAAGATCAATTATCATTATAGAAAATGTTCCCAGGACATATTTAGCATTGACATATAAATACGCCTGTCTATATACGTTTTATACATTTATTAAGAATTCTGAAGGCTTAAATTGAGCTATAATCATCATAATAGTTTTTCATGTTGACATTATAGGGGACTGAATTAACCTTGTAGATAACAGATGTCCCCAGAAAATAGAGACAGCACACAGCCAGGAGGAGCAGTCTGCATGTAGTGTAAATACAGCCATAACTGAGTTGTATGATTTTGTTATTACTACTGAGTTGTACCTTTTTCATAGACAGTATTACCTTTCCCTTTCCAGCTGCTTTGCTAAATATAATATATTAAAAATGCACATATTGTATATGGGGTTTTTTTTGTTGATTTATTATTTATATTTGTGACCTTTTATATGGCATATGCTTTATATGCATTATTAAATGTTTTCTGTTTACTGACTGCACTGACTTGAAGCTCTTTAGATTTTAATGAGTAAAATACACAAACTTTTAAAACACACAAACTTTCAATAGCTTAATTATCAATAACATTTATGAACCCTTACGAAACTTTGATATTTTATGGGTTAAACTGCACACATTGCTTATTATTTTTTCAAGTACAATTTTTGTTTTTAAAGGAAATGAAGGACAGGAAGTGATGTTTTTGCAACTTCCTGTTTGTCACTGTCTCACTTGTTAAATAAATGGCTGATAGATTCTGAATTTAATCAGCAAAACATTGTGAACCACTTCCTAGGTGACTACACTTCACAAAACATTAGTTTCCAAGGGTATCAGTTGGGACCTTGTCCCTTTCAGATTACAGCAATGTATTATAGTGGTCGATTGTAAGCACGATTCAACATTAAAGTTATTAACAGCACAAGTTGTAATATTCAATACGTTGACAATAATCCCAGCCTCTGTAATTACTGTAATGCGCAAATCAGCCAGTGTAATATAAGTCCCCATCTATCGTTAGTACACGTATTGGCAAATCTAATATGTTTATTAAATAACTATTAATTGCAATGCTATGCTTCATTCACAGGATTTAAGAATGAATATAAATTTACCAAGCGTAAGAATGGGACTGTAAAGTGCTGAAGTTGCATATCTACTTGATGGTGATGCTGAAAAGAGCCCGGCAGAATGTTTATCTATAAAGCAAATGATTTGATTGCTGTTGACATCTGAAATAGAACATTGAGCATCTGAAGAGTTTCAGCTCTGGTTTAACATCTTCTGATTTTGTGGTATTCAGAGGCCTTTTGGCCTCTAATTACTCCCAGGCTTAGCCTATGAGCCCAGCTCTGAGGGATAAGTAACAAGCAAAGGCACCTATTCTTTGTAAAATGTCTCCCGAGAAATGAAGCTGAGTTGGCTGTCAAATTAATGTAAACCTTTTAAGATGGAATCAGTTTTTCTTTCAATTATGATAATGAAATCAATGTGTTATTTTTTGTCTTTTGATGTTTCTATTATCTAAATGAACAAGAAAAAGGTATTAAGGCATATGTATTACTGTGCTGTATAGCTGTGTAAATATTTCTATTTAAATTGTATTATCATGCATTGTAAATGTTAAATGTTAAATAGAATTTATCTTGCTCCTTTGATGTTTTGCTAATTTGTGCACAATTTTCTGTTACATAGAAGTTGGTATTTAGGAAAACACATACAATGGTATCTGGGACCTTTTAGGCACAGGATTACTTTTAAGACCCTTATTCCAAGTGTTTAATTATCTGTCAGTTTTTAAGTCATGATCACTTGATAAAAGTAACTTTGTCCCATGCTACCAACACAAATATTACGGCAACTATGTAAAAAATAATTATTTTATGTTACTATCAGTGGACCGTATTCACACTTAAGTAAGTGCAGAATCTCTATGCATATTTTTATGATCAGTTAAACTGTGCATTCCCAGAACCCAAATATACGCATGGAAACCATGCATCACAAACACGGACGTCTGACTTATGACTGATGCAGGTATTGGCACGGAATGAGTCCCGCTTGTGTGGCTAGAGGGGCAAGATTATTAATGCAAATAAGCTGCACATAGGCTACTAATGTACAGTATGGACTTTTCAACAGAGTAGGACTGATTCACAAGTAGGAGTGCTTTGTGTAAATTAACATTCGCACAGTATAAGTTAAGGTACCCCTCGACCACTCATAAGTTGATGAACCGTATTGTTTAGTGTGCTGCCATGCGTTATCACTTACTTCATTGAGGCCACACCTGCTGCGTCTTTTTGATCACTATATTTGTTTTTTTTAAATGAAACAAATAAAGGCTCGTTTTAAAATCCTGTGCTGATTTTACATTTTGTGCAAGGTTTTAACCTTATAAAAGTAGCTATTTTTTGGTTTAATTTTTTTAAGGGTTTTTTTTTCTCTTTAAATTATGTGACCAAACCCCATTAAATTTACTAATTTAACTGTGTTGGTTGTTTGTGTTGTTTATCTTATTTAAATTTTAAAATGTTTATGAAACTCTATATGTAGTGGATCATTGTATGTATAAATTCATGCAGCATGCATTTGTGTTTTGTTAAGTATGTCATGATTTTTTGTTTTTAAAGTTGTATTTTTAATTCTGCTTTTGTTTACATATGTTAATGAGAGTACTAGCTGTTTTTAAAACAACAAATAACCAATTTTAAGCAACTAAATGCATGGCTGATTTACAGCTAATTAAGTCCACAGGTGCCTAAATATATGCAGCCAAGGCCTTATGTAGCACTCCCGACACAGGGGGAGTGGTTAATCGGGTTCTTTATTGTCTCTGAATCGGTATTGTGGATTTTTCATGTGCGTTTATTTAGTTAAGTCCGCAATTTTACTCTTAACTGTGAATCGGGTAGCGTGAAACACCATAAATACAGGCGTTGCAAATACACTTTTTTGGACACACTATAATAGGAGTACCACTTGTGTGGGTAACTCAGATCACTGTTTTTGCGCAGGCAGAGTTGCTAATAATGGGGAGGTTCCAGATTCATAGCATATTCAATGTGATAGCTTCTGCAACAGGGGCTAGTGTAGGGGAATTTGCTATCCTCTGTTCCGTACATTTGCTAGCCTCTATTCCGTACATACAAGGGTACTGCACATCCCCTGTACTCCCTTTGCACATACGGCCCTGCCACGTGCAGAGCCCTACCTTAAGTCTACGTACCAAGCCCTTACTGTACAATTAGCATTCCGTATCCCACCAACCATATCCGTATCAGGTGCACATGGTAAGTGGGTGAGTTCCACATCAGAACGCAGCATCAGTCAAATGCATTCTGATGCAGAAGTCCTTGTAATTTGCATGCACACTACGAATGTAAGGCAACTTACACAAGCTGCTTGCGCCCTATAAGTATTGCCAGCAAGCACACTTCAGTAGGGTCTAGTTCACCAAAGGTGGCTGACAGGATTATGCTCTTCTCCTCAGGAGAGGCAGGAGAAGGTGAGACTAAATAAAGAGTAAATTACTCTTAAGATGGCCATAAACTAGAGCAATTATTTGCCCAATCATCCAATTATCGGGTGATCAGGCAAATAATCACTGTAGGTGGTGGGTCAGAAACTCTCTGGTACAATTATTTGATCTTCTTGTGTATTAATATTATTATTATTAACGTTTATTTACAGGGCGCCTCATGGTATCCGCAACATCGTACAGAGGCAATAGGAAAGCCGATAATTACATATACAATACAATATATACAATATATATATATATATACGATATAAACATATCGACTAATTAAAGCTAGTTATTCCCTTTAATTGCATCCAAGTTATTCCCCAATAATAGGGAACTATATGATATAATATACTATTATGTTTAGGACTATATGGGTATTATGGTTATAATTTCAGCACAAGGAGGAATAAGGAGCTCTATTATGGGACATATAGACTATGGGCTCTATTTACTTACCTGCCTTGTTCCCTGTGAAAGAAGCTGCATCAGGCTGGCTTATCATCGCAGCGAGCCTGGCAGCTTCCTTCACATGATTTACTAATACTCACCCCTCCTGCGAGGTCCCACGATGATCCTCCGGGTCTGCGCAATACTTCTCATTCATGCGATGCATTAATGAAGTACTGCACATGTGCAGTAGCTCTCAAATTTCAGTGTCGACATGAGAAACACTGTACATGCGCAGGGCATGAGAAACACTGCACATGCGCAGGGCATGAGAAACACTGCACATGCGCAGGACATGAGAAACACTGTACATGCGCAGGACATGAGAAACACTGTACATGCGCAGGACATGAGAAACACTGTATATAGACCGTACATGAGAAACACTGCACATGCGCAGGACACGAGAAACACTGCACATGCGCAGGACATGAGACACACTGCACATGCGCAGGACATGAGAAACATTGTACATGCACCGTACATGAGAAATACTGCACATGCGCAGGACATGAGAAACACTGCTTCTCCTAGGTAACTCGGGCAATATTGCTATGTATTCCGGCGGTCTCCCCATACATGCCCCCTTTTCCTTCCCCTAATAACAGCTATTAGGGGGGAAGAAAAGAGGGGTATATGGGGCCTCGCCGGAATACTTGCCACTAATGCCAGCCTGAGCTGGCATTAGTCTGATGCCGGGAGCAGAGTGTAAAACTCCGCTCTGGCATTTTGTAAATATGTGACACTTCATTTTAATGCTATAGGGCCAGTGTGAAAGTAAAAACTTTCCCTATCGCATTAAAATGATCTTTGTTAATAGACCCCTATATCCTTTATAATGAAGGTGTTTAAATATAAGTGTATCCAAATTAGCAGCATGGTCGCTAAGTGATTAGCACTTTCTGAAGTCGTGAGTTCGATTTCCAGACTAGGATTTATCTGTGTGGAGTTTGTATGTTCTCCCCATGTCTGCATGGTTTTCTTCCGGCTGCTCCAATTTCCTCCCACACTTTAAAAACGTACTGGTAGGTTAATTGGCTGTAGATTGTGTGTTTATTGTGTGTGTGTGTGTGTGTGTATGTGTTATGGAATTTAGATTGTAGCTCTAATGGAGCAGAGACTAATGGAAATATGAAATATTCTCTGTAAAGCGCTATGTAATCGGATGAAACCATGTTAATAAATAAATAAATCTCCCCTCATAATTGCCATCTATATTATATAAAGCCCTTTTATGGAATTATGGACTTCATTGTAAAGCTCTTTATTCCTCCTTATTTCTGTTTATAAAATTATATTGCCTCCCGTCTCCCCCCCTCCCTCCAACCTAAGCTTGATGTTCATGCTTCTTTAGATCCTAGACACTTATGCATGCATTTCTTATTGTACAGTCACGATCAGGGAGAAAGGATGATTTTATGTTATAAAATAAACAATTGTGGGACTGCTGAACAGCTATGTTATCGTGTGATTTTCCAGGTATACTTTTCTCAAAACTCATAAACACATATGCCTATTTTCTATCTAGACATCCAGCCTGTTCCAGCAGTTCTACATTCATTCTTTCCTGGATAACTTTCATCTTCTGCCTGAGCTTTAACATCCTTCTAGGGACTGAGACCACCTCAATACTGTGTTTTGATTTATAAGCGATCAGTTTTATTGTGATGCTTTTTTTTTAATGTTTCATATTATTTTTTTTTACTTTTTAACTTAATTGTACAATTCTGGCTGTGTTCTACTTTCCCTTCATGATTATTTTGTGATCAAGAGAATATTTCTTCATCACAAAGAATATTTAAAAGCATATATAGAAAGAAGTCAATATGATATATTATTAATTAAACTAACGCCAACAACTGTATAAAGCTGTCCTGTTTCATCCCAGAAACAGCAGAGAATATTATGTCAGTTAAATCTCTATAAATTAGCACTGGCATCGCTGACATTAATTTAAACAGCAAATCTGTTCAGTAAAATACTGCCAAGCAAGTAAAAGCTTACGCAATCTATGTACAATATACACAAGAGAACCGCACTATGATTGACTCCCATGATTAAACGAAACGCGCGTCGGGAAACTGACCACAACGGACCGGTGCACAGGACCGTCGCTTTTGTTACTTCCAGCCTCATCTACCCTTCATCTTGGAGACAGCAACGTTGTTAATGCAGTGTAGGAGCAGATACAGATCCGGAAAGGGTGAAGTACGACCGCAAGGTCGCTAGTTGCTAGTAGGGACAGGTTCCTGTTTTTCAGCATAGGTGGCTTTGTCTTCACGGACTCAATTGCTGATATGTCTCTGCTCCTGCATGTACTTTTCCTCAGCATGTACTGCGGTAATTATGGTGGATATTATGTCTGCTGATATTTTTGCTGCTACAATGTTTCCATTATATGCTACTATTGTTTGCTTCTGACTAATATTTACATTGTATACAGCTTTATGGGAATATGAGTGCTGGAAGTTTTTATAGTAATATTTTCGTTCACTAGCTCACTATTGATCTGCATTATCTAATAAAATGAAATAGATTCTTAAACCGTTTGGGACATAATTCCCATATTTATTGAATTTATTTATTTCACTTATTAAGTGGTATTATTTGACCTAGCGTGTCTAGGTTATTTGTTTGTTCGGCAATCTATGTACAGAAATGGTACGTAGATAGCGTAAATAAGCTACTACACATGTGTAGTAGCTCAATTCTTAAAACAGCGTACGCAAGACGAAAACTCCGTAACTGTGAATCCGGACCTTCATTTGTGAAATTTGTTTTATAAAGCTTTTTTTTATTCATTTTCACTGTGTTTAATTTTCAGCTTTCTCACCCCCATACACCTACATATAAAAGATCTTTTACCTAGGCGCTGTGGAAATCTCATTGGATTGAACAAAAGACTATATTTTCTGTAATGTAATGTAATGCTGGATACATATAACTTGAGACTACAAATGGAAATGGATTATTTAATGGATGTACAAACTGTAAACAAATATAAGCCCATAATAATAGGCTATGAAGCAATTAATAATTGTCATTGTTCAAATATCCATATAGATTATCTTTGCTTTTTTGTTTCTTTTTTTATTTATTTATTTTTTAATCCATGCCTATTATATGGAAGTCGTTCTTCAACATTGATTCAGAGATAACATACTAAAACACATATTGTCAATGTATTCCTTCTATGCTACATGATTTAAAATCAATTCCATTTTCCTATTCATTAATCATGCTGTGACAACTGTCAGCAACTAGGCATTGATCATAAGGGATTTTACTGGAAAAGTGTTAGAGGACATTAAGGATGTAGAAGATGTCTGTGGCCTAGAACAGGTGAGGGGAATCTACCTTCACTTTATGCAAAGTATGGCATTCATGACACAGTAGAATAAAAAGTCTAAATTCTTTGTTAACATTATATATATTTTGGGCCATAATTCAAATCATTTGAAAGTTTATTGTTGGATGTCACATAATTGCACTTTGTGCAATTGTTGCAAAGATATAACACAAGTACATTTTATCTCCTCTACAAGCCATACCCTCTATATGGTCTCGTATACAGTTTTACTGTCTGGGGTGGATTGGTCATAAGACTTACAGGGAACTTTCCTGGTAGGTTGGTGTCTTTTTAAGACCACTCAGTATCCCTATTTTTATTTGAAGAGAGCAAGGATGTTGACAGCAGTGGGGGAGGGGGGAATTATCACTAATATGCTACCTGCATAGAATGAAGGTCACAACTGTGGTCAAAGCAGAAATAGAAGTGACGGTATAAAAATATAGAAATAATAGAAGTGAATGGAGATTTAGAGCTTTTCAATTAAATCTGTGGGAGAAGTGATGTTACGACATACCCCAGTATACCCCCTCACTTCAAGCCCTGGGTCACAAGGATTGGGTGGTGATCACTAAGAAGCTCACTGCATTAGGCAGTGGTCACTAAGCTACCTGTATCACATATGCAGTGCATTCCAAGCAGCTATGATGGATAAGGGTGTATGTGCAGAAAGGAAAAGCGGTTGATCTGTTACCAGCTGTGTTGGCCTGTATAACTGACTCTTTACCATTTCATCTTGGATGTTTTCCCACCATCCAAAGCTCAACCTCTCATATACCGATTTCAGATCAGCACCCCAGCAGTAACCCGGGTTTCTCAATCTCAGCTTAATGGTAAAAAAATAAAAAAAACCTGGGTGGGTGCCTTAAAAAACTCCAGGATAGATCCAGGAAATTCTGGGTCACAGGTCTGCCCTGACATTGTGAAGGGGCTGCGTGTGGCTCCCAGGGAGGGACTTGTATACTGTTGCACAGCAACAGTAAACAAATCCCTCCAATCGGGTGTATTAGGTTGAAAAACCCGGGTCAGCACCTTTCTCATTGCCACTGGACATGGGAAAAACCCTTCTTTTTTGCCATGTCTAAGTCCTGGGTTATTAGAACTTTCAGATCCCCAGCAAAAAGTTTTGGTGGTGATCTGAAAGCTGTATAAGACAGAACAAATTTAAAATAGCAGCTGACCATTCGAATTCTATTGATTGGGACCGATTAATATAGCGCCATTCGAAACTTAATTCTTTATTCTAATAGACCCACCCGGCCTCTCTATTCATTTTGACAACACTGTAATAACCCTTACTCATCAAGCTAAATGCCTAGAAGCTACCCTTGTCTTCAAACTATTCTTTGTCCCCACATGCAATCTGTTTCTAAATCCGGTTACATACAACTAAAAACATTTCCATAATATGCAAATATCTCACACAAGACACTGCAAAAACTCCCATTAATGTGTAGGAAATGTAGATTTGCGACACCCTATAATATATACTATAATACTTACAGACCATCCCCACCACTCTTGTCTTACCCCTTCCTGTAGATCTCTGGATAGACGCACCAACTGCTGACACCCGGATCCACCTCCTTCTGGGTTGCCAGATGCCTGTCCTCTTAGGAAGAGATAAGAATTAAACAAGGCCAATGGGAGTGAAGAGTGGAGAATGTCTAAGTGCCTCACTGAGAGAAAGTACATGACTTCACTCCCTGTTTGGAGAGTTACTCGTGCTTGCTCTGGCCAGGGACAATGGGGCTGAGCATAGACCTCTCCTTGCCTCTTTGCCCGGAGGGTACATCTTACTGGTGTGGTGTTAATGCATTATTGCATAGTATTTGTTGACACTACCTTACTGTTTAAGTGAGTCTGATTCTTCAGTGTCAATCCTTTACCTCTGTGGAAGCTTGATGGCGGGCTTTACTAGATGTAGAGTTGTGTAATGGCTGATTAAAGAAGCACATAGTATATCATGGTTCCAGTGTCCTTTTCTCAATAGAAACCCAAGCAAAAGATGGGGGCCTAACAATTAATACATTCTAAATAACACTAAGTTTGTTGTCTTCCATTTTTCTCTTCATCTCTTGAACAACACCTGCAATAGAATACAGGCAGCCTGGTCTAACATTCAAAACAAATAAACCTACTCTAACCTACTTACATACTCCCAATAGGGAACTAAGCACTAATGTTGAACAAACCAGGGCTGCATGTTCTAGCAACCTTCCTCCCAGTAGTGGGAATATATTGAGAACTCCTTGTACACTTATGGGTCTGTCTGCTCCACTGCCAGGGTGTGTACCCCACCACTAAATGAACTGGCAAAAGACACTTGTGTTGCATTCCAGAACCCACTTACCAGGGCTCAGCGCTCACTTCATAGGGGTGTTGGAGAATGGGTGAACAACATAAAGTTAAATTCAGCCCTTTCTAGGAGTGCTGGAGAATGGGGGATCAACAAAGTGTTAATTTCAAGCCATCAACCAAATGGGTCTTCCTTTGCCCTGGTGGTCTAGGCTCAGGTTGGGTGGTGTACAGCATCCATTAACTGGGCCTGCTCGTTGTCCAGGGAGAGGGGGAGGCCAGCACTAACACAGGGCCTGCTTATTGCTTAGGGGAAAGGGGATTATTTCACACACAGGGCTTAATGTTCATTGCCCAGGGGGATACATTATGTCACACACGGCTTTGATGCTTGTTGTTCGGAAGGGAAATTATGTCACACACAGGGCCTTGATGCTCGTTGCCCAGGGGGAGGCCAGTACTAACACACACACAC